>JAVYIG010000893.1:0-425272 GCA_035222895.1 Strongylocentrotus droebachiensis
TTGAACATCTTTGGGGAAAACAAAGAATAACATGTAACAGTCTCTTTTGACATTGGGCTTCTCATAGGTTGATTAACGTGAACACGATGTACGTTTGGCTTTCCATACGGAATTTTCTCACTTTATGCATGATGATTCTCGTGAATTTTTTTGGATTTTTATCGTTAATTGATTCACTTCCAGTAATTGCCCTACAATATAACGCAGGTGCATAAGCTTCGTGGCCTACATTTCATGAGTGGCCAAGAGAATTAATTCACTTCATAATTACCTAGCAAGTAAGCTGTGAAAGATACAGGCATGTCACGCTCCTCAAACATCCGCGTGCGCTTGCTTTTCGACGATTGCACACCATTTCGCCCCGGGAGTGTCGGCAGGAGAAAGTGTTGGTTTCTGCTCAACATCGATGCGTGCCGCAGAATTACTGATGTGGAGTATTGCATTCAGAATACATTCCAACTCGGAAGATCATCTCAGATTGAACTCCTGTTGGACGATTTTGTTCTTCCCCCATTTGAAAAGTCGGAGATCATTAAAGAAAATGATTTAATCAGGTGAGATAGATGACATTGATGATTGATTGGGCGCTTGTTCAGAAACCTATCGAAAATTTGACCCGTAAGGCGTAATAGTAGGGAGGCCAATGCCCGGGCGTAAGGCTTCTACGCCTACGATTTGTGCGCTCGTCGTCCAAGTCAGAAAATGACCAGAAGAAAAAAAAAGGGGAAAAAAAAGAAAACAAATATCTATGGAATCAAATGTATAACAAATACACAATTACACACTCCACAACATACCTATAATCACGGATCTGTAACAGTCTTTCACCCTTTGTTGACGATCTTGCAGATTTTGACGTTTTTAGGTCCAATAATTCTGTTAGCAGACGAAAAAAACGGACGCACGAGAGAAACTAGAAGGGTCCTAGAGGGCGATGAGGTTAGCTCACTAAAATCCTTCTCAATGACTGAAGGTAGCGCCTAAAAATATGGAATCAATTTAATATCAAAGAACTTTTGATAGAGATTAACATATCAGTTGTGTTCAAATGTCACTTTTAACAACTAGAAAATATAACGAAAAAGGATTATATCTTTTTAATTGCAGATTTTTACAAACTGCACAATCAAAGGTAGATAGAGTACGATGTTTTTGTCAATCTTGCGTTGGTTTGAGCCCCATAGCTAGAGCCATCTCAAATTGGGGACGAAAACTGTGCACAAAGACATGATTGTTCGAGCCCCAAATAGAAGTCTTGCGACATCATAATATGAATATGTATGAGGTCCGGTCTCATCGCGCGCAAAACAAATTTGACGTAGTCTCACACACAGTACCTTATTCTCACAGCACGAGACTCGAGTGTCGAGCTCGTACAGTAAGTCATATATGAAAAATGTTTAAAAAAGATATTTCATTAAAAAAGTGTCTACGTGAGCAGTCTATACTCCAATTGAGAAGTTAGGACGGAAAGATATGATTGGATGATGTGATTATGATACATGGTTAGTTGTCGCGTACAGCTTGAGAGAGAGAGAGAGATCGAGAGAGAGAAAGAGAAAGAGAGACCCAGCTGTACTATACATGGTACGTGCGATATACATGTATTGTAGTGGTGTCATGTGTGTAGCGCTCCGAGTGTGAGCTGCACAGCTAGCTGCATGGATAATTATGGAGGTCGTTCTAATTCTTGTTGATTGTACAGTAGATCTCCGACTGAAATCATAAGGAATACTCATGAGGAAATCAAGTTATTGGAATACCATTCTAAGGTAAATATAAATGAATTAGATCTAGTTCTTTCCTTCTTTTTTTACTCGTAGATATAGTAGTCGTACGTACATTGCATTGATGGTTCGAATTCTTCGATTTCAACTTCAGCCTGTATTGCGGCTTGCCTGGTTGAAGTGGTTCGGTGTGTGCATGGAGTTAACTCCATGGTGTGTGCGACCGATTCAAGGCTAGCCGAAAGATGAATGTACTTTCGCGCGAAGTTTTGAACTTGTTGTTCGGTCAATGACACGCCCATTCCCCTCGGGCCTGTCTAATTCTCGACGTAACTTTTGGGACCATGAAATTGATCGTTTCAAGGCTCTTCCGTTCGGCCAAGCGTAGAAGGAAGAGAGTGCTTAAAAGCTGGATATCTCCTATTTTATGGAACTTCTGGAGTCGGCAGATGGGTGAGTTTTCTTAGTGAAAGTAAATGCTTTCTTTTAATCTTTGTTTTATTTTAAACAAATTCGTAATTAAAAAGTTAGATTTGGGCATTGGCCTCCCTAGTAATAGGGAGGCCAATGCCCAAATCTAACTTTTTAATTTAGGGAGGCCAATGCCCAAATCTAACTTTTTAATTACTAATTTGTTTATAATAAAACTAAGATTAAAAGAAAGCATTTACCTTCACTAAGAAAATTCACCCATCTGCCGACTCCAGAAGTTCCATCAAATAGGAAATATCCAGCTTTTAAGAACTCCCTTCCTTCTACGGCTGGCTGTCCGTAAGAGCCTTGAAACAATCAATTTCATGGTCCCAAATATTACGTCGAGAATTAGACAGGCCCGAGGGAATGGGCGTGTCATCATGGTCATTGCCCAGACAACAAGTTCAAAACTTCGCGCGAAAGTACATTCATCATCACCGGCTAGCCTTGAATTAGTCGCACACACCGACACAGTACTACAGGCCGTCCAGGTACGGTAATTGCTAGACCGAAAGCTTCAGTCTCTCTAATCGTCGGTTGTTCCACTGAGACTACGTCTGGCTCCACTAGACCTTATAGAGACTGAAGTCTGGGGACCTCTTTCTGTGAGGCACAAATGGTTCGGTTCGACCGGACCGCGATGAATGAGATATGCAACGAGATTTTCACTCTTTACATCCTCATAACTGCTGCAATTATAACACAAATTAAAAATAACATATATATATAGCTTATTTGACTTACGATAGCTTGCTCATTTAGATCCTAAATTAATGATTAATCCGAGAAAGTCTCGTCGTCAACATTATCCGTCTTGGTGTTAGTTGATGAATATTCATTTTTTCTTTTCGAACGTCCAATAGCTACCGTAGCTACGTACGAGTAAGCCCAGCTTGACCAACGAACTCCCACGAAACGAGTGCTCTGATTGGCCATTTGGCTATGTTTTGGTAGGTTGACCCGGAAATATTTTGGCCGCCGGGTCATATAGCCGTATGTTCCGAGTGCATGAACAGTTCGGAGATACAAATTGGATAATTCATATAAGTAAGTCCGTAAATTATCCATTTAATATTGAGTTATCAAATTTTGATAACTGTAATTAGGACAAATGACATATCGACCTAATTTACATCTGATTTAGAAATCAGGAAATTAGATCTAAATAAAGAAAATCGGGGGAGAAATGTCGGTAACGAAAAGCTGTTACGCTGTGGCTCTAATTTACCCCCACGGTACGAGATCTCTGGGTTGCCATCTGTATTGGGGAATGACAACAAATGTCAGTTTTATTAAAGAAATGACCCAAATCAGATGGTTATTGCTGTCTAGGTAATTGCATGCAAGCCGCAATCGAGCCATGCTAGCCATGCCATGGCATGGAGGGTCAAAACTTAAAACATAATGAGAGAAAGCTCGAAAGCCACTCATTGTAAATTAAGAAAATGATTGAAATAAATAAATAGGCCTACCTTAGTTTGTATTCCAATTATTTCCTCATGAGTAAAGATCAATTTGACACTATCAACGATCGATAAATCCACGATCGATAAATCCAACTTGCACAGAACTTTGCAGCAAACACAATACGGAATCAAACATAGTCAATAGGACTGCACGCATTGATAGACGTGTACTGACGGAGATATTTCTCTCCCTCTCTCTCTCTCTCTCTCTCTCACTAACCATATGATGATATCATACACTAAAACACACACGTTCAAACCATGGCATTCATTACACTTCTCAATTGGAGTATAGACTGCTCACGTAGACTTTTTTTTTTTACTGAAATGTCTTTTTTTACACTTCTCATACATTACTGCAAGACACTGGTGTCTAGTGCTGAGAATAAGGTACTATGTGTGAGACTACGTCAAATTTGTTTTGCGCGCGATGAGACCGGAGCTCATACATATTCATATAATGATGTCGCAAGACTTCTATTTGGGGCTCGAACAATCATGTCTTTGTTCACAGTTTTTCTCCCCAATTTGAGATGGCTCTAGCTATGGGGCTCAAACCAACGCAAGATTGACAAAAACATCGTACTCTATCTACCTTCGTACATGTATGTGCAGTTTGTAAAAATCTGCAATTAAAAAGATATAATCGTTTTTCGTTATATTTTCTAGTTGTAAAAAGTGACATTTGTGCACAACTGATATGTTAATCTCTATCAAAAGTTCTTTGATATTAAATTGATTCCATATTTTTAGGCTCTACCTTCAGTCATTGAGAAGAATTTTAGTGAGCTAACCTCATCGCCCTCTAGGACCCTTCTAGTTTCTCTTGCGCGTCCGCTAAGTTCGTCTGCTAACAGAATTATTGGACTTAAGTACGTCAAAATCTGCAAGATCGTCAACAAATGGTGAAAGACCGTTACAGATCCGTGATTATAGGTATGTTGTGGAGTGTGTAATTGTGTATTTGTTATACATTTTATTCCATAGATATTTGTTTTCTTTTTTTCCCCCTTTTTTTTTCTTCTGGTAATTTTCTGACTTGGACGACGAGCGCACAAATCGTAGGCGTAGAAGCCTTACGCCCGGGCATTGGCCTCCCTACCCGTAACTCCGGCGTGGAGATACCCTACTAAAACATACCCAAAATGAAGTAAATATTCATTAAATGTCCAAATAAAGATCATGAGTTTTAGTTGTTACACAATGTATGTTTATTACCTGTTTCGTGTCAATTTTCTTGTTATTTTTGGAGTATTTTTCGGAAAAACATTGATACTTTTTCACAGATTACACAGCAAACCGCTGCACAATACAACAAGTGCATACCGTAATGTCTCAGATCCTCATTACAGTAGATAACTAGAAAATTGACACAAAACAGGTAATAAACATAACAAATTTTAAGTTTTAACTTATGATCTTTATTTGGACATTTAATGAATATTTACTTCATTTTAGGTATGTTTTAGTAGGGTATCTCCACGCCGGAGTTACATGTACGGGTCAAATTTTGGATAGGTTTCTGGACAAGCGCCGATTGTTTAACATGGCCGGCCTTGAGGCTGGCTGAATAGTCTTTAAAAGGGGAACTCCACCCTGAAGTTCTGATCTCTGATTGATTCTGAACACCTGCTGAACTGAAGGCTGAACTTTTGGGGGCCATGCCCATTCCCAATTCTATATTGATGAGAGTTTCAGAGCTGAATTTCCGGAAAATCTGATAAAGAATAAGATTCCTAATTATTGATTTGTAAATTTGTAACCTATCAAATGTGAATCAGCAATTAATTTGATTTATGCTAGTCTACATTTGTTTCATATATTTTTATCTTTCCCAATTTTGTGCAGGGTGAGGTTTCTTGGTGAAGAAGGTGGTTTAAAGCCAGATGAAATTGAGGTAGAGGAACTGCATAATGCTGAACCGAAGCAAGCAAGCAAGAGGAAGAAAGCTAATACAGAGGCCAAGCTGGTCGGGAGTAGTGAAGGCAACATGGCCCGTACTTCAAGAGCTAAAAGGAAAAAGGCTTGTAAAGAAAAGAAAGGGACTAACAATAAGACGAGGCATGAAGACAAATTGATGAATGATGGAATGGCATTCCAGGGAAAGGAGAAAACAACAGAAGCTGAGCAAACAAGCAGACTAGATTCCTTAGCTGGCTCTCCTTCAGCCAAGAATGGCACCCCTAAACATTCTGTTCACAAACGTTCAACTAAGAATGTTCAGGCCTCTCTTAGGCATGGTTCTAGCTCCTTATCAGATTCCAGCTCAGAAGATGATGAGCAGTCGAGGGCAATCTCAAAGGCTAAAAGTTTTCGCAAAGTTGTAGGCAGGAGAAAGGTGCGACCATCAAAGTCACTGATGCAATCGTCCCCTCAACCGCAAAGTTCTGTGAATCCCGGAACGTCTGTACTTCATGTAGGGGGCTCAGGAAATAAACAAATCAAAGCCAATGTAAGCAAGATCAAGTATAATGGATCCGGGCCATTGCATTCCGACTCCGAGTCCAGCTCGACTGAAGAGGAAAAGGTAGCTAGAAAGAGAAAACCTTCTCTGAAGAGTTCAGGCTCAGGACTTCCCGGCAAAACACCAAAGGCTGACATCGTGAAGAGTTCCAAGAGTAAAAGAAATGGCGTGACAAGAACTGAAAGTCCCTCCACCTCTTCATCGGTTTCTTCTATGTCCTCTGCATCTTCCTCATCAGACTCTGGTGAACATCTTCCCGGGCAACATCAAAAGAAGCAGACCATGCAAGACAATACAGAGCCAGGAGTGGCCTTGACAACAAAGCCAGCAGAAGTCGCTAAATGTCCAGTTCAAGGGATAAAGCTCTCTGCCACTAGGAGTGCTTCGTTGAAGAAATCAGTGTCAAAGTCCTCTGGAGGGCATGTCAGGTTTTCATCAGACTCTGACTCTGGTGAATCTGAAGCAGGAGGTGGTATGCAACCTTCTGCTAGTACAGCAAGGCCGCTTTCAGGTCAACCAGCCCAACAAAAAAACCTTGAGCCAAGAATTCCCATGGTCGAAACAGGGACACTGGAAGACAATCCAATGGAGCTAGAAGAACCATATAATGGTGTTAATAACTTTTCTTTGGATGGGTCTAATTGCAGTACACCTGGTGGGATACAGGCAAAGGTAAGTGATTTTGCAGGATGTAATCAAGTTTAAACATTCAAACTACTAATAACATGGAAAATAATATCGCTAGTGATATTTGTTTGTCTCGCAATGTATGGTCAACAAGGGATTTAAAAGATCACAACGTTTCGTGCGCCACTGCAACACTTCGTCAAGTGATAAAATCTAATGGAAGTGATGCAGCGGCGCACGAAACGTCATGATCTTTTAGATCCTTTGTTGACCATACATTGCGAGACAAACGAATATCACTAGCGATATTATTTTTGATACTACATCCGCAATGAGTAATATATTTAGCATTACTAATTACATACCGGTAATTGAAATTTGAAAAAGTTACCATCAGTGGTAAGTTTTATGCAAAAGGGCCCTGTACATGCAAATAAATATGAACGGCAGAAAGACTTACAAATGACTAAGTCTGCATTGATACTGCAGTATGCCAGATGTTTTTGTTTTAAATGAAATCAATTGTATGAAATCAAAACATGACACCGAAATGTATAACCTTACTCATTGTATTTTAATATCCCCCCCCCCCTTAAATCGTACAATGTAGCTGTTATACATTGCTGGACAGGAACCCAAGCAGTCCACAACACAAACAAAACTCATGAAGCCAGAACAGCCCAAGAAGCCAGTTCAGCTCAAGAAGCTAGTTCAGCCCAAGAAGCCCAAGGACTACAGCAGCTACCCACCTTTAGTTGGACCTCCACGTTCTGGGGATATCATTGCATACAAGGTTTTGTATAAACCCATATTTTCTTGTTAAGATAGTTTTGCGGACTATTGATCCAGGGAAGAATTTGCATGAAGCCACAACCGCTTCCGGGTATAAGCCTAGTATATATTTTCAAGGATTATCATTCCATTTCTGTGGATCATGAACTCATTACAGAGTATCTCAAAGACTAGATTCTTATTCAGTTCATTTAGTGAATTATATAGTGACATACTGGTTCATTTATTACATTACATTTATGGAAAAGAGCAACACATCATTATACATGCCAGGTTATAACAAGCCGCCCCAGTGGATGGATGCTTATTAATTGTAGCCCCCAAAAATAGCAAGAAAGAAACATGCCTATCAAAGGAAAGCCAGATTAATATTACACTCTTTATCAAGTTCATTCTTTCATGTTTGGTGTAGCCCCTAATATGTGTAGTCATCTAAATTGTGTGTGTATTTGGGTCTCTTTAAATAGATTCTGGAGCTCTCTGGTTTGTACACACCTGAAGTATCAGGTTATAAGGTAAGGTAATCGGCTCTTCACATCAACAGATTTGTTCAAGATTTTTTTAAAATCAGATTGTATCATTGAAATTGTATAATTTCAAATCAGATGTTTTTGAAAAAGTAAACTTCTACCCACAAAGAGTGAGTAGTGAAATGGATTGATAACCAATAACTGGGCTTGAGGAAATGGAGAAGAAGAAAAGGTCCTAATGTCATCAAGAAAAAAAGTTAGATTTTTTAGTGTAGTGCATTAGAGTCCTTGGTGCTACAAGTACCACTGCGCACCATGTGATCCACAGTAAGGAGGTTATCATTTCATACAAAGACAAATAAACTTAAGAATTGATGATACTCTATTTTTTTAGATTTTGTAATATCTTTTATTGTGTGTCTTTAAAGTAGCACTGCCAGAATTTTGGTTATTCATCACGGTGCAGTAGATAATGTAAGTAGCTGAGCTATATAAATTGATCTAATTATTTTATTATTGTAATTTATGTTTTAGATGAAAGATGGTGTAAAAAGTGGCGAGAGATAAAATCTAAAGCATACAACATATCAGTTGTCTGACATTTATGAAGTACCGATCACCAAAACGGCATCTGCTGGTGATGGTAAAACTGGTGGATAACTTCAGCATCCGTTCATCGGTACATGTCTCAGGAAGACATCAAAACTGTCACAGATAAAGTCCTTAAGGATGTGTCTTAGAACTAATTCATCAAGATTTCAACCATCATGATGCTATTTTACATTGAAATCTAAAGAGTAAACAATTATATTTGAATTCAGGAAGGAGAAGTGATCAACTTCAATCATTCTAACTCCACGGTGGAGCTCCGTCTCAGTGATGTGGCGATGGCAGCAGAGCCAAAGAGAGATGGTGGAAAGTTTGAGATGGAACCAGAAGAGAACGACGAGCAATCCAAACCTGCCCCGATAGACAGACTGGTACTTCTTATTTTTATTTATTTATGTTTTTATTTATAATATTTCACCAGGGTAGCCCATTCAACAAAAGTTGGTCTGCCATGGGGCCCTGAAAAAACATCACAACTGTAGTATAGACAGATAAAACTATATAGTACAATCAAAGAAGCATAACTAAAGTAAACTGATGTTAGATATTATAGATGCATTTAATAAAGTTGTACAAGATTTAAAACATGATAAATAATAAATATCAATAAGAAAGCAGGAAATGATGAGCAGGAAAAAATATATAAAGGTCACTTGTTGAGAGGCAGAAAGGAACTGAATATAAAAAAGAAAGATAGAAAGAAACAAGAAGAGGAAAGAGAGAAAAACTAGGGAGTAGAAAATGCAGAGTTGCTATCCAAGTAGAAACATGTTCATTAGCACAATCCTGACTTAAAAGGCAAAGTGAAGAAAATGCTTCTTTAGAGATAATTTGAAACCCTTTATGTTACTTATTTACTGACATTTAAAGGTAAATCATTCCACAGAATTGCACCCTCATATGTGCATTCTTATAATATTCTGTATGACACATCTTTCTTTCTTAAAGCCCAAGTCCACTCGAAAAATAACTTACTTTCAATAGAACCAGAAAAATCAGACAAACCAATCAAAAAAAGTTTGAGCTAAATCGGATAACTAATAATAAAGTTATGAATTTTTAATGACATGAAAAACTTTGAAAATCACTACACAAATTGGCAACTCACTCATGAGTCTGTGACGTATGGTCTTCACTATCCACCAATGATTTTATTTATATTGATAATATAAATTTTCTATTTTCACCCTAAGAATCTTATTTCTTCACACCAGCATCCAAGTTAGATTGTTAGTAATATGTGTTTGTGTGGATGCACAAATAAAGAGTAATTTTTGTCCAATTAAATCATGAAAAAGTTGAATTTTGATAAACTATTTATATAAAAATCAATAATTATGAAATACACTTTTCAGGAAATAGTATCAATTCTTCAAAATTCATAAAAGTTTTTGGGAAATGACATGCATGCAATATTATACAAATCATATAACCTGGGCTAAGGTATGGGGAAATCAAGTTTTGGGAAAAAAAGGGAAATAAATGGGATTAAACTATGTAAAGCAATTGATAAGTTGTGAGGACATGACGTCACAAACTGATAACCATCTTGGCAATTTGTGATGTGATTCTCATTGTTCCATAGTTTTACATACTTTTTCAAACATTCATAACTTTCTTATTAGTTATCCGATTTTGCTCAAACTTTTTTTGATTGGTTTGTCTGATTTTTCTGCTTTTATTGAAAGTAAGTTATTTTTCGAGTGGACTTGTCCTTTTAACCAATATTTTTCTGTCATACTTTATTCAACACTGTGCTCAATTTCTTTATATTGCATTCTCCTTTATTATTTGATACTCTCAAACCTTGATATATCTTAAATCGCATTCAGTATCTCGTTCATCCAAATAATCTCATTCAACCCTTATTTTCTCCCATTTTTTCCCCCTCTTTGCAGGTATTGGTGACCTTACCCTCTCTGATTGAACCTAAGCTGATCACATAACCTCATATGAAAGGTGTGACCTTCAGACAGAGTTGACCTCCACCTTAGGAAGATTTTCTAACCTGTATACTGCTATGCCAGCTGTAGACCCAGTTATAAATTATGTTTAAGTCAGCTGTTGGAAGGCAGAACAGACTGATTGATGATGAAATTGCTCTTGAGGTATGAGCAAACTCTGACATTATTTTGATGGATATTGAGCTTGTGAACATATTGGTGTTTGGGGTTATCACCTGGGATACTTAATGTATCTGATGTGTTGTAATTGCACTAGAAAATGCAGTAGTGCTGAAATGCGGATCAGTACTGTTTTTGTGTGACATTGAATGCAAAAGCTTTGACAAGATATAAGTTATGGTGTTCAAGAGGGTTTTTACATTAAGATATCTTCTCTTAAGCACCCACAGGAGCATTCTCTTATACAGTAACTAAATTATTCATACCCCTTGGAAAAATTTTGTCTATTGTGTATCTTTATAAGGAAGTCCTTGAATGAGACCATAGAATTTTTTTTTGTATACCACACCTACATGGATCTTTGTCATTTGATTGGAGGATTGTTGGTCACATGATATTCAATAGATGTTCTATTGCACGGGCGTGCATTTTTGGTTATATTCGCCATGCATTTTTGGTTATATGCAGACTGCGTACCTCTCTGCTGTGCGCGTATCCCTGTGTGTATCTGACGCGAAGGCAATCTGAATGTAATCGAGAAGGCATGACTCCAACTTTAATTTATCTTTAATATAAGGAGTAAAGCATAATTTGTTGATTAACGTTCTATTAAATCTTCTTCGATGTTGTATAAAATAAATGATGAATGTTTTTCATTCGTTCAGTAGTGCGAATATTTTCATGAGTTGAAAGATTAACATTCTATTCAACGAGGCGTCAGCCGAGTCTAATAGAATTAACGTTAATCTTTCAATGAACCCGCACTATTGAACTCATAACCATTCATTATTTGTATAATATGAGGAATCTTGTTTTATCAGGGTTAAAAAAACAGAAGAATATAAAGAGCTGTAACCAGCAAAATCACCTTTTTATAACAGATAACTTGTTATATCGGAGCTCTTTATAATGAGGCTCCACTGTAGTATTCAAGAATCAAGGGTGGACTGGTTGAATTAGGGCCTTTGTTGTATACTTTTAGATGTACCGGTAAGCTTTAATATGTCACATTCTCAAAGAATTTTTTTGGGACGAATCAATTACAGAACTTGGTGTCTCCAAATATTTAATGGCACTTTCAGGCTGATTGTGTTCAAACACTTGACTCCACTTTTAAACTGCCTGTCTTCCATTCATCTACTTTGTCTGCAATTTGTTTGGTTCAGTGGAGATTCTCATCTCTTATTACCTTGCCGAACATTACTCTTCATTGCCATTATATGCTGAAGTGCGTATCAGGACAATCACTCCCTGGACAAAAAAACCTCGGACACTTACCCCTATGGACAATAGGTAGGATTTGTTACATTATGTGCAACATTTTCTACATTGTCTGGTCTAATATTAAGACACCATGATTATAATTTGGTTGACTTTGGGCATTGATTATCTCAAAATGCTGGAACAAAAATCATGTCAGATATATATATCGTTTAATTGAATTATGTATGTCTACTCAAAATTTGGTAATGTTTTTAACAAATTAATGAATTTTATTTCACTGCTGTACATACCTTTATATACATATATGCACAGTGCATCATGAAAACAAAAATTGTGTGCCTGTAAATAAATTGGTTACCATGAAAATCAATGATTTGTATTTGAAGTGTTTCTCTTGTAATAGTTTGTAGGGACAGTGACAAAGACAGAGAAAATGGTAGTGATATTGAAAGAAACTCATACACTGGAAGAGAAGAAAAGAGAGAGTGAGAGAGAGAGAGAGAAAGAGTGAGTGAGAGAGAGAGAGAGAGAGAGAGAGAGAGAGAGAGGGAGGGAGGGGGATGGAGGGCAAGACTTTGACTATGTAAGGCACGGTGCAATGTAGAGAAAGAGAGAGATAGCCAGACAGGAAAAACAAACATCTAGTTTGTGTGCTTCAGAGTGTTTGTTACTGAGTGAAACTGTACAAAACGGTAACAGTATGTGCCCTTGGTTGGATGGGTAGAATAGTAGCAAAAGAAGGAGTACTACATCTGTATTCAGGATGTCGGCCCTGCATTGTAAAGAGTTGTGATTCATCCAGATCGATCACAAAATTAATACTCTTTTAGTACACATACTGAGGTGCGATTAGTATCAATATATTATCACTTTGAAGTAGTCGCAACTGTTTATAAGCCAGGGCCCTGACCTCAAGATTACCTTCAATAATAATGTACTTCAGATAACAATCACAAAATCAAACAAACCACTTCACTGATTTTGCTTTATTGCAATTTTAGTGTATCTAAATACATATCAAATGCCACTTTTTTATTCGAAGTTAATTGCACCGTTCAATTATCCTTGAGATGACTTCTTATAAATACATGATTATCTTCTCTTCAGAGATTACAAATAATGAATGTTTGGAACTGTGTACTGAGGAATGAGCATTGTGGAGAAAAATGGAAATGAATGTAAGGCCTCCAACCTGATTGTATGGCTACCTCTCTATAATGACCACCTATCAAAAGCACTAGTTATTGTATTCATCTACATGTAGTGTAGAACCTGTCTAGAGAGACCACCCATTTTCAGTGGCCACTTTTTTCTCCCGTTGGCGGCCTCAATAAACAGATTCGACTAGACCATGAATAGTATACATGTACCATTGCTAATTTCAGAGCTCCTATTGGGTAAATAAATTCATCTTTGGCATCCTTTAAAATGTGGGATACCGGAACAAGTACCATGGAAAACTGACTTTAACATGCATACATTACAATTTTACAAGGTAATATCTTTTAATGCCTTTGTTCTGGACAATCTGTCTTTAAAATAACATTTATTTTGTCATGCATGATAAAATTCTAGCCTTTTTTTTCATTACCGGTATATCAGAGGAAAGGAATTTTATGGAGATGTACTTTGTCCATTCTCACTGGCATTACAAGCTGTAATTGGGAATATACATCATTTTTTTCTCTTTTTTTTTCTTCTCCAAGAGTGGTACACATCATCATCTTCATTTTAAACTAAAAGAAAGTGATAATAATAAACAAATTATTTGTCTTGTTCCCTGTAACTTCTTTTCACAATTTCTTTGTCAACACTTCATGGAATGGACATTATACAATTTCATGAACATGTAACCAATATGTCTACTAAAAACTAAGACAAAACATATTTGTATACATGTTGGTCAGAATTCAAAAGGCCTTTTCTTCCAATTTAACCTGCATAGATAATTGATCATACAACTAATTCATATAAATGATTGTGTGATTTCTAATCACAAAAACAGAAAGTCACAACCCACTTCAAATGACCAGCAAGAACTAAAACAAGGTATATACACATTGTATCAAATGTATGTATACCGAATATCCATGCTGTACAAGTATGATGAGTTTTTGTTCTCTTCAAAATGATTAAAAAATGCATGAATACAAAATACCTGATGTGTAAACTGTAAACAAGCACGTTCCTTTTATTTCAAACCTACAGTACTCACTGTCTTATCCTATCGGGATGAAATCATGAATATCAAGCGCATTTCCATACCACTACCATACTTTTCAAGAGGCACAAGTGCAGAAAATTCAAGAACATGATCATTGAGTCATTGACTGAAACAACAGTCAAAATGCAAGTGACTCCCATAAAGTAAAAATATAACTACATATACCTGAATTTTTATTATTTTTATTTAATGAATGAATACAATATGACGTGATGTT
This sequence comes from Strongylocentrotus droebachiensis, assembly GCA_035222895.1. Classification (NCBI taxonomy): domain Eukaryota; kingdom Metazoa; phylum Echinodermata; class Echinoidea; order Camarodonta; family Strongylocentrotidae; genus Strongylocentrotus; species Strongylocentrotus droebachiensis. Next base: position 14,418 of record JAVYIG010000893.1, read on the forward strand.
TCTTTAAAATGAAACAGACTTCTTGAGGCATATCTTCATGTACTGTAAACTAGAAGCCTTTGAAAATTGTTCACAACAGTGTTTTTTTCTTTCTTCTCAACCCTCTACATAAATTGCCAGTGCACAGAGAAATTGCATAAGATTGGGTCAATTACCATGAAAGTCTCTAGTATCCAATTGATTGTGTATAGCCATACAACTATCCCCATACAGATTCAAAAAAGACATTTAAATTTCTTGAAACACATGGAAGATAAGTACGGTACTCTTCTTTATAACCAATACATGTTTGAAATGTAATAAATTCATACTATTTATCGTTATTTTATTTGACCAAGAAAATCCGTGACCGACTTTAATTTGGCAAGGAATCCATTTTTTTAAGTTACTTGACCCACTCAAAATTAAATTAATTCCACTTCTCAATTCAATCATAAGAACAGAATATCCTCCACATGGTATCTAAAAAATATTGCTCCCAATCTCAGAAATTCCTCTTTTTTCTGCCCACTGTTGCAAGTAAAGGACTAATGAAGCATATACATTGTAGCAGAACAATGCCTAACTCAACTTCTCCATCTCTCTTGCAAATCCACCACATTTCTTAAAATTCTGCCTTGAGACTCCCACAATCCCTAATTTCTTTGTCCCCTACAAAAAGGTGCACATGTGATGAAGCTTCAACCAAAACAATGCTGAATTCGACTTCTTTATATTGCATGCAAATGCAAATTCATCTATCACGTTTCTTGAGAAATCCTGCCTTCAGTCTATAGAATCCTACCTTTGTCGGTGTCCTATAGAAGGCGCAGACATGATATTAGTACCAGCCAGTTCTAATATTAAATAACTATCAAATAATGAGTAACGAGCACATTAATCCTCCATAACCTTGCACTATGCCAATAACAAAGGTCAAGGTAAGTCTTTATCTCACACACTGGGCAAGTATCAGAATCACAGAAACGTAAGTAGAGCTGCAGAAGAGAGAGCAAGACACCCTCTCACACTAAGCCTGGCGGAAATCATCAGAATAGATGGATAGCGCCAACAAACCCAACAACATCAACAAGCATGGACTGGAACAATGATGAACCTAAAGTCTACATTTCAATTGCATATTTCAAAATTTATCTACCAGGTTCTTACAAAAATTCTGATTTGAGTCTCCAGAATCCTTCCTTTTTCTGAGTTCTGTGGAAGGTGCAGACCTGACGCAGCATCGACCGGAACATCGCCGAGTTCGACTTCTCAATCTTGCTCGCGAATGCCTTCAGCAGCTCGTCGGTCGTTGCCTGCCCTGGGACCTCGGAGTGATTGCCGATGAACTCCACCATCTCCTTCATGACACCGTCGTGTTCCGTTCCCGCCGTCGACACCGCCCTCTGCCTGTCCTCGTCGTCTGATGAGGAAGGGTTGTCCTCATCTTTCTGGAGGTGGTTCCTGGCACGCATCCTGTTGAGGAGGCTGTTGGAAGAGGGCATGTCGTTGGTTTGCTCCGCATCCTCGTTCATGGTCGTCGCTGTAGACATGTCACCATTGAACATCTTCTTCTTGCCAAACAATTTCTGAAAATTCATTCAGCGAATAACAGTAAACATACATGTAGGGAAAACAGGACAGTGTTGATTTCACTCTTATTGTTTCTAAACAGGCTACAAAACAGACTACACCCATGGAGAAGCAATTCTTTAGCCCTCTTGCAAAACTGAGCAAGGTGCATGTGTAACATCTGGAAATTATTAATTGATGATGGTCAATGACTTAATAGGTTCTAGGTATTGTACTCCCTACTCTGAGTTAAGTGGGAACCGTAATATGCATGCATATTTTTTTAATAAGAACAGAAAGAAATAGAGCAACAGTGTAATATACCTTCTTCATTGGTGTTCCATTTGGTTTGGGTGACGCTGACTTCTCTGAGTTGTCTACAAGTCTGCTGTTGCTCTTGGCTCCGAAACGAGGCCTAAGTGAAACGGAACAAAATATAACAGCAATCAGATAAACATTGATTCAGATATAATATTTCATATTGTAGACCAGTTGGAAGAGGTTAATTTTCTTTAGGGTCATACAAATTTCCATTAAACAGTCAAACCTGTCTATAGCGACCGCCCAAGGGAAACACAAAAAGTGGTCTTTATAGACAGGTTCCTTTAGTACATGTTTCAATGAGAAACCATTTACAAGGGAAACAAAAAATGTGATCTTTATAGACAGGTGGTCACTAAAGTAGGTTTGACTGTACATGATTTATGTATATAAGCACAGACGATGATACATGTACGGTACACTAAGACCTCGTATCAACGATGACATGTTTTCTGCAGTGCCTTTACAACATCACACTGAGCAAATCACCATTTCTGTGGGTCTCAAAAGGAAGTTGCTATGAAGAAGAAGAAAACTAGATGGAACTTTGACTGCGCGCAGTCGAAATGATGCCTCCGTCATAGAGCAATTTTACAAACCAGAACAGAAGAAATTTTTCAAATTCAAGTTCAATTATAATCCATTAACAGGTTCTCAGAATATCGTGATTACAACCAATTTCTCATATACATATATGACCCTTTGATCTTTGACCTCATGACCCTAACATCTACTCAGTTCATTGGCTCTGCAAGATGTCCCGAGTTAGATAGTAATCCATCTGTCAGTTCTAATGAGAATGCGTTCACAAGCTATTTTTGCATACATAATGAGCTCATGACCTTTGACCTTTGACCTCATGACCCAAGAATCTACTCAGTTTATTGGCTCTGCAAGATACATACATGATCTAAGTTTGGCAGGAATCCATCAATCTGTTTTAATGATAATGCGATAACAAGCTATTTTTGCATACATAATGAGCCGCATGACCTTTGACAGAGCTGCCAACCTCCAGAACAGAAAATCAGTAATCACAAGGCTCAAAATCAGTAATTTGGGGTATAAATCAGTAATTTCTTATGCGGCGCTATGAATCTAAAAAAACGACACGCCAACACTGCGCGGACGCATGATTATCTGAAATTTTTGGTGATTTTACTCACACAAAGATGTTAAGTATTGAATTTCAGGTCATCACAACACAGTTTATCATGAAAAATGGCTCCTATTCACAGCACTCGCTACGATAAATCATATTTAATTCATTAAAAAAAAAAAAAAAAAAAAAAAAAAAAAATCTTTTTTTTTTTTTTTTTTTTTAAATCCGTAATTTGAGACAACATTCCGTAATGGTCGTTAATTTCCGTACCAATTACGGGAAATCCGTACTAGTTGGCAGCTCTGCTTTGACCTTGACCTCATGACGCCAAAATCTAATCAGTTCATCAGCTCTGCAAGTAACATACATGACCTAAGTTTGGCAGGAATCCATCAATCGGTTCTTAAGATAACGCGATCACAAGCTGTTTTTGCATACATAATGAGCCCTGTGACCTTTGACCTTTGACCTCGTGACCCCAAAATCTAATCAGTTCATCGGCTTTGCAAGATACATACATGACCAAAGTTTGGCAGGAATCCATCAATCGGTTCTTCAGATAACGCGATCACGAGCTGTTTTTGCATACATAATGAGCCCTGTGACCTTTGACCTCTGACCTCGTGACCCCAAAATCTAATCAGTTCATCGGCTTTGCAAGATACATCCATGACCAAAGTTTGGCAGGAATCCATCAATCGGTTCTTCAGATAACGCGATCACGAGAACGGGACGTACGGACGGACGGACGGACGTACGGACGTACGGACGTACGGACGGACGGACAACCCGAAAACATAATGCCTCCGGCTACTTCGTAACGGAGGCATAAATATATCGTCAGCCGACATACATGTCCATACTGAAAGTACTAACTTTTTAATCACTGCATGATGATACCCGTGGAATCTGGGATAATTGTGATTTCAAAGACTGATGTCAATTATCGAATCTCTTGATGGCAAATATAAGTAAGAAAATAAAGATGATGCAGTCAAACCTGTCTCCAGCGACTGCCCAAGGGAAACACAAAAAGCGGTCTTTGTAGACAGGTTCCTTTAGTACATGTTTCGATAAGAAATCATTATCAAGGGAGACCAAAATTGTGCTTGTTGTAGACAGGTGGTCACTAAAGCAGGTTTGACTGTATAATAAAACTGCTAAGGGTACTAACTTGCTCCCTAAAGAACCCCCCGCTGCTCCAGTCCAGGTGGGGATACCGGAGCTGGCACCAAAGCAGCGCCTTCTGGACTGGCGAACGGCGCTGGCTGCTTCCTTAGCAACTCTCTCTGCCTCGTTCTCCACCAAGACGAAGTCTGGGTTTGATGACTGCATGATGTTGTCATGCTGGAGAGCACTGTGAACACCTGTAGCACATCAAAGAGCATCAAATTAGATCATTGCAATATTCATTGAACAGTGTTGTGAATTGCGGTAGATATATCAAGGGGTCAGTGACACAAAGACGTTACTCCATTTTGGCCATTTTGAGAAAAAGTGGTTTATGTGTCACTGAGCACTTGGGCCTTAAGGACTAAAGTCTATGTTTCACTAGCCATTGACTTTAACGGAGTGTTGGGTTGTGTTAAGTCTTTGTGTTTCCTGAAAAGCCCATATTTTTCTGAACATTTTGATATCAATTACTCATTTTGGCAAAATATGGAGTTACGTCTTTGTGTCACTGAACCTTTGATATGTAATTCCTTTTCTTATATATCTGTTTGATTCATAACACATTCACACACAAGTGCCCTTTGAAACATTTTAATAGGATCTTAATATTAAGATTAGGATAAGAATTCCGAAACAAGAATGCAATAGTTTTCTAGCTACAGAATGAAAAATACTTTAATACGATAGGTAATAAGATAAATAGAATCAACCAATTCAAATCAATATTATCCCATTACAAATAATCTGGACAGTGTGCTATAAGATGGTACATACCACTTTTCTTGAAGAGCTTCTGCAAGACATAGTTGTCCTCGTCTGCATTCTTGGTGCTCTCATCCTCCTCTTCTGCTCTGGGTGCATAGGCTTTGGTCTTGGCAAGATGGGGGATTTTAAGACCATCGAGCTCTGGAGAAGATAAGAGAAAAGCAAAGAAGAAATGCAAATACCGGTAGTAATAGAACAGGACATCGGTTGAATGGGGTTATTTTCCTTCATTGTAATGATTATCTGAATATACGTGTAGCCTGTACCTAAAAATGCATAAGGCATCAAAAGATTTTTTAAAAGCAGAGCTTCAAGGACTTGAAATATATGGACGATTCTTCCTTGAACCATGGTTACGAGATATCTAATTCAACAATTGTTTATGATAGCTATGTATGAGTGGCATCCACCTTGCATATTTCAGATTTATGCATGAAAATAGGTGTACATCAATGAAAAAGCTACTAGAAACAATTGATGTAGCACTGCATATTTCTTGACTACAACTAAGACACATCATTGATGTATTAAGCGCTATATAAAAGCTGAATATTATTATTATTATTACATACTTGCATCTCTTCTCTTCTTCTTTTTCGCCTTTTTGCCTGAGCTTGACGATGAGATGGCATTGACTTGAGTTGATGATGACGATGGAGATTTGGACGACAGGTGTTTGGAAGATGATGCTGATGTTGACAAGTGACCATGCCGGCTTGAGGACCCAACCTCCCCGAGCTGCACACCAGAGTCTCCAACAAGTCTCTTGGGTGATATCACACATTTTCCTTGGCAGGCCGCAGAATGGACATGACCAACCCTGGATGCAGCAGCAACGCCATCGTCCTCCTCCTCCACTTTCATCTTTTTCTTGTCGGCCTCCATCTTCTTCTTGAGCTTCAGCTCCCTCTGGACGACCTCTGCCTGCTTCTTTCGCCTCTCCGCCTTCTCCAGGGCCTCGCTCTTCTTCTTGCCCATCTTCATCATCGGCTCCTTGGTGACCTTCAACCTGGAGGAATCCTGACTGGGCCGCACCTCGGAGTTCGTGCCGGCAAAGATGGCACTGGTCTCGGTGCTCCTGCCCTTCTCCGAGGATCCCAGGGTGAAGAGCTCAAAGAGGTCGTTGGACTTGAAGAAGCGACGCTGACGGGGATCCTTCAGGACTCGGTTGGTCAGGAATGTCTTGAAGATTTGCCTGCCATGAAAATAATTTCAGACATGACGAGATGAAGACATCACAGAACATTTATACATATTTGCTAACCAATTTCACCTTCCACTACAGACCATATCACGATTCCCTTTGCTGCATTCAGTATCACCCATCCTATACTACTAATTTTGATTCCTTCTCCTTCTGTCAACCTACATTTATGTACATGTGCTTCTTCCAATTCATGTCTACATGTCCCTGTGTCTGTGCATCTTCGCATTATCTTTCTCCCGTCTATCTATTCTTTATATCAGTCTCACCTATGGTAGATCTTCTCTTCAATGGAACCAGCGGTGAGCAACCTGTAGATGGTGACCTGTTTGGTCTGGCCAATCCTCCATGACCTCTCCCTGGCTTGGGTGTCGGTGCTCGGGTTCCAGTCAGGGTCGTAGATGATCACCCTGTTGGCACCTGTCAGGTTCACTCCCAGACCCCCGACGCGGGTCGTCAGCAGGAACACGAAGATTCTGGGATCCTGTTTGAGTGGACAGAGAAAGACACTACACTTTACCCTCCTCACGACCAAGTCTCATCAAAAGCATATGGATTGAAGACGATTACAGAGACATCTTTTTATATCAATGTTCAAATCACTATAGGTAATTAGGGGTCCTCACAGATAACAACATCTTATTATATGATGGTGGCTCAGTGGTTAGAGACTCGCCTCATGAACGGGAGGTCGTGGGTTCGATCCCCGGCCGAGTCATACCAAAGACTTATAACAGTGGGACCTTCTGCCTTCTAGCTAGGCGCTCAGCATATTAGATTGGAGAAGGGTAGTAATAACATATTATGTTATGCAGGGCCCGCTGGAAGAGCAGTTTCATAACTGAAGTGGCTACCCTGGGTAAATAAAACGTTATTATTATAATCTTCATGTGGTCTATTAGGACGTAATGAAACTGAAGTAGTTGAAAGGTTTATAAATTCAGAAAATATTTTAAAATGTAGCTCTTGAGTGTATTGCAATCTGCTTAATAGCATGGATGGATATGCAGTTACAATGTGACAGAAGAAGCGACCCTTCACTAAATTAAAGGGGTAATCTTTCAATCTAGAATCGCTACTGCACATTATGTTCGAGAAAACTGTGGCCTGGTATTCTCCATTGTTGAATCTGCAGTCTAATTGCATCATGCAATTAATTGCTCTATAAATTAAACATGAAGACAAAATTAGTGGCATTGGATTTCCTGACTCACCGAGTTGAACTTGGTGATGAGCGGTTGTCTTGATGAGATTGTTGTAGTCCCATCCATTCGCATGTAGGAGTAGCGGTCTTTCACAAAGTCTTCCATGATGTCCAGCATCTAAAGCAGAACAAACATAAACATCAACCTCTCTGCATGGTCGGTCATTTGCCACACATGCACTTTTGGACAAAACAATGGGCACCGATTGACAGAAGGGTTGCTTTGTGCAACATAATGGCTCTGCAAGATTACCAGGTTCTGATCTTGATTAGCTTTATGACACCTCTTTTATTAAACACCAGCATAGATTAATCTTACACTGAAAACAGTTCAATAATTTTGAAGGTTTCGGGTTATCTACCCTATGATATGTTAAATGTGGCACAGGGAGGTAATTTGTGAGGCAAATACAAATATAAAATAAAACCTTACATATAAATAACCCTGATCCCCTATTTTCACAAAGAACTTCCATTGCATTGGGTTGGTTCCTTCAAGTGTAAAAGGTATGGTTCTCCTTAAATTTTACAAGGGACCTTGATTGAAAGTCATATCCATGGGGCTGTGAGCTTTTCCATTGATTCAGAATTGCATGTTGGGATAAGAGAAAAAAGAGCAAATGTACATATGTTCAATGACATACCCTATTGTATGAGACAACTAGCCTCCTTTTTGCAAAAGGCATCCTGGCATCATTCCATTTGACAGTAACAGGTGATGATCTTCAGAATAGATCAATTCAATTTTCAATTTCAATTTATTCATGTTTCCAACAAAACATTACAAATCAATTATAAGCATTTAAAACACATGTAGAAGTACATGTTGGAAACAGAGGGGTCCACTAAAAATCAATACTTGTACAAGTGTGAACACCTCAAATGATACTTAGGAATAATGAGTAATTAAATTAACAAGTCCGTAACTACAAAATAGGGGGGGGGGGAGGGGGGATGCCAACAGAGACAAGAAAGGGACAAGACATTGCTTTACATGACAAAGATAGAAGAACACGGTCATAATACAAAGAGTAAACAATGACAAAAAGAAGTGAGAGATCGGGGGTACAGAAAATAAAACAAAATAATGAGCTGCATGTGGGGTTGAGAAGAAGATGAGAAAAGAGAAATGCGCATTAGAAATGAGATAAGCATGAGAAGGCACAATATAATATATAAAATTACAAATATTGCCTGATCATTACCTGTTTGCTCTGTGAGAAGAGAAGCACCCTGTGGTTCTGTTCCTTCCATAGCTTGAGGAGTGACTCCACAACGATCATCTTGCCTGCTCGCTTGTAGTACCCGTACCGTTGCTCTTCGGTCAGGTCGTCGTCGGAGAGGTTCTGGTGGGAGAAGATCCTGGGTCCGCCCGACACCAGGTCCGGGTGGTTGCAGATCTTCCGCAGGGTGATGAGTCCAGCAAAGACCTGTGATCGGAGCAAAGAGCAGAGGAGGACTGTAAAATTAACATTCATTTGACCCTTTCCTGGCTAATTCCATTATTGATCAATCTTGCATTCGGAGCAACACAGAAAGAGTAGAATTACAATGTAAGAGCAGATGGAATGCCATAGAATCCTTCATTCTGCTGACATAAACACTTTGAGTTCCAGGATGGCAAATCTCTACCTCCAAATCAACCCCATAAAAGAAACTTTGCATTCCAATTATCCATCTACAATCCTATTTGTAAACATCAATCATAACCCAGTGGGTGTCATTTAATTTTAATATAACCAACAGTTTTTTTGGACTCTGTCATGGCAAGAGTTATCTTTGGCTAAGTATTCATTAGGTTTAACTCTCGATACTTTTGCACTCTAATGAAGACCCATTCTTTTGCAGGAGGCATGGAATAATTGGTTGTATGCCAATTAATACCTGAATGTACAAGAGTTTAGAGTTGTTCACTTAAAGATATAGACCAGTTTTGGAAAAGCCCCCCCCCCCCCTCTCAAAATATGAGATGGAAGCTCTTACTACCAATCATGTTTTGACTAATACGTGATGATACAAATGTTGCCAGGAAACCGCCTGCTTATTGATATATTTGGTAAATTATCATATCTATCCGGCCTGGATTGATATCGCGTAGTCCCATATACATCTTTCTGTGTACAGTGCTTATAACTTTACTAAGACTGGGCCAAATTTCTTATCATTTTGATGATTACAGAACCTTGCAGTACACACCAATACTTATATGCTAGATGAGCAACCTTTTCTGATCGATTCCACAACGTTTCTTTCACAATGCAAATGATGACCATAACTCAACTTTATCTTTAAAGCTAAAGACCAGTTATGGTCATGCAATTGCATAGTGAAAGAAACGTTGTGAAATCGATCAGAAAAGGTTGATCATCTAGCATAGATGTACTGCAAGGTTCTGGAATCATCAAAATTATAAGAAATGTGGCCAAGTCTTCAAAAAGTTAGAAGCACTGTACACAGAAAGATGTATATGGGAATACACACACGTGCGCGACACGTGCATTTGTATCTCTCAACAGTATATAGATATACTAATTCACCGAATATATCAATTAGTAAGCGGTTTCCCGTCAAAATTGTTATCGTCATGTAATATTCAAAACATATTCTTTCACATGATTGGTAATAAGAGCTTCCATTTCATTTTTTGAAATTGGGGCATTTCCAATACTGGTCTTTACCTTTAAGCAAAGATTAACTGCACTTTATAAATCTTATGAGAACTAAATGCTCGACACCTTGTATTCTCCTCTCAAGATGAGATTGCATTCCTTGGAGGCCAGATACTCCTCATAGACCTGGGTCTGTTCCTCCGTCAGGTGGCAGAACAGGACCTGCTCGTTCTTGGAAGGCAAGTTAAGGGCCTGCTTCACGTCGGCCTTCAGGCGGCGGAGCAGGTAGGGGCTTACAGAGTCTCTCAGGATGCAGGCACACTTGTACGCTGTCTGGACCTGGAGGGGTTAAGAAATGTAGGATGGACACAAACTACTTGGTTGGCTGATTATGGAATGGGTTTTGTATAATGATAATAATAATATTCAGTTCTTGTATAGCTCATCATACATTAAGGAATAACATCTCTATGTGCTTCCAAAGAGCTTTGGAAATTATTACCCTAGCTTTAGCTCCGACAGCCGTTATCAGCGCACAGTGCATTTCATCAGGTTCTCTTTCGGCTATGATGTCCTACTTGTGTTCTATGCCCCCCTCTCTATCTCTCTCTCTCTCTCTGTATGAATTTCCCTGGACTACATCTCTATAGTTTCCCCAACTTTTCAGCCACCTCTAACATATGTTTACAGTTGGAATGATACAATTTGTACTGTAGACAAAGCAGTTTACCAAATGGTCTTCCAAACAAGAGCTCATGACCAAGATAGATAAGTAGTGTCTCAAAGTAAGCCATTCATTTTCATTCATAAAGGCTTTAAAGCCTGTCTGCACTAGTTTTGCCAGGGGGGATTAGACCTCCCTGCAAGGTCATTGACAGATGGTTATCTCATCAAATCAGTTCTTAATTAATATAAGAAAAAGGGGATCACGGACCAACAGGCACCGGTTAGGCATTGTTTGCTATATAGAGGGCGCAAGTACCTATAAGTAGTACAGTGGGGCTTTAATACTTATGCCTGAACAATGCATTGATTTCCCTCTGGATCTAATTGGGTAATGCCACATACACTAGACCAACAATTTCCAATGGGAGCCCTCATTATAACCAGCCTTCGAGAAACATATCAATAATTACCTGAACCTTGGAAGCATTGGCATAGCCTCCTTGTACGATAGGTACTGAGAACTGTTGCATGAAGACGGGGAGTGTCCCTAGCTTGCCAGGGAAGACAAAGTCGATCAGAGACCACAGCTCTCTCAGGTTGTTCTGCATCGGCGAACCGGTCAGGATGAGACGATGAGGGGTCCGGAACTACCGTAATCAAATGATACACGATCAAGAACAGGTTATGTCAATAGAAATGCATCCTGGGGGATGTTTCACAAAGATCCTAAGTTGAACTCATCTCTAAGTTGGACTTAACAATTATGGAAAGCTGTTAGCATCTTTGAAATTATTTTGTAAAAGTTATGTCAAAAGGCATTAGATGTTGATTAAAATCCTTCATATTTTCTATTATCAAGAAGATTTTATGTTCTTGATCTGATGTGGAATACTTGAATTTTTGCATTTGAATATATTTTATTTTAAGGCTACAAATGGCTCTCCATAATGTTTAAGTCCAACTTAGAGTTAAGTTTGACTTAGGATCTTTGTGAAACACCCCCCAGGCAGAGGAGGTAAGTTAGCTTAGTCGGTAGACACCTGCGTGTCAAACCAAGGATGTAAGGTTTGAATCCAACCCAGGCAAATAACTGAAGCCTGCATTGTGTGTTCAAATATACTGTGCCCCTCCCTGTTTCATATACACAGGCTATGTTACTGTGGAAAACACTCCTTCCCTCAGATAGGACTTTAAATGGAGACCAAGTGTGGAGGAGAGTCACTATCTATACACATTAAGAACCCAAAGCACTCTACATACAACAGTAGGAGGAAATCCCGGTTTAGTGGTCCATCTGGACAACTACAGTCAGTTACACCGGGAGGAGAGACCTGAAGGTCACCATGATTCAGTTCCCTTTCGCTTCTGGGCACAGGTAATGCCAAATACTTAATAAAACTAATGGTAATAAAAATCTAATGAATAATAATGATAGTAATAATAATAATAATAATAATAACAATAATAATACTACCACTAATTATAATAATAATAATAATAATAAAAAATCAACAACAATAATGGTAATTATGACAATGACTGCGATGAATTGAACTTGAGTGACTTACATTGAAATTACTGTCTGTGTCATGCACTACGCAAGGATATAATAGCTAGTGTGTACGACCTACTCAATGGCAACATTCAGCATATGACCACACTTTCTTTTTAATCACAGTTACAATATTCATACATTAGGATTATTATTATCAACTTTTTGACCGACCTGTTTGCAAGCCAGTGTGACCTCCGCATCGGGGTTACGGATCTTGTGGCCCTCGTCAAGGATCACATAGTGCCAGTTGTAGCGTAGGAGCATCTCCTGACGGAGCCGGACGGTGGAGAAGGATGTGATGAGGACACCATGAGAGCTTGCCATGTCCTGGACAAGAGATTCCTGAAAACATTGAAAGAAAGAACAATGATGAGCTGCTTTTGATTTCAATTGTTGTATTACATAATTTATGGTACATATATTTATTGTATATCTGGAGAATATAATGTCTGCACTTGGTAATAACATGTTCTCATTTTTCCTAGCAGGGTTGCCTGGAGCAGTTTCTATCTTTCTCAACAAAATTTTGAAAGAAAACAGGCTGGCTTTAAATCCTTGGTCCCACGCCTATCAAAACTCCCTGCTTTTCCAAGAAATAGTGTTTCACGTGACTTCTTCAAAAAAACATAGTAAACAACCCTCTACAATTCTTCTTCATTCGCTCATGGACTGTTAAAGCCCCACTGTACTACTTGTAGCTACTTGCTCCCTCTATATAGAAAACAATGCCTAATCGTAATCGGTGACCATTGGTCCCCATTGATCCTCTTTTTCTTATGTTAATTGAGAGCTGAGTTCATGAGATAGCCACTTGTCAGTGACCACCTTGGGTGGTCTAATCCCTCCTAGCCAAACTAGTACAGACATCCTTGTATACTCTGGAACAGACACTGCATACATGTAGATCAATTTAATACTTGCCCTTTTGCCAGAGTGTGATCCGGACTCGTGGAGGATGGCCACTCTTATCTCTGGGTACCAGGTGTGGAACTCCTTCAGCCATTGGTGAAGAACTGTTGCAGGACACACTATCAACACAGGACCAAGTCCCCTGTAGCTGAAATTCCAAGAAGATTAAAAAAGATATTATACAGATGTCAATAATAATAATATAGAGTATTTGTAATGCGCCAACTCCACATGACTAATGTGTTCGAGGCGCAATGGAGAAGAAAAACTATAAGTACACGAAAATACCAAAAAAAAATGAACAACAACAACAATGTGAAAGTAAATCTACTGGAAAGTCAAGTGGAGGGAGACATTTATGCATGGATTGAACTTACTAGAGGAACTAAATTCCACAAGGACTTAACCCCTCCCCAAATCAACAATACAGGACCATTATGCTCATGATCAGAGCTGCCAACCTCCAGAACAGAAAATCAGTAACCATAAGGCTCAAAATCAGTAATTTGGGGAATAAATCAGTAATTTCCTATGCGGCGCCATGAATCTTAAAAGAATGGCAGGCGGACGCATGCGCGCATGATTATCTGAAATTTGTTGTGATTTTACTCCCACAAAGTTGCTAAATATTGATTTTCAGTTCATCACAACACATAAGTTTTCAATGAAAAATTGGCTTCTATTAAGAGAATACTTGATAATTTTCCATCTTTCTCATGCAGCGAGTGCTGGATGGCCACCATACTGTACAGCACTTGCTACGATAGATCCCTATGCGCAAAAAAAAAAAAAAAAAAAAAATCGTAATTTTTAGACAACATTCCGTACTGCCGTAATGGTCGCTAATTTCCGTACCAATTACGGGAAATCCGTACTAGTTGGCAGCTCTGCATGATGCAGAGGTTCACATTTTTGGATCTAAAAATCTTTAAATACACTTCAACGATGGCATTTTTCTGAAACTGTTCATTTTTATTTTTTGATGACTGAGGCTTTATTTGTAATGACAAATGTACGTGCATTGATTTAACGGTCAATGTCGGGTATTGGTGGCCGTGTGCCCAAATGTGTTGTCTACTTTACAAAATGCTGTTACAGTGTAAATCCATGTGCTTTGATATTTCTATAAATATTAACAGAATTCCTGGTAACACAAACTCTTTTAAAGCCCATCTGCACTAGTTTTGCCAGGAGTGATTAGACCTCCCTGCATGGTCACTGACGGGTGGTTATCTCATCAAATCAGCTCTCAATAAACATAAGTAAAAGGGGACCATGAGGGACCAATGGTCGCCGATTAGGCATTGTTTGCCATATAGAGGGCGCAAGTAGCTATAAGTAGTGCAGTGGGGCTTTAAGAACAACACCACTCTATCTGCCCAAACCATTTTACCTGAAGCCTTTACTCGGTAGTGCACTGGTCCTGAGTCCCGCTAGGAAAGCAATCATCTCGATGGTCTTACCCAGACCCATCTCATCTCCTAGGATGCCACCAGCCTTCTGACGATGCAATTCCCAAAGCCATTTTACACCAATCTTCTGGTATCTGTAAGGTGAATGGTCAATCCTAAACCTGTTGACTGCTACATTCTCTGAGTAATGTCTTCATACGCTTAATGTAGAGACCATCAAGTTCCCAAGGGTTTAAGACCGCATCTTGCCTTCGATTTACAATGATTTGTGTTTGAAATGTAGATTCAATTCATCAGCATGTACAGTCATTTTATTCAACAGTTTACGTCTTCCAGGAACATGCTTGTTACCTGGAGTTCCAAATGCTCGACATCATAATTTACGATGGAAGTATACAACTTCATAATAGCATGTTAAGCTAGATTACATTTTCTATGCACTATCTTATGTGAAGGAAAACAAAAGGTATTGCTACCAATCTTCAAGAGGGTAACAATGAGACATTTTAGAGTAATATATGTAATATATGACATCACTCAAATCATTGAATTTTGTGACATATTTTAGAGCGAATGATTGCCATGAGCAACCAGCAGAGGCAGATACTGACAATATATAAGAAGCTGCCCCCCTCTTCCTCCTCCTCATCATCATCATATTATCATCATCATCATCATCATCATCATCATCATCATCATCATCATCCCCACCATCATCATCATCATTGTTAAGTGAATAACAGACCTGTATAACTTCTTCCAGATCTTGGAGGGTATCTTGAAACCTCCGTCCAGATCAACATCATCTTCTTCTGAATCTTCAGCCTCTGAATCATCGTCATCTTCCTCATCTTCCCCTCCTCTCGTCCGCTCCATCAGCCTGGCCCGTTTCCTCATCAGTTCTTTCTTCCTCTCTTCTTTCAATCTTTTACGAAACTTCTCCTGGTGATTGAAATGATATTGCAGCAATGATTTAGCACCTTTTGATCAAATCTGCCAGAACACTTTTGTTGGAGTATTATGTATTTGAAAATATGAATTCTGACACTATCTCAAATGTATTGTATTTGGAGATGCCTTATTCCTCTGATTCTGTATTGAAAGTGGTGTATGACCAAGTGCTTTCGCAAATTTGTCTGAAACCATGCAAGAGTGTTTAATTTACGTTTCTTTCGATGAGTAACAAGGCTTCTAAAGGGTTTACAGGTACTTACTGGTAGCTCAGCTGAAGCCGGCATTATCATTGCTCTGTTCACTTTGGCAAATTCATTTCAAATTTACATTGCCATAGTAATACTCATCAGTTATTTCATATCAAGGTAGTAGTGCCACTACCTATATGTCCAGTGCCCCCCACCCCCTACAAACAAAATGTGTTTAACATTCCAGGGGGGGGGGGGGGGTTCATAAAGATCCTAAGTTGAACTTATCTCTAAGTTTGACTTAACAATTATGGAAAGCCGTGAGCATCTTTGAAAATATTTTGTAACAGTTATTTCAAAAGGCATAAAACGTTGATTCAAATCATTCATATTTTCTATTGACATGGAGATTTCATGTTCTTGATGTGGAATTTATGAAAAGTCTAAAATACTTGAATTTTTGCTTTTTAATACATTTTATTTTAAGGCTACAAATGGCTCTCCATAATGTTCAAGTCCAACTTAGAGATAAGTTCAACTTGAGATCTTTGTGAAACATCCCCCTGGGCCAACAAGAGGATACCATACCTGAGTGGAGTCATCCTTTGCCCTTCTGATCTTCGATTCTTGTGCCTTTCTTGCTCTTGCCCCACTTTTCCTCTGAAGATCCTTCAAGTTAGTAATGGTCCCATCGGCCATCTCCTCAGCCAGTCTCCTCTTCCCGGGACGGGCATACCTCCTTCCTATGACTGGTTCATCATCTAAAGAATCGTAATAAAGCATATTCATAAACACAGGAAAATTGTGCATGTGGTATTTCATTCAAACATTCGACTCATTAATGCAAATTAATTATTTAAACATATTCGTGCCTTACACCATGGCACAGTCACGATGAACTAGTTCATCGTGACTGTGCCATGGACCAGTGATGGCCTGGTGGTAGAGTCGCTGCCCGGCAAGCAGTAGATGCAGGTTCAAGTCCTGCTGGTTCCCAAAAAAATTCTGACTTGTTTTTCAATACAGATCGATCAATTGATCTTATTTACTGGGTGTAAGCCACAAATATGTTTAAATAATTGAAAATTTCTCCCAGGAAGCATTACGTTCATAATGCAAAATTAGTTTTACATAAATGTAGAACATATTGTAATATCCATCTAATGTACAATAAATCTACATGTGGAAGTGGAACAGTGCTTGAAAGTATCATATCATTTGAAAATGTAACATTTGTAAAAAGAATTAAGAATAGGTCAAAGAGAAAGTAGTAAGGTAAAAGTTCTCAGATTCGTTCCCCAGATAATACTATTATTTCTTTTAGAGAGACAGGAGCCAAGAGACAAGAAAAAGAAAGGAGAATAAAAACTCCTAAAAGCAACTCCAATAATAAAGAACACTTGAATGTATGATTTACCAGAGTATGCGTCCTCATCAAAAGCTGCTTCTTGGTCTGAATCAGGATGGTATTCCCCATCACCACCATCATCGGAATCTTCCATGTACCCCTCGTTATCACTGTCCCAATCTTCTGTCAAGTTCTTCATCTTCGATCTCTGTCTCTTCTTCTTCAGCGCTGGATTGTCCCACTTGTCTTTGACCTTCTTGCGATGTTTTGGTTCAAACTCCAGCCGTTCCCTCTCAGGTTTCCTGGAGTCTCTGGAGGTTGAGGCCTTTGTGGTATCCTGTTTGTGACCTTTGACCTTTTGTCCAGGAGATGGTTCAGGCTTTGGTGTCAGCAGACTAAAGAGGATGCTGCTTTGATCACTCTGGGAGGCACCCCCCTTGGCTTTCGTAGTCCCCTTCCATTTGGACGCCACCTTGTGCTTCTTGTACATCTCCATGTCCTTTCCGCCAAGGAACTTCTCAAAGTCGGTGACCACCAAGGACCTGGGTTTGGTTGGTTTGGGTTTCTCCTGCTCCTTCACAGTCAGGAAGGTGCCGAAAGGGGTCATCTCACCGAGCCGGATGAGACGCTCGTGCTCCGTCTCCTTGCCCTTGCTGGGTCCTGGAGCATCGTCCGATCCACCACGATCGTGGAGCAGTCTCTCATAGGTTGAAGAGCTGCCATCACCATTTTCTCCTAATAATGAAAGAAGGAATATTGATGATGGCAAGTACCGACTAGACTATGCGCTGTCCTTTTTTATTTTGTTTTATTTCTTTAACCCAGAAACAATGCAGAGGATATATGAGGGATGCAAATCTCTTTTCTTTTTCTATTTTACATTTTGTTATCCTCCTGTCCAAATAAAGGCTTATGGAAAACTGAAATCATGCCCCTAGTTTCCATTCATATCGTCCGATTTCGACTTTGTGAGCCTTCTTGCAGTTTACTCTGATGAGTGCAAGATGAAAAGCTTATTCACAGCTATTCTTCAACTTATATCAATGTATACATCAATGTGCTTTATACATCTAAACATGAATTCAACTCTCTACTTTCATATTCTCATACTTGATTGCTGTTTTATTTCATTATCAAGTTTACACATACCTTCATCAGAATGATCTTCTCCATGAGCAGCATCATTTTTGCCACTGAGTTTAGCAGAAAGAACTCTGTGCCTTGATCTGAGTTTCTTCAACTGCTTAGCCTGTATACAAATATAATATCATTTGCTGTCAATTTTCAATCAGTAAAGAGACACATTTTGTAATGTACATTGTAAAAATAGTAGGAAATCTCAAAGGTAGCAATTGTTCCAAAACTCTAGCCTAAATACAAAATTATTTGCAGCTCTTGAATTGAGTATGTGCTTGAATTACAGATCAACTTGATCAAGCAGCTAATACATGAAAAGTGGCTCATTTGAAGAATATTGTCCTCTTGCACAGGGTTTATTGATATGAAAGAACAAAAAGAAAATTGGTTAATGACGATGATCCTTTAAACGCACACAAAATATCACGTACCTGGCGTAAGTCTGCAAACTATACATTTCAAACAAGAAAATTAAATTACTACCATTATCCATCTCTGAAACACTTTTTACTTACATAATCACCCATGCCAACCCCCATTCCTAAACCTCCAAAGCATAGCATAACAATTAATCCTACTTTTATTTAAACATATTTGTGGCTTACACCCAGTAAATAAGATCGATTGATCGATCTGTATTAAAAAACAAGTCAGAAAAAATCTTGGAACCAGCAGGACTTGAACCTGAATCTACTGCTTGCCGGGCAGCGACTCTACCACCAGACCATCACTGTTCCATGGCATATTTACTGGGTGTAAGCCACAAATATGTTTAAATAATTGAAATTTCTCCCAGAAAGCATTACATTAAACAAAAAATAATAATAATCCTACTTTGTTTTCTTTCTTTGTTCTGACAGACAGCAGTTTCTTCTCCAGCTCTCTGCTGACCATGGAGGGAACAGAAGGCACACGGATGCTGGCTGCTACTTTCTGCAGGTGATGAAACTCTGAACGACACACCCTGTGAAATATTGAAAACAATCACACGAAATGCAGGTGATTTTGGTGTAATGGAAGTCAGGGGTGATACTGATAGTGAGCACTTTTTTCCCCCTCAACCATGCCCCCCCTTGAGTAAAAAAAAAAGAAGAGGATTCAGGGGGGGGGGGGGGGGGGGAATGGCATCTATAAACATTCCCCCTCCCCCCCCCCCCCTTTTGAGTTAGAAAAATTGGGAAATAATAGGGACAAATCGGGAATAATAGAGAAAATAAGGGAAAAATTGAGAAAATCAGGACAAAATCGTGAAAAATAAATAAATCAGGAAACCAATTTAAATCAGGTTTTTATCAGGCCTGTTGAAAGTGCTCTTTTCAATCAAATTTATCTCTTAGCCTGATGGTATCACATTATGCTTATAAGACTTGCATTTGGGTTTTTAATGGTTCAATATCAATCCTGAATTCAAACATATCGTAGCGGCTACATTCCAAATGCATAGGCCTACATGCATTTTGGAGAAAGCCGTTATGCTGTTGACAATAACAAATTCATAAATTTTTTTTTTTTTTTTTTTTCATGTATAGTCTCACTCACCTCTCTGGTGAAATGCAGTGCTAACTAGCTATGCCTATGTAGATAGTTTATTGGTTTCCACAATATCTCATTTTACAAAGAGTGTAACAACATATTTAAAATGATTATTTTGTACATATACATACAATACCGGTACACACTATTCAGAATATTGTCCATTAAGTTTAACCTAAGAGATACAGTGGCGGAGCCTATGGAAAAGCAGAGCTTGTTGTGGATAGGCTCCTTAAACTAAACATGACATAATTAACTAAAGTAAAGTTTATAAAATACAAATACACGCTAAAACAGGGAAAGGGAGATTACAGGGATACATGAACCGATACTCACAGTTAACTACAAAAGACAAGGAAAAGGGAAGGGAATATATCTGCAGCTTATTGAAACAATATTACAATATAGTTTGTTCTCCATATGAGTATATTATAAACATAGTTGGTATGGTCATACCGTTTATAGTTACTCATTGTAATGAACATAAGTATACAGTTTGGAGACAAGAATAGTCAAGAATCAGGAATGACAATATGTATTCAAATAATAACTTTTCAATTTTCTTCTGAATACATGTACACTTACAGACCTTTTAATCACAGAATCGAGAGAATTCCAGAACTTAGGACCTGTATATATTAAGGTATTTTGAGCAAAGCTTGTTCTCGTTCTAGGAAGGTGATAGGAAAACGCTTGTCGGGTAGAATATTCGTGGACTTGATTTCTTTTCTTAAACAAATAAGATAGTGCCTGGGGCAGTTCGTTGTTATTCAGCTGAAACATGAGGCAGCCTAATTGTAAATTAAAAATATCCCGAACTCTCAGTACTTTAGTATTAAAGAAAAGAGGGCTCGAGTGAGTACGAATAGGTACATTGCAAATTGTTCGTATTGCTCTTTTTTGAACAACCAGGATTTTGTCCAGTTGAAGTAAGTCAATCCAGTGAAGATGAGTTTAGAACTGTATACCGGTAGATATCTAATTTACCACACTATTAGGCCTAAAAAAAAAGATGTTGTATTGTCCTTTAGGTGCCAAAACACGGGTCGGTCAGTCAGAAATCTTTTTTTTTAATTCAACTCTTTTTTCTTCTTTTTCCTCCCTCTTTGGGCCAATATTTCTCAGTTTTTGATGCTTTAATATTTTTTTTCTCTAAAAAAACGGTTTAAAAAAAAAAAAAAAAAAAATCTGACCGTAGATTACAAGATTTTTGGGTCGGACGCAAAGGACAATACAACATCTTTTTTGTTTTAGGCCTTATGATATAATTTCCATCATATTATCCTTTGGTGTCATAAATCACGATTATTTACTTTGTAGTTAACAAAATGTGACTTATTTGTCAACACTCAAAAGGGAGATAGCAGTATGTCCGACCTTATATCATCCAGCACTGCTTTTAACTCCTTCTCATCCCTCAGCCTGGAGAGCTTTTCCTCCTCCTCGTTAATGGCTTGGTCCACCTGCTGTAAGACTCCCTGTTCAAACTCCTCCTGGTCAAACACGCTGATCCCTAGATCCTGGAGTTCACTGGCTTGCTCCTTGGCGGGCACGGCCTGGATGAGGCTGGTGTCAATGTGGAAGACGCTCCCCTTGGACGATTTTTTGACATCTTTCACCTCCTCTACTTCCTCCTCCTTAATTTCCACATCTGCTTCGTGTTCATTGTAGTCATTTGTGGAGCCTTCCATATCCATATCCTAAGGTAACAAAATGAATTATAATAATGAGGTATTTCATTTATCCCATTCAAAATAGATACATTAGGCACCACAAAGAAATGTAGCTTTGGCAATTTTCTACAGAAGGCTAAAATGCTAAAGAAAAACAAGCAACTAAAACAAGCTCTGATAAAACAACAGGAATATATAGTAAAACTTACAAATTTCCTGTTGAAAATCTCACCTTTACAGTGCATCCAAGTATAGATCTATACTATTTTCCGACTTCTGACTATTCACACAGACAAAAACCTGGCCTGCACCAAATTTAAGACCTGGTATTGTGCTTGCTTTTTAACCTACTTATGTTATTTTTTAAACCTAGACACAATATAATTAATAACAATAGTCAGGGTTCTACACTATTTTCAGAGGTGGTTTGAACAAAACATCAAGTAATATCACTGAGCTTCAATTCACAAACTTATGTTTTGGTGTCCAGATTAATTTTTTTTCACACCTTTAGTTACTGGTCCCCCCCCCCCCTCCACCCACCTCCCTCTCCTCCCTCATTGGTCAAATCCTACAATAGAGATTCTTCTTTTTAATTTGTGTAATACCATGATGGCATTTTCTTTCCCATTTCACCATAATTAGATGTGTATTTTCACCTGTGAGGATCCTTCTCCTTCATCCCTTTCCAGGACACCTCCAACACAGCTACTGCTCCCATCCATTTCTAGAAGAGCTGTGAAGAGAAGAAAGCGTGATTGAAAATTAAAATTTGATGAATAATACATGGAAAAAAGTTTTTATTTCTAAAGAGTAAAGGCAATAAAACAAAACATCCCTAAATATGTACAAGTATTAAATACTTCAGAGGACAAAGTAATGAGATCTACATGTAATTTGTAAGTAAAACAGTGTCAACTGCGCTTTATGAGGATACGCCATCCCCATCCCCCCCCCCCCCAGGTTAACTTCAGGGAGCTCCGACGCTGACATCGGAGCTCCCTGGGGCTACCCCCCAAGTGAGCTAATATTAGTAAAACAGTAAATGTATCAGATCACTCTCGCTCACACAGTGCAAACGCACCGCACTGTGACTGGGAGTGTGAGTGTTACTTGCGAGTACATGACTCACGAGCCAATTAGGCCAAGTGAATGCTATATAGGCCTACGTCTTAACGAGTACGAGTGGGTGCAAACTAAAATCTAAATGATCGATTGAATTCCTATTTCCTGATTACAGTATTTGTTACGTTTGAGCTTCCATCCTGCTCTGTCTACACTTCCATACATGTGTCGTGTAAGAGTAGTAGTTTGAATAGAGTAAGATATTTTCTCAAACACAGCAAAAATTATCTATGCGTGGGACCATGTATTAATCACTACAAAGAAAATCCCATTCATTCATGCAGACCCAAAACAACGTCCACACAAACAACCGCAAAGTCTCGACAACTGTGGACCACCAATTCCTTAATTTCGTTTTATTCTCGACTTAAATTTCGGCTCAACTGCTGGCAAGTCATCATAAATAAGATAATCATTAATCAAAACTAAAAGAAATTGAAAAAAACTCACCTAAATAAGCAAAAAAGAAGAAATTTCCACGATCATTTTGGTCTTCGCTGTCTTCGGCCTTGGTTTCACCATCCGTGTGTCAATTACGCAACTCTAGCTCTCGATCGAACGCGAGCGAGCGAGAGCTACAGGCGCTCGGCAAGGGCGGGGAGGGCGCGGCCGCCAGCTGGAGCCGCGCTCTGAGCCGGGTAAACATTACTTTCTTGCATGGATCATTGCACATTGAGATCGGCGCACGTACGCTGAGCTGAGCTGGAAAATGGAAGGCATCCGTCATCGAAAAAGGCATGATGAAGATAAAACTTGTTCAGGTGATACAGGGAACTCTAACAGTGATGTTGGGAAACGCAAGGAGAGTGCCAAGACGAGCAGACTTGATGATGCTGGTTCGAATTCATACTGGCTGACCAGAATAGTGTTCTTGAGGAGTCTTTCATTTGTGTATTGTAAGTTTTGTCAAAGTACCTGAGCTGAGTACTGAGTGGACGTGGACGTGGTATGGACCAAACTAAAGTAAAGCCAATTAAAGCATGTTGTTTTCAGAGAGTAATAGTTTGTAGACTGGTGTGTTAATTAATCATATTTTGTTTTATTTAATTTCATGTTCAGGCTGACAGGTAGATCTAGGTCTATTTACCGAAGTTGTAATGCCTGAAATTGAAAGACGACAAACGAACAAGTTGTTCATTTTGCTGAACTCAGAATGGGCAATTCCAAAGCCATGCACCGCCATAGCGTACATGATTCTTTTACATATGCTCTATAATTTGCAATTGCAAACTTAGATTAGACAGAAAAATCTGTCTGCTTGCAGGGCCCTGGGAACGATTTTTTCACCGGGGGTGCTGAGCCTGAGATATAATTTATATACACGTATACACAGGGGCGGATCTAGACCGAAAACTTCAGTCTCTCTAATCGTCGGTTGTTCCACTGAGACTACGTCTGGCTCCACTAGACCTCCGATTGGGGAATGACAACAATGTCAGTTTTATTAAAGAAATGACCCAAATCAGATGGTTATTTCTGTCTAGGGCGGATCTAGCTTTTTGCCAAGGGGAGAGTTTGACCCAATGACGATGCAGAGTCCACGAGTCGCGTAGCGGCGAGGCCTTTTTTGTTGCTATTTAGAAGTTCGGTTAAAGATGTTTTCTTGACATCTACTATCATGCGGAGCATCGTCCACAAGCCGCAATGCGGCGAGGCGATTTTTTTGGGAGGGCTACTCCTTTGAACCCCCGTAAGTGATGTTTCCTGGCCTCTACTAACTTGCGGAGAATCATCCATGAGCCTCGTAGCGGCGAGGCTTTTTTGTTGCAATTTATAACCCCCGTAAAAGATGTTTTCCTGGCATCTACTATCATGCGGAGCATCGTCCACGAGCCGCAAAGCGGCAAGGCGATTTTTTTGGGAGGGCTACTCCTTTGAACCCCCGTAAGTGATGTTTCCTGGCCTCTACTAACTTGCGGAAAATCATCCATGAGCCTCGTAGCGGCGAGGCTTTTTTGTTGCAATTTATAACCCCCATAAAAGATGTTTTCCTGGCATCTACTATCATGCGGAGCATCGTCCACGAGCTGCGAAGCGGCGAGGCAATTTTTTTTTGCGGGGGGGGGGGGGGGGGGGGGGCTACTTTGAACCCCCGTAGGTGATGTTTTCCTGGCATCTACTTTGCTATTTTGAAGTTTGAACCCCCCGTAAGTAATGTTTTCCTGGCATCTACTAACGTGCATAGCATCGTCTACGAGCCGCAAAGCGGCGAGGCAATTTCTTTTGCTATTTTGAACCCCCGTAAATTATGTTTTTATGTACTTACTTAGCCATGCATGAAAGATATTTGCATCAATCCTTCAACAAAGAATCTTGAAGAAGACAGAGGAAATTTTATCAGAGTCCCAGGCAGGTTTCAGACCAGGGAGATCAACTATAGACCAACTGTTTACTCTAAGACAAATTGCAGAAAAGCACCTTGAAAAGAACAGAAGTCTGTTTTGTTGTTATATAGACTTCGAGAAGGCATTCGATTCAATATGGCAGGAAGGACTTTGGAAAGCTATGAGATTCTTTAGCTACTCCAATAAGCACATAATGTACATGTAGATCTGTCTCCGAAAAGCACTATACAAAATTTCGGCTAGTGCAGTCAGGGTAAATGGCGAACTAACAGACTGGTTCCCAACAACTGTGGGTGTACGCCAGGGCTGTGTATTATCACCACAGCTATTCAACATCATCCTAGAAATGGTTATGTTACATGCCACCTATGACACCCCTATTGGAATAAACATCCAAGGCCATCTGATCAACAACCTTCGCTTCGCAGACGACATAGTTCTTCTTGCATGCAACGAAATAGATCTCCAGTCCATTGTAGATTGTGTACAACAGTGGAGCTCAAACTTTGGCCTCAAAATCAATATTGCCAAGACAGAGGTCCAGGTCATCAGTAAACAGCAGCAAGACATTAACATCAGCATAGGTGGAACCAAACTACTACAGGTGGAAAAGTTTGTTTGCCTGGGAGGTACCATCACTCAATCAGGAAAATGCACAGAGGACATAAAGAATAGAATTGGAAAAGCCCTGGGTGCTGTTCAAAGTCTTCACAGCATATTGACAGCCAAAGACATTAGAGATGTTACAAAACTTCAACTATATAAGCTACTCATCCTATCCATCCTTATGTATGGATCAGAAACATGAACACTGAAAAAAGAAGACGAGAACAGGCTCCTTACCTTCGAAATGATCTGCCTCCGAAAAATCTTGGGGGTAACCAGACTAGACAGAATAAGGAATACAACAATTCGGAAGACTCTAGGACTGGATGAAACCATTCTGGACAAAAAAGCCAAAAAACGGCTACGATTCTTTGGCCACGTTAACAGGATGAGACCATCACGATACCCAAAGATACTCCTGATTCTGATATCCATGGTGATAGACCCCAGACCAGCCAAGAAATGGATAGATTGTGTAAAGGCCGATTGTGCTTCTAGATGTCTGGGATCCCTCACAGAAGCGACCAGAACGTCACAAGATAGGAAGATCTGGCTTGACGTCATGAAGCAGAAGCCATCACACATCTCCCAGATGGTGCGGAATGCTTAGGTCAAGGTCAAATTATGTTTTCCTGGTATCTACTAACATGCGGAGCATCGTCCACGAGCCGCAAAGCGGCGAGGCAATTTTTTTTTTGCTATTTTGAACCCCCGTAAATTATGTTTTCCTGGTATCTACTATCATGCGGAGCATCGTCCACGAGCCGCAAAGCGGCGAGGCAATTTTTTTGTTGCTTTTTTGAACCCCCGTAAATTATGTTTTCCTGGTATCTACTATCATGCGTAGCATCGTCCACGAGCCACGTAGCGGCGAGTCGATTTGTTTTGCTATTTTGAACTCCCGTAATTTTTCCAGAAGTTGTAGCAAGCTGACCTTCCCGCCCAATATCGTCTAACCATAATTTGCATATATCAAAATTATCCTATTTATCCATGGTTTCCTTGGCAATTTAAGAAATTTAATTGTTCTACATCTATTAGTTTAATGTGATCACCACTTCACAATCACTAAAAGACAGGAACACAATGAATATAAAACTTATCTGACCTTTATGAAATAGTACCAGCTTTAACATAGCTTGAACTTTCTCACAGCACGTTCTCAATTGTTCAGAAAGATACATTTTACTTCACTAAAAGACAGGAACACAATGAATATAAAACTTATCTGACCTTTATGAAATAGTACCAGCTTTAACATAGCTTGAACTTTCTCACAGCACGTTCTCAATTGTTCAGAAAGATACATTTTACTTCAGCGATGTTTCGTGTGTAGGTGTTTATCTTTCCATTCAAACAACACTGCATAATTTATTTATAATTCAACAAAATGTTTAAGATGTTACGTCATAGATTGATGAACAATATTTTGATTATTCAAACTCAATTACTCATGGCACCAAAACTCAGAGAGTTAAAAGTTTGCGAGAGAGTAAATAAGTGGGTGCATCTCTCCCATATCTTACTTCTGAGTTGATTTATTGTTTTTTTTTTATTATCTTGTATTCTTGTAGGCATTTAATCATCTTCGAGCATTAATTTACAGACCAGCAATGATATGAAATGTGGTTTAGTTCTGGAGAAGAAATATTCATCTAGATGTAAGTAAGTTCATTATATCAACTTTTGGTCCCACTGCTTGGAATAATTTCCCACTGTACAGGCCTTCATGCCCTTCAGTTGGATCTTAAAAGAGAAAATCAAAGACGTAAAACAGTCTGTGTATTAATTTAAAACATGGTCCAAGCAGAACAAATATATATACATTAGGGCTTTGCACAACAGTGTAATGAGGTACCCGAGTACACTCCCAGGCTCACAAGCGAATACTCAAATATTCGGACGCCATGTTTTTTTATAATTTTTTTGAATTTTTTTGATTTTTTTTTTGATTTTTTTTTGATTTTTTTGATTTTTTGATTTTTTTTATTTTTTTTGATTTTTTTTGCCACTACCATACCACTCGGCAGTTTCCCAGGTCCCTCGCCAAAAACGCATGCAATTTTACTTTGAGTTGCAGTTGAAGGCGCGGATTTAATAAGAATAATAACAGTAAACAATGCTGTTTTAAAAACCAAAGATGGCAGAATAATCCATTGTCCTCCGAGTCCAAACAGAAATCTGGACATTTGGTCCCAGTTTCTGAAAGGTGAGTTTGACAGTGCTCGAGTTGGGAAACATTTTTACCGACGGTACCATGCCAGCGGCCGCCGCTCTCCCTGGCACGGGTAAGCGTGGGCCTGGACATTTTTTTTTTTTTTTTGCGGCCGAATATTCGGGTACGATTTCTCAACCAAGTTGTCAACCGTGCGGGTACTCGAGCATTCGACTACCCTTCGCAGCCTTAATATACATGTACATGATATGAACTTTCACAAGGCTTTGCTCAAAAAGCAAGTATGTGTATTTGGCATCATGTTATACGTGAATGATTACTTTTGATGTTGCTCCTTGAATTTAAATCATATTTTGTTAATGAATAGTTCTGTCTCGTTTTGTGTGACGAGGCGAAATTATTCATCGAAGAAATCATCCTGAAGGTTTCAACAGTGAAATTTATGTCGTGATTGTGAGGAAGTATCAGTTAACATAATATTTATGACTTAGTAGCACCTGACATGTACAAACAAATACTAAAACATGCTTCGGTTATGTCATTATATTCCTCACAATTAACATTTGCTTTTGGTAACAATACTGTTTGATTGAATGTGTGAAACCTTCATGAAGATTTATACGATGGATACAAAAATGTAATAAACAATTCTCATCGAGGGAAACATCTGATATGATTTTGGGAAAGAAAGATTTAAAAAAAGGAGAAAAAAAGCATCATTTGTGGCTGTCGGCTGTGTGACAATTTCGTACACGAAGCATATAATGATATACATCAACATGTACATTAAATATATCAGATCAAAATTTTTGCAGGGGGTGCTGTGCACCCCCTGAAGAATTTCCAGGGGTGCTGCAGCACCCCCAGCAGCCCCACTTCCCAGGGCCATGTCTGCTTGCATGGCTCTCCTCCAAGATGAATCCGATGGTTAATTATAGTTGAGAATTTAAGATTGAAACGTTTCTTTTCTGAATAGACAGGTTTTGTTTACTAACATATTCAAATTTGAGGATGTTTCTTTCCTGGGGACCTAGTTATGGTGATTGGCGAGCTAGTAGCTAGCTATTTTAATGTCACTGTTATTAATGAATGAACTACAAAACAATACATAGAAATCCAGTCTGCTCTCATTTGTTGCTATGTCGGGCAAACTCATCAAGCCTTCAGGTTCTCTGCAGAGTGCAATCTTTACTCTGTAGCACTGAAACAAATCATAGCACTAAGTACAGGACTTCACCTGGTAATTGGTAAACATTCTTTTTTCTGGCACTCATTTAGCTCTGACTTACTTTGGTAATTATTTGTTGTTTAATATTTGCCTGATGTTTGACTGACTTTGGTTTCTGATTGACTGTTCGTGGGGTGATTCTCAGCTATAATTTAAAAAATTTACATTGATGGCAGCCCTGCCCTATAGGCTTTGATACAGGAGCTACCCAGCTCCAGTGGTAGTTGGTTTTAAAATATTAGGGAGCATGACTTCAAAAGAAACAATTTAAATCTTGCTTGTTCAATAACTATTCTAAAAATGGAAATACAAAAACAATCTACTGTCCTGTGTAGGCAGATACATCATACATTAATCCTTTAGTACTTTTCTTCATCAAGGATATAGAAACAAACAAACATCATGGAAATATAATTTGACCTTTTCTTTCATTTTTTTGTGTGTTTGTGTTCTGAACAGTTGTGGCTTTCCTGGTTGCCCTCCATCAAAACAGAGCTTTGCTTGGTCAGAAGGGTCTGCTACCGACATCACTCTACCTGGACAGAATACGCAACTATGTCAAGGCTCCAAGGTGAATTAGTTTTATTGGTGAATTGCCTTTTAGTCTACAACCAGTTCTTATACTACCCAATTGTCTATTTCCATATGGTCTACACCCAGCCCGCGGCACTGTCTGCTATCCATAATTCCACACTGTCTCATAATCATTTAATGATTATGATTATTTATGATTGAATGATTATTATACCATATGAACAGTAGACGAACTGGGAATTAAGCTGCTGGAAATTAGACTAAATGAGCAATAGGCCAAATGGGTCGTAAGCTTATTGGAGATTCAACCAATTAAGTGGAAATTACACCAAAAGACTACCGGTAGGCCTACCGGTAATTGCGTAAATGGTCATTAGACCAAATGATAAGTAGACAAAATGATTATTAGACCATGTGGATAGTAGACGGGCAGGGTGTAGACCAGATGGGAAGTAGACAAACTGGTTGTAGACCAAACAGCTATAAACCGTTGGGTAGCCCATAGGAGTTTATTACCGGTATATCTTTTGATCAGGAATGTTCTGCATTAATACAAGGGAGAGGGGGGGGGGGGGGGGGTTAGGTGTATTATTTGGCCCACAAAAATGAGTACCGGTAATTTAAAATGTATCTAGGCATAGTATCTGGTCTACCATTATCACTAGTTTAATTTAACCTTTTGCATTTTTGAAAAACCTGTAAACAGTATTCACAACTTGCAAAATTAAACCAGATTTTTTTTTTACTGTAGATTTAAGTAAAATACTTACTGAGTAGTTGTCAGCTTCAGGATGACACTTCATTTTGCCATTAATACCTTCCTTAAATCAACCATATTTCCTCTCATATAGCGGAAAAGTCACCCAGGAAGCGATCAACTTTGCTCCTACCCTCCTTTGGTTTGTGGACCTGGACTGGTGGCTAGATGCTCTAGCCTATTCTGGTCTGGTCCTGTCTGGTACGGTACTGGTCTTAGGATGTAGCAACATGGTGATCATGATAGGCCTGTGGGTGCTCTATCACTCTCTTGTCAATATTGGTCAGAAATGGTGAGTATATCTGAATTGTATTTTTTTGGATACCAAATTTTAATGCAATCAAACCATTTGCATGCAATCATTTCAAAAGCTGAACATTTTTTAGAAAATTGCCTAGTGGGCAGATTTCATTAATATGTTGTAGGGATCGTGTTAAAATGAGGGTATTAAATTCACAAATCAGGAACTAAACATTGTATATGGCTGTATTGTATTGATTTTTATTTTAGATTCTTTGGCAGGAAAGCTTGAGCGCAAATTTAGTTACGCATCCAGTTGAGCCTCACGTATGATAGGGACAAAATTGGCTTTAAAAAAAAATAGTAATATACATGTACATTTGTATTACTAAAATTTAAGAATTGTGCCTATGGATAGATGTGACTCAATAATTATGATCATTTATTTAGAAAGAAGAAAAATATGTAGATTTTGTTCAATTTAAGTTAAAGTTGATCACATGCTACAGGCCCATGTTTATCATTCTCACTTTTCTCTCTGACTGAAGATAATTATGATTACTTTAATATAATTTGCTGATGAGAAGTGCTATTAATGAACCCATGTTATAGTGAAAGGAAGGAGGAAAAACAAACATCAAACTGTGAAACTGAAATTTTCTTGTCATCATAAACTAGTAAACTGAAGTCTTAATGTGAAGCACAAGGTTTAAAATTATATTGTTTGAAAATTTTCCCAATGATTTTTTTTTTCCTCATTACATTTTGACAGGTATTCATTTGGTAAGTTGATGAGGTTCATTTCATTAAATTTGATTATAACGTCAAAATCAAGTGGAAATTGATAATTTCAAATAAAATAATTTAAAAAAAAACCTACTCTGTAAAATTATTCATGTCAGTTTATACTGCTTGGGCAGATGTTTCGGGATTTAATAAAAGATAATAATGGAGAAAAAATGCCTCAAATGTTCAAATGTTTTATGAAAAACCATGATTTCTGTGTCTGTACATATAATAACATAGGTACACCTTGGTATTTACATTTATGTATACAGTTCGTTCGTTCGTGTCTCCTTAGATCAAGATTAAATCTTGATCTTCGGAGTAGTTGCTACAACCGGCCGTATCAGACACGTTGCCCCGGGGTGCGAGATAGGACTCTTGTAGCGTGCCCCCATTTAAAACAATTATACAATAACAATTAACATTACATTTAATTAAAAGTATGAAACTATTAAAATATACTCTCATGTTACAAGAAAGATATTCTGTATATATATATATATATATATATATGTATTATGAATCAATTGATTTGGTCGATCCAGTTCGATGACACAAACACAGCACTACTGGACAGAGATATTAATAAATACAGTATAAGCTAGCTATAGATGGTAACAAAATAATGTGGTTTTGGTTAAATAATTATCACAATTCATTTCAGAGGACTAACTTCCAAGTAGGAAATAAATCAAGAGTGATTATTTCAACTTTTGATGGAACATGACAAAATGAGTTTTAAATGGTGTGTGTTTCCCTTGGGCGGTCGCTATGGACAGGTTTGACTGTATATAGGAAAAGTGACATGTCTGAACATGCAAGAGAAATCATGAAGCAAATTGCAAATTCTTGGAGAGTGAAACATTTAAAAAATATTCAGAAACATTGTTCCTGTCAATCTCTGGAAAATTATATCTCTTTGATAATATTCTCTCCTTTTTTTTTTCTTCTCAGGATGGGAGTCTCAGCTTCTTGAGACAGGTTTCCTGGCTGTGTTCATGTGCCCCCTTCTAACCTTGAGTCGTTTCCCTCGTCACACCCCTACACCGTGGGTCACTCTCTGGGGCTACAAGTGGCTTCTCTTCAGGATCATGATAGGAGCTGTAAGTCTTGAAAACAAACAGGAAGTGTGCTCCATGGTAGCCGATACCCTTGGAAATGATATTGATAATAATGATATTAAATTGTTGTGTAATGTATATCTAAGTATGGTGTAATGTCTCTTTTTGGGAGTCTCAGCTTCTTGCTATGTTCATGTGCCCCCTCCTCACCTTGAGTAGTTTCCCCCGTCACCCCCCTACACCGTGGGTCACTCTCTGGGGCTACAAGTGGCTTCTCTTCAGGATCATGATAGGAGCTGTAAGTCAAATTAACAGGATCCTGTATAAGTTGATATTTTCACAGGACTTCCATTCTCCCGAATAATGTTATATGGAGGTCGGTCTCAAATTAAAAAATCCTGTGAAAACGAATTGGTTTGTTATGAGTAGCCAGTGGGTATTACAAATTCAAGTCACTAAAATGTCTGTATCCGTGTCATTGGTGATAATATCGGCTTAAACTATAGAGAGTTCCAACTTCCATTGTAGTGGATACTCTTTGAAAGAAAGTTTTGATATATTGCCAAAAGGTTCTGATGCATATTGTCAGAGAATTCCTTTGAGAGTTCATATATTTAATCACTATGAAGCATTGATGTATGTGATTGTCTATTACCACAAAAACATTTATCTCCCTTAATTACACCCATGCAGGAATCTTTTTTTATTGTCAGCGATACCTCTACATGCAGGTTGAATGACTGTTGTTGTACAAAGTCCAAGTTGTTTCCAGTTTAACTGAGTTTAATATAAGGGTTGATCTTCTGAAGAAATATTACATGACTAGTGTAGTTCATTAGTTTATTTCTATTAAAGGTACTTAAATGTACTTCTGTTGGGGCACTTTGCATATATATATATATATTACAATAATCAAGTTCACACATATAGTAGACCACTTATTTGAGCATTTCTTGCTGTTTCATTGCTGTTCTCTTCATCATAGGGACTTATCAAAATCAGAGGCGACCAATGCTGGCGTGACCTAACCTGTATGAATTATCATTATGAGGTAAGCAGTCTTTTCTTTTACTGTTTACCAGTCAATGTTCAGGATACTTTATTATATTATTGATGTGATGATACCGGTAGATCTCCGATTGACCTTTTCACAAGTCAACTGTGAACTTGTCCTAACAGATTGAATAGACTTGTGTCCACTGGACATAATTTCAGTGATTTTGTAATCATTTTGTCCGTCTGAATTGTCCTATCCATGGTCGTTTCATTTCTTCTTTTGATTGATTGGAGGACTTGCGATTGATTCGGATCAATCGCATTTCTTTGTAAGACGGGGCCCTGGTATGAAAATGAAGAAGACAGGTGGATATGGTGGATGACTATTTGTTGGGAAACAATAATCTCGCAAACACAGCAATTTTATGCTCTCATATATAAGAGAGAAAAAAAATTGCGACAAACTCCTACTTAAAACACAAAATCGCTATGTTTGCGAGAGAGTAAAGTCCCCTATTTGTTGATATATCTTAATAAATTCCATTGTGAATTTGCCACCCAATAGCAATGAAACATAAGTTAAAAGGAAATGTGTAATTCTCGTGTTTCACAATACATGCGCCACCAACGTTGGTACCATGAAAGGCACCCGTGGGTCGACAACAATTTCTTTGAAGTATAATATGTAACATTCTGCACCTTCACAATAGAAGACCATGGTGACAATGTCAACTAGGTCTAATCCAGATTGAAAAGCAAAATGATGATGTGCCGGGACTGAGCGGCAGCTAGCGGGCGGGCTCCTGGTGATGTCTCACCAGTGTACTAGCGAGCTGATTTGTCGAGAAAGTTGTCGACCCATCTCCCTAAATTACTGCGCTAGAATGACTGTTGCAGCTGAACCAAAAGAGGGTGCAAGGATTGTGAAACGCGAGAATTCATGGTAAATGTGATGAATCTCTTTTCAGACACAACCGGTGCCCAACCCCATGAGCTATTACATGCACCAGAGTCCAGAATGGTTCCATAAGTTTGAGACCCTGTCAAATCACTTCATAGAGCTTGTCACACCAGTGTTTCTACTCACTCCCTGGAGACCCCTTCGTCTAACAGGGGGTATACTACAAGTTCTCTTTCAGGTTGGTAATTATGTGCTAGTAGGCTTATGATGGAGTGGGTTTGGGGGAGGGGGGGGGGGGGGTAGTGGGGGTGGGGAAAAGGAGGGAGCAGGAGGTAAAGGAAAGAGGAACGAATGGAGACGTGGAGAAAGAGTCGTGGGATAGGATGGGGGGGGGGGGGGAGTTGAGAGGGGGGAGAAGGAGAGGTTGTCACACCAGGAGACCCCTTCATCAAACAGGGGGTATACTACAAGTTCTCTTTCAGGTTAGTAATAATAATTTTGTTTTAAATTTTAAAAGAATGTTACTTATAAAGCGCTTACCACCGAAGTTTCTAAGCTATAACAACAAAATATACTTATAAACCTACCTAATGTTTTAGTAGGATAATGACAGAGTGGGTTTGGGGGGGGGGGGTGGAAGGATGGAGAAGGAGGTTAAAAAAAAGGGGGGGGGGCAAGAAATGGAGGTTTGGAGAAAGAGTCATGGCATAGGAATGACGGAGGGGGAGGAGCAAATTTGAGAGGGGGAGAATGAGAGGAACTGAGAGAAGAATAGTGATAGAGAAAGTAGAAATGAACTCATGGGCAGGCAGGCAGAAGGATTGTAGAGACATGCACTATTCATTTATTCATAGCATAAAATTCATTCATATGTTGTTCAGTTCTTAAGTTGATGAATTGATGTTGTGACAGCGAGTTGTAATCCCTCTGCTTTGACCACTGATTAAAGTTCAATTGCATGTAACAAGCATTTTTTAGTGCAATTCTCAATCGGGCTCAATCATCTATACGGATAGAGACTTTGCCTTTATAGACAACTACACTGCATTCCGGCTGTAATTTACGATGGCATTTAGTGATCTACATGTTTATTTTTGCCCCATTAAGCTCTACATTATGTCGTTACAAATGTGTCCATTTGTGTTGCAGGTCACTTTGATAATTAGTGGAAACCTGAGTTTTCTGAACTGGCTCACGATACTCCCAGCAATCAGTTGTTTCGATGACCGTAGTCTGGCATGGCTCTTCCCGTCATGGCTATGTAACACTCAAGAGGTCGTTGCCAAGATTCACTCAGAAGAGGAACAGGACATTGGGCCCAAAGCAAATGCTGGTAAGAACTGTCAGAAGTTTGATGCTTTTACTGTAATAGACCATTTTTGTAATGTAATCAAATTTAGTGCATAAATCTTTGTTAAGTGCCATTTTACAAATTATTTCATTCACTTGTTATAAATAATTGTATTTCAATAGTTGAAATGTGAATTTCATCCATTAGCTGTTGCTAGGAAGGACAAACATTACGGCTTGTCCTACCTAACAACACGTAAGGAATGCAAGTTTATCATAAATGTAGTTGATTAACTCATAGCCTGCCATGAGGCTGCGTGCACGCTACTGTTACGCTGCTTCTTGCATGCTAGCAAACAATTGTAATAGCAGTTATTGTTCATGCCCATTGGACTGTGCCTAGTGTTTTGCACGCGCTATTGTTAGTACCATCGCGTTAATCCGATTATCTCGTTATAAATCTGGCACTGGGGGGATTAGCCCTGTGGCAGGATAAGAGTTAATAAGCAAAGAAATATGAGATGGTCTATAGTCATTTTCGCTTACACTGAGTCTTGCAATATATTAAATGATTCCAGAAATCATCAATATTTAACTAGTCGTAAATCCCATCATGATGCAAATTACGAATAGCTTTTAGACCGTGTCACTCAAAATGAAGTTCCATTATATAAAAGATGAAGTTGAGTTCTGGTCATGCAATTGCATTGTGAAAGAAACGGTGTGGAATCGACCAGAAAAGGTTGATCATCTAGCATATAAGAATTTGTGTGTATTGCAAGGTTCGGGAATCATCGAAATGATAAGAAATTGGCCAAGTCTTGGTAAAGTTACAAACACTGTACACAGAAAGATGTATATGGGACTACACGAACACGTTGCGTAAAAAACCTACCCCCCGAGTTTAACGATGTACATGACATATTTAGAATATGAAGGCATTTGAAGAGCCATGCTTTTCAGGGAACATGTCTTATCTGATGTTCTTCCACACTTGCATAATAAGAATGATAACGCTCACAAATTATTTTTCACCTCTTCCCAGTACTCAACCTTCTCTTTAAGTTTGTGTTATGTAGAGTCAATTAAAGTTGAAATAAAGATAAGTAAAGTTGAAAGATAATCTGAGCGTTCCGAACGTAGTACTTAAAGCAAGTGTATGCAAATTAGGTAGATAATCCGAGCATTCAGAACATAGTTTCTTAAAGCAATTGCAGTCTGAGTTCAGGTATTTTCCCAGACGTTCGAACGCATTCTGCACACATGTGTGATATTAAAAGTGTGTGTGTATGTAGTTTAGACTATGAGATTCATAACTATTCCACGTCATAGGTTCATACTTTCTAATGATATCCCTTTCTATCAATAATGGTCATCATTTTTCACCCGGAACGAGGTCCATACTGTAGGAATCATGTTGCCAATTTTTCTTGTAATAGTTAGCTACATTTTGTCTGATTTGAGATTTGTACTTTTTCAAAATTTCAGTAGAGAATGGATTTTCATGTACTGCATATTCTCATAGAAATTATGCCTATATTTTTTAATGATTTTGCATGTAATATATATCAAATAGTCATTATTTTTGATTTTTTATGTTAAGTTTTAAATAGCTAACTGAAAATATCTGTTTATTAATCAAATACTTTTCATATTTTTTCATGATTTTGCAGGTGATTATATCAGAAAGGTTGCCCATATTTCCCTGGCTCTTCTCCTTGCCTACCTGAGCATCCCTGTAGTAAAGAATCTCTTATCATCTAGGCAAGCCATGAATACCTCTTTCGACTCTCTCCGCATTGTCAACACCTATGGAGCATTTGGAAGGTAATTAAAGGTTTTTTTTAACTTCAAGACATATTGTTGGAATAGACCATAAATGTGTCATTCTGATGATGCAGTTACTGTACGCAATATAGTGCTCTTTGGCACACATGTTTGGCTACAAAGCTCAGTGATTGAAGATGCAAATTTTCACAAATCGTTCAACAACACTGGCCATCACTTTGGGAAACTGCTTCCAGAAACAAAATGATTAAATCAAGTACTAGAATATGAAGAATTTAATTGGATGGCAAACATCAGAGAATTAGTCCAATTTTATTATGTCTTTCAGAAACAAAATGATTAAATCAAGTACTAGAATATGAAGGAATTTAATTGAAAGGTAAACATCAGACAATTAGTCCAATTTTATTATGTCTACCGTAATATTAGCAGTGGTGTTTTTTTGTTACTGACATGAAGAAAATGTATTCTAAATGTAATTCAGCCATCTGTTTAATTCATGATGTGAATGTCTGTTGCCATTCAGAAATCTAACTACCAACCCTAAATCCAGTTTTGAAAGAAAAAATTGGTAAATTTTGCACAGCACCAGCATGTTGATTGATACACACTTTCAAAAACCTTTGAAAATAATAATACATGAGATTTATATAGCGCCATTATCCATTCTAATTAAATGCCAAAGGAGCTTCAAAATATTAGGGTACACATTACATCTCGACAAAGGAATCGTGTACATTTACATATAGAAAGAATACAATACAAAAATGCAAGCATGAATGAATTTCTGTGAATGAAGTGAATTTCACAGGGTTGGTCCGGCATGAGCAAAAGCTTGTTCACCCCAAGATTTCTTTGAAAGTGGTACATGTACGTGTAGACGACCAGAATTGCAGGATCGAAGGGTACGTGTAGGTTGGTAGAGGTATTCAGGAGCTGTTCTGTTTTTTAGATTTGATGAAAAGGAATTATTACATTAAAAAGGAGCAATCTGTCATCCATTGCCTAATATATCTTTTCTCTCTTTGACACCCTCAGCATCACCAAGGAAAGAACAGAAGTGATTTTCCAAGGAACCAGAGACCCCAATCCCAATAACCCTGCTGCGGAATGGCTGGAGTATGAGTTCAAGTGCAAACCAGGAGATATCAGACGACGTCCTTGCCTTATCACTCCTTACCACTACAGACTGGATTGGCTGCTCTGGTTCGCTGCCTTTCAGGTACTTATATAATATTGGATGGCTTTGAGTGTGATACAAGAATATATTGCTCGAGCTATGATAATATTGGACGAGTCAAAGACGAGTGTAATATTGTCTTAGCGAGAGCAAGATATTCTTGTATCATACAAAAACAAAGCCATACAATATTGTTATTATTATCTATATTATTCTGACTAGCAAAGTAATAAAATTTGACTTACTTCGGTAAATATGGCTTTGTTTTTGTATGATATCAATATGATATCGATATCAATAGTTGAAGTTTCTGGATGACTGAGCAATACGAAAACAATATGGGTTAGTCATCCTGGTAATGTGCTTAAGATATTGAATATGCTGATTTATTGTACCACTTGGAAGCCTTATAAAGATAATAATGTCACATGTTGGTTTGTTGGTTGGTTTTACCTGACTGCTGTGAAAGCATGCCTGTGCTTGTAAGTAAGCAACTATGGGACCGACGGCTTTAAGTCCTCTCCAAGGGACTTGATAATGAGGATTAATGCCGAACCAAATTAAGGGCACTATTGTGTTGACTTGGAACCTGGGACCTCCCGGTTACAAGACCACTGCTCTGCCACTGAGCCATCATGCCTCCATTTTAGGTTGCAATGCGATGTTTCGATATTGGAGTTCTTTTGCAGTATTGGAAACCTAACAAATTGATTTATAATTGTTTGTAGTTTTGATGATGTAGATATTTCATGATAGAGGCACAATTCTCGGTGGGTATTATTCTGAAATTTGATAGTAAGTAATGGGGAAGTAGAATATGATTTGATAAACCTTACTATATAGTATGAATTAGCTTCTTTTTCTATTTTGATTTTGTGTTTTGTTAACTCCTGCCAGTTCCTTGAAACCTCAAAGTATGCACCCATTCGTATATATAATCAACTTTTTTCACTCGCTTCTAGTCTCTTTCCCAATGCAATCGCAGAACTCAACTTATACATGTATCTTTAAATAAAATCTCTCTTTACATGTACTTTATGATTTTGTTTTCCATTCAGAATTATCAGGCAAACCCTTGGTTCATTCATATGGCTGGGAAGCTTTTGATCAATGATAATCAGACCCTGGACCTAATCGCATACAACCCATTCCAAGACCAAGAACCACCAAAGTAAGTCATAATAAGATCATAGTTGTCTCTGAAATTCAAACAGACAAAGAAATAGAAGTCATTTCAGCATGCAAACTACATGGAATTTTCTGTGGTAAACTTATATGAGAAGCCATGATGTTAGCCAAGAGAGATTGTTGGCAAAAAAACATAAGATATTGTACAGATTCAGTTGAGCTGGTGAAATTAAACAATAAATTACGCTTACTTGCCTGCACAGTGCTTGTGTCATTGTGACATACAATCAGGATTTTTGTTTTGTTGACAGTTATGAAATGAATGTGAGCCAGATATATCAAACTGTAAACTATACCCTAATTTTCCTTTGCACTTGATTCACAGGTACATCCGAGTGGAGCATTACCGCTACGAGTATACAAAAATAGGAAGCAAGGACGCCCTCAACGGCAAGTGGTGGAAGAGGAAGCGGATAGGAGCATACATGCCACCGGTCTCTATGGAATCGCTAGAGAACTATTTTGTGCAGCAGAGCTGGGATTTGCCGAAGCACATCAAGAGGAAAATCAGAGAGGAGAGGAGAGCCAAGGCCAGGATGAGGAAAGAATTCACTTAAATATATTGTTTGTTTTTATGTTGTTTGTTTGTTTTTTGTTTTTGGTTGTTTGTTTTCGTTTTTGATTATTTCTTTTTTAACTCTTTCTGTGGTTTAAACTAACTGAATTTAATTTTGTTTCTTAATGGTGAACAAAGAAAAGAGCCTGTCTATCTTCATGAAAGTCATGAATTATGACTTTAAGATATATTATGAAACAATTTATCTTTCTATCAAGGTATCTTCTCCTAGTTCAGAGGTTGATGGACACCGCTTATAGTTATCAAGAGAAATTTGACAAGTGCTGTGAATGGTGAACTATCATTTTTTGCCTGCAATATAATACCTCTATTTTGCGATTCCTAGTGGAGTTGTCTTTGATGAAATAGCCATGTATTAATACACATTAATGTAGATCTGGGTTTGTGGCAATACTTCATTTTATATCATGGGTTGTCTCTACTTTTACATGAAATGCCTTGAACTTTATTATGTTTTTCAGTTACATTCATTTATTCAACCTTGCTAGTATCATCATGATACAGAAATCTTTCATTTTTTTATTCTTTATGTGAAATCTTTCATTTGTTGGGGGTGATCATGTAATTAAGGCTTCTACCAACCTTAGAAATTGGTAAAAAAGCTTTTTCTCCATTCCTGTGGGCTTTCTCAAACCAAGTGATTCTTCACAAAGTCTCTGGCTGTCTGCTGCCTCAGGGTCACTGGAGCGAAGGTAGGCGAATGTACCCTGTTCATTACGTAAATCGCTCGTTTAAAACATACCCCACCACTATAACACCGGTATATAAAGTCAGGTGGGGTATCAAGGCCCCTATTTTGTTTCCCTCGTTTGAATTTAGTCAGAGTCTTGCAGCTCGTGCACGAGCTAGCGATTATGGCATTGGATTGCAACTGTACTCTTCATCATCTTATATAATAGTGTAAACAAACTCTTACTGGGGCTCTGCCTGAAAGGAAATGAGGAAGTAGGAAATATATATTTTACTTGTTTTAAGATATTTTCATGTCCAAAAGTCACTCATAATTTAGATGAAAGTTTCGAACGAGGCAAAATGACCCAGAATTGGCGATATAACAACAATTTTAACTCTGAAAACTAGCACTCGTTTTCCCTTCCTCTATCATGCTTATCTCTCTATCACCCTGTCAAGGTCTCGGCGCTAGCGTTTACTTTAGGCTTATACTGCAATCTCAGCTCTAGAAGTGGAGAAAGTCAAATGGGGGTTTCAATTTTAAACAACAAGGTTTTGTCATGTTAGTGCATGGCGGATTCTTTCTGCTTCCTTGACCAGAAGTTAGTTTCAAAGTCAATAATATGGGCATCATTCCATCCAATCATGGACCTACTACGTCCATGATCCAATAAGGAGTCCAGCAGTAGCGTAAGAAGGATTTTTTTGAGGAGGGGGTTTTAAAATTTGAAATAGCGCTGAAAATTTTGCTTCGTTCAGTAGGGGGGGGGGTAAGGTCACTTTTTTTTGTCATCCTTTAGCACACACACTTTTTTTTTTTTAATTGAGGGAGGGCTTTTCCTCCAAAACACACAAATAACAAAAAATTGGGGTTACCCCCCCCCCCCCCCCCCACCCCCTCTTTGCGTACACAACTGGAGTCCAGTGTTGGATGGGATGGTGCCCATATTATGAGTTGGTGAAAGCTTGCCTACTAATTTCAGGTTGGTTGAAGCCCAAGTTATGCGTCGGTGTCATAATAATTATGTACATGTATGTGTATATTGCTCTATGTATTAAAGTGACCTTACATTTCCAAGGTCTATCAATCAATACTGAAGATCACTGTGTCACCTTGTGTTAATTTAAGCCTTGGCAGAGAGTGAATGAATTTTCAGTCAGTGGCAACATTTCATTGTTGATGTCCAATGTGTTTAACAAATTTGTAACTGTGTTTCATGAACAGATATTAACAGATACTTCATTATACATTGTGATCAGTTGTGACCGTATACGCTCGTGCCACAAAATCCACTTGCTCCACATCCAGGAGCAACCAGAATTGCAAGACAGGGAAGTACAATACTCACATGCCCACTTTGAAAGTCCATTATTAAACTTCAAAAACATGTACATGCAACAAACAAGTCATGGGACCCCCCCCCCCCCCCCAAAAAAAACACTTTTGTACACACATACTTATCAATGTGCATTTGTCGCACATTGTTTAGTACGGCTTATGCCGAAAGGGTGGGTAGGGTAGCGTCGCGTTGACTTGAACGCGACCATTCGTCCAAAGCCCCCCCCCCCCCCCCCCCCCCCCCGGTTTGGCCAAAAGGGTGCGTTGACTAGTCTTCAACATCAGTCGTTTATAATAGAATTTAAGGAATACAAATTTAAGTCGTTTAAATTCAAATAATCAAAATAGAAACAGATTAAAAATTAAATCAAACTAGTTTTTACGTAGTCTTGCAGATCAGGCGTTTATAAGAATTAAATCAATAAATAACAAGAAACACAATCAAATAATTTACTATGATATCTAAAATGTCTAATAAAGGTGTTTACCTAGCCTTGCATATCATTCGTTTATTTATTAAAATAACGAAAAATGATATCCATTTCTTTTTATGTATGGAATTCAGAATTCAGCGACGCTACCCACCCTTTCGGCATAAGCCGTTTAGTACGCAGTTAGAAGTGATTTGTCGTGGATGAACTCTAATACATATCAAAAATAGAAATAAAGAAAACAATAAAGTGCTCATAACCTCTGAATTCAGGTTGAAAACAATAGTTTAATGATTAAACTAGATGGAACTTCAACTGCGCGCAGTCGAAATGATGCCTCCGTCATAGAGCAATTTTACAAACCAAAACAGAAGAAATTTGTCAAATTCAAGTTCAATTGTAATCCATTAACAGGTTCTCAGAATATCGTGATTACAAGCAATTTCTCATATACATATATGACCCTTTGATCTTTGACCTCATGACCCTAAAATCTACTCAGTTCATTGGCTCTGCAAGATGTCCCGAGTTAAATAGTAATCCCTCTGTCAGTTCTAATGAGAATGCGTTCACAAGCTAGTTTTGCATACATTATGAGCCCATGACCTTTGACCTATGACCTCATGACCCAAGAATCTACTCGGTTCATTGGCTCTGCAAGATACATACATAAACTAAGTTTGGCAGGAATCCATCAATCTGTTCTAATGATAATGCGATCACAAGCTATTTTTGAATACATAAGAAGCCGCATGACCTTTGACCTTGACCTGATGACCCCAAAATCTAATCAGTTCATCGGCTCTGCAAGTAACAAACATGACCTAAGTTTGGCAGGAATCCATCAATCGGTTCTTCAGATAACGCGATCACGAGCTGTTTTTGCATACATAATGAGCCTTGTGACCTTTGACCTTTGACCTCGTGACCCCAAAATCTAATCAGTTCATCGGCTCTGTAAGATACATACATGACGAAAGTTTGGCAGGAATCCATCAATCGGTTCTTCAGATAACGCGATCACGAGCCGTTTTTGCATACATAATGAGCCCTGTGACCTTTGACCTTTGACCTCGTGACCCCAAAATCTAATCAGTTCATCGGCTCTGTAAGATACATACATGACAACAGTTTGGCAGGAATCCATCAATCGGTTCTTCAGATAACGCGATCACGAGCTGTTTTTGCATACATAATGAGCCCTGTGACCTTTGACCTTTGACCTTGTGACCCCAAAATCTAATCAGTTCATTGGCTCTGCAAGATACATACATGAGCAAAGTTTGGCAGGAATCCATCAATTGGTTCTTCAGATAACGCGATCACGAGAACGGGACGTACGGACGGACGGACGGACGTACGGACGTACGGACGTACGGACGTACGGACGTACGGACGGACGGACAACCCGAAAACATAATGCCTCCGGCTACTTCGTAACGGAGGCATAAAAATGTATACATTTTATATATGCACAAAAATACATCACTAAAATTGCACTTTAAAAAAACATTAACATCAAGATGATGTTACACTATAAAACTAAACTGCATAGACTCTGGTTAAAATCTGTGGATTACAAAATACATCACTAAAATTGCACTTTAAAAAACCATTAACATCAAAATGATGTTACACTATAAAACTAAACTGCATGTACTCTGATT
This sequence comes from Strongylocentrotus droebachiensis, assembly GCA_035222895.1. Classification (NCBI taxonomy): domain Eukaryota; kingdom Metazoa; phylum Echinodermata; class Echinoidea; order Camarodonta; family Strongylocentrotidae; genus Strongylocentrotus; species Strongylocentrotus droebachiensis. The sequence goes on from JAVYIG010000893.1 coordinate 58,609, forward strand.
AAAATCTTTGGATTACAAAAATACATCACTAAAATTGCGCTTTAAAAAACCATTAACATCAAAATGATGTTACACTATAAAACTAAACTGCATGGACTCTGATTAAAATATGTGGATTACAATTTTACAATACCATTCATATGCACATTTTAAAAGCGTTCTATAATAGTACTTAATAATTAAAACACATTAATAACGGCCATGAATATACAAACCTAATGCTCCCTTTATTTCAAAAGCCATTTTCAGTGAATCCTTCACACTTTAATAGATGAATATGACCCCAGTATCGGTATCAATTCTTTCTAAATCTGATTAAAAAATTATGTAAATAACACAATAATGCTTCCTGCATCACCTTCAGAGGCAAATCGAGGCATATAAAATACATATCATAGTTTGGTACATTCCAAATGAACACGTAAGTACATATTACAATGAAGTAGCCTGTAGGATGCCATAACATTAAATTCCCCCATAATGAAGTTAATTGTTTAAAGTTTACTCAACAAAATCATTTCAAATACTGTTATTTATAAACCAAATAATTATTTGCTTGTATAAAAAAAAAAGTGAGAACAATTATTGAACTGTTATGTATGTAATATAGTTTTATTGCCGCAAGTTCAATAGGAAATCCCCAGAATGGGTTGATGACCTTTTGACCTTCCATAACTTTGCACTAAGAAGGGTCACAACCATGGATATATTGGCAGGGATATATTAAATGGTGGGATCATTTGATTTGAATTTATTTCTGTTTAAAAAGGGGTACAATAATCAAAATATTACTCAATATGTACACATACTATAAGAGAGAAACGGCTGGATGACGGACCTTACTCAGCATCCACCAAAATGGCGCCGTTCCACTGAGGGGTCCAGAATTTGATACAAATATGATATTGATATTCACTATACACAAATGAATAATTAAACAAAGAGACATATATTACAACTCAATTTAAAAACACAAAAAGTAACACCCCAAATACACTTTTAAAATGTATTAAAAGCAACACCCTTTAATAAATTACACACTAAAAGCACCATATAGAAGGCAAGCATCGGCAAAGAAGATAAGAAAAAAAAAAAAAAATGAAATAAACTTGTTCTAATAATGGTGGGAAAATGCATATTATCTAAGGTTGACTTGTATCAGAAATAATTAAACTTGTTAAATGATTGAAATATATATAAGAGGTCTTAAAATAAACAACTGGAGAAACTAGTATGTCATCGACTTTATGTAAAACTTGGAATCGATTCATTACAAAATTTACAGAATGCAACTATATTAGATGAGGAAGATATAGGAAGTGGCTTTGTGAAACGATTTTGCCACTGCGATGTAATTTGACAGAGCCACTTCTGACAACTTCAGATTCCATATTACGAGAATTTCAGTTCAAATTCCTCCATCGAAGGATTTCTACAAATGAATATTTGCACATATTGGTATAAACAGTACACCAATATGCAATTTTTGTCAAACAGGTATGCAAACGTTAATTCATTTGTTCTATACTTGTCCTGTCGTGAAAACATTCTGGAAAGTTATCAGTAATTGGCTCCATGAAATCAAAATATTTAGTTTCCCATTGTCACTCATAGATATATGTTTTGGAGTCGAGACTATTAACAAAATAATCTACGCTTTTGTTATGTATGGTAAACACTTTTTTTTTTCAGGTTGGATATAATTTATTTAGAAAAAGTGGAAAGGATTATTGCTACAAGACAGGGACAAATGCTGGAACATACGCTGAAATAGCAAAACGTAACAAATATGTAATATTGTTATCAATGTTATCTTCGCTGTATTCTGTACGCTATATTTCATAATGTACCACTCATTACTACCGGTATGTGTAAACATCCTCCAGTGATGCTATATCTCTCTAATGGTTTTTTGGACATTCTTTACATCACCGTTCTAGAAGGTGAAAGCCGTAATCCCCCATCAGCATTCTGCCATCCCCCAAGCAGCTTCCCAGCATCCTTCACTTAAGCTCCATCTCTCCACGTTTTTTTGTTTTTGTTTTGTGGACATTCCTTACATCACTGTTCTACAGGGTGAAAGCCGTAATCTCCTGTCTGAACTTTTCCATTTCCCAAGCAGCCTCCCAGCATCCTTCTGTGATGCTGTACCTTTCCACCGTATTTAGGATTATCCATCTACAGACACCGTCTTCTTCTGTAAACGACTCGCCTGTTTGCAACATCGGCAAAAAAAAGTACAATATGCATGTAATGAACAGATTCTTTAACCCTATATAGCCCGGGCTATTTTGAAACTGCATAGCCGCGGAAATTTGCATGCATGTCAAGTGAAGTGTATAGATTACTATGGTAATTTATTTTTTTTGGAAAAATTCACTCATTTGCATATTTATGGTAATTTATGCAAATAAGGTAATAAAATTCACATTTTTACCCATAAATCTTATATTCTTTATATTTAAACATTGCTTTTCGCTACATATATTCTTTAGACCATTTGGGATAATAATACAACAAAAGAAATTGATAGAGCTAGGTTATTCCTTATATTTTCTATGGATTTGATAATTTCTATGTTTTTTAAATTTATATATTTTATTGTTTTATTTTAATTCTAACTATAATTCATTTATTTTGAACCCCACAATAAACACCTAAACTATAAACTAGACCAAATAACCAATGTTTTATCTCTTTTTTTTTTACGAAAATCACGAAAATGAGCCATTTTCGGGCTGACATGCAAAGACAAAAGGTCAAGTGACTTTGTAACGGTAGGTCCGATTTTTGAAGAAAAAAAATTCAAAAGATGCGCAAGACTTGAAAAGAAAAAGTCATAAAATTTCAGCACAATTAAGATTCTTTGGCGTTAAAAAATTATCGCGAAAAATACTAATCGGGCTAGATAGGCCATATATTTCAGGTAGAGACCACAGGTAAGGCCCCTGACGAAGACAGAATCTGAAACGAAGGTTGCGGTAAAACCGAGAGCCTAGTGAGGTGATGACTTTATAGAGCAGGAACATTTTGCCACAAAAGTGAAAAGTCATTGACACACTGTGAATTGTGAATTATTCCTTACCGCCCATAGCAAAGAGATACTTTCCCACTGCCACAAGTTTATGGTTGTCCCTGGGTACCGACATGGGACTCAGTTTTGTCCAGATATCCAGAGAAGGGTTGTACACCTCAACATTTCTTGAATGTTCTTGAGAGGTCGATCCACCTGATGCATATATCTTGCCATCTGAACATATGGGTCGAAAGAAAAAAAAGAGAAAAAGAAATCAATGTTATGTTTGTATGATAGACCAATAATCTGGCACTTAACTGCAATGACAAAGTAAATATTTCCTCTTGCATTTCATGAGCAGCGTTCATCAATGATACAAAATAAGGACAACATAACAGAACTTAAATTATGGGGTTCCTCAGGGGTCAATTGTTGGACCTATCCTGCTTACAGTTACTTTTTATACAGCACCACTTGGGGACAATGCACAACATCACAGCACAAGGCCTAACAAAACTAGATGGAACTTCGACTGCGGCAGTCGAAAATAATGCCTCCGCCATAGAGCGATTTCACAAACCAAAACAGAAGTAATTTTTCAAATTCAAGTTTAATTGTAGTCCATTAACAGGTACTCAGAATATCGTGATTACAAACTATTTTGCATGTATGACCCTTTTCTCTTTGACCTCATGACCCTTAAATCTAATTGGTCCATTGGCTTTGCAAGATACATACATGTCCAGATTTTGATGGTAATTCCTCCATCGGTTCTAATAATAATGCGATCACAAGCTATTTTTGCATATATAATGAGCTCCATGACATTTGACCTTTGACCTCATGACCCCCAAATTTATTCAGTTCATTGGCATGGCAAGATACATATGTCCTGCGTTTGATGGTTATTCCTCCATCGGTTCTAATACTAATGCGATCACGAGCTATTTTTGCATACATAATGAGCACTCTGACCTTTGACCTCGTGACCCCAAAATCTAATCAATTCATTGGCTTTCCAAGATACATACATGACCTAAGTTTGGCAGGAATCCATCAATCAGTTCTTGAGATAACGCGTTCACGAGAACGGGACGTACGGACGGACAACCCGAAAACATAATTTGCCTCCGGCTACTTCGTAACGGAGGCATAAAAACATGTGGTATTGCCCTTGAGGTGCCAAAACATGGGTCGGTCGGTCAGAAATCTTTTTCTTCTTTTTGCTCTGATATTTCTCAGTTTTGAATGCTTTAAAACATATTTTTTTATTCATTAGATATTTATTTCTCTATAAAACGTTAAAAAAAATTGTAAAAAGCCGACCGTAGATTTCAAGATTTTGGGGTCGGTCGCAAGGGGCAATACAACATCTTTTTTTTTAACGCCTACGTTATAAATAGTGTTTGATGCTTTGAAGCACAAAACTGGTCATTGGAAGATCTATTTCCAAATTCAGACTTGTATTTTTAAAATGCTGTGGTAGCTAGAGATCAACTTCATTCATGAAAGCTTGATCGCCTTTAATAAGCACGCTTACCAACACAGGCATAGGCTCCATTTGTTCTGGGGTCATGCATGGGACTGACTTCTTTCCACTCATTGTTCTTCCAGTCATACTTCAGGACAGTTGAGACAGGGTTATATGTTCCTGACCACGACCAGTCTTCCTCTCCCCCAAGAACAAATAGGTCTCCTTCTACCACTATTGCTGTATGATGAGCTCTGGAAAAAAAGAAATATAAAACATTGATCACCCATAGCAACAAATTTGGATGAAAATTGCAAAACTAGTACATTGCACTGTTCAGTGTTTAAAAAAAAGGAGAATGAAATCAGTTTTCAAAGAGATGTGCTTATGATATACGGTAGATTAAATATAGATTGAATATTGTAAAATGTAACTGTTTTAAATATCTTACATGGGCCTACCTTATTCTCCTCACAGTGATTTGAATGCAATTGTACAAACAGCTGATAAAGAAATAATGACACCTCATAAATTATTGAATGAAGGGCAATTTAGCTCGACAAATTTCACAGAATTATCTGTTATGTTGTAACCTCTTTTTTTCTATTTGTCCACAGATAAACCCATAGGCATATATAGCTAATACAACATAGACTAAAGAGAAACAAATTTATCCTACCTTACTGCAGGCAAACTGGTCAGTTCAGAGCAATCATTATTCTCTATATCCAGCTTCAAGACCTGTTTAGGTAAGGCAGGAAAATTATGCGATGCACACCCACACAGATAGACCACGCCCCTTTCCTCATCGATGGCATGTGCATATTCTTGCTTGTGAAACAAGTCCCACCACACCGACCCTTCATCCCAACTTCTAGTCTTCTGCACTTTCAGATTGGCATTCATAACGTCAGCCACGCTCAGGCATAGCACATCGATATGCTTGTTGTCACGGCGATATGAGTTGGATGATAGATAGAGGTTACCATGGTATTGTAGGAAACAGAACCCTTCCTTGAACTCCCCGGACCACTGCCTGAGGACTGTGCCGGTCCTCCTGTCGATGTCTGCAACCTCCATGGAACTGGTTTGTGGACAACGTAGTCTGGAAGTTATACGAAAGAATAAACATGAAGTGAACAGTTGAAATTTACTAAATGTTTGGGAGAAGTCTTGTCCATTAGCCAGTTAACTACTGAATTCTTTCACCCCCTAGGCTTAATAGAGGAACCATTTTCCGTAGGTGATGGGTTTTAAAAAAAAAATCATGTTGCATTTTGATCAACCCAATTCCCTCATATGTAGTTGAATGTTGGTTAAGTATTGCTTTACAAAACATGTAAGAACTAGATGGAACTTCAACTGCGCGCAGTCGAAATGATGCCTCCGTCATAGAGCAATTTTACAAACCCAAACAGAAGAAATTTTTCAAATTCAAGTTCAATTGTAATCCATTAACAGGTTCTCAGAATATTGTGATTACAAGCAATTTCTCATGTACATATATGACCCTTTGATCTTTGACCTCATGACCCTAAAATCTACTCAGTTCATTGGCTCTGCAAGATGTCCAGAGTTAAATAGTAATCCATCTGTCAGTTCTAATGAGAATGCGTTCTCAAGCTATTTTTGCATACATAATGAGCCCATGACCTTTGACCTATGACCTCATGACCCAAGAATCGACTCCGTTCATTGGCTCTGCAAGATACATAGATGATCTAAGTTTGGCAGGAATCCATCAGTCTGTTCTAATGATATTGCGATCACAAGCTGTTTTTGCATACATAATGAGCCGCATGACCTTTGACCTTGACCTCATGACCCCAAAATCGAATAAGTTCATCGGCTCTGCAAGTTACATACATGACCTAAGTTTGGCAGGAATCCATCGATCGGTTCTTTAGATAACGCGATCACAACCTATTTTTGCATACATAATGAGCTCTGTTACCTTTGACCTTTGACCTCGTGACCCCAAAATCTAATCAGTTCATCGGCTCTGTAAGATACATACATGACCAAAGTTTGGCAGGAATCTATCAATCGGTTCTTCAGATAACGCGATCACGAGCTGTTTTTGCATACATAATGAGCCCTGTGACCTTTGACCTTTGACCTCGTAACCCCAAAATCTAATCAGTTCACCGGCTCTGTAAGATACATACATGAACAAAATTTGGCAGGAATCCATCAATCGGTTCTTTAGATAACGCGATCACGAGAATGGGACGTACGGACGTACGTACGTACGTACGGACAACCCAAAAACATAATGCCTCCGGCTACTTCGTAACGGAGGCATAAAAATGTCTTCTGTATTATTTCAGCAGTATTCATGATAACACTCAGGGTTCTATAATATAGCCTTGAAGTCTTCAACACTGCCTCTATAAAGCACTTTACACATGTATTATTACCCCAGTCATTGGATTCAGGCTTGTTCGCACACAGTGTATGCACATACTCCACTCTCTGGCGAGCTTTCCAGTCAGGCGCCAATTTACAAACGTTCACAATGCTGAGCAAACTACAATGACTTTCACATCATAACAGGTACCCATTTAACACCTGGGTGGAGAGTGGCAAAAGTGGTTTAATGTCAGCAAGTCACAACATAGGGCAAATACGGGGGTTTTAAAGCGGAGGAACTTTTTTTGCTTTTGATAGTGATACTTTTCATCAACTTTGATGGCAACATCAGCTCCTGCAATCTATTGTTTAAAAAAAACTTCTCACCCTGCCCTTGATTTCCGAAGACCTTCTATAGCACACACCGAGCAGGAGAAGTTTCGATTGAAACTTTGGTTCAAAGATGACGATTTTGAGATCATATCAAATACCTCTTCAGCTTGGAAAGATTCTATAAAAGAAATAGAAATTAAATTTCAATACGGGAGGAAAAAAAAGATAAACAAAAGGAGCAGATATCATTAGAGAGATAAAGCAGATATAAGAGAGAGTAAGAGAGCAATGTATAAAACAAACACTGTCTTCGCTCATTACTCAGCAGAATGTATAATGCATTCTCCATCATCATTATTTGGCAGATTTGACATTTATTTGTAGTCTTGCCATGTCTTGGTCATTTATTGTGAGTTTGGTGTGATTCTGTGACATCATCTTTCATCAATGACTCAACTCAAAATGGCCTCCTTGCAAAAGAGCAATGTACCTGTAAAATTAAGCCCAAAACATATTTACATGAATCGGACCTACCTGACGAACTGTCCTTGGAGATTTCAGCAAGCTTCTCTCTAAATTTGTCCTTGCACTCTTGGCTGGCTTCACTCCAACATATCTTACTGACAACAGGAAGCAGATTCGAGTCGAGAGCTTTGGGGTTATTGGTCAGCCATCTCAGAAGTAGCTCAACCAAAGTGTCTTCATTTGCTGCATTCCCTACGGGAATTCAAATTATAGAAATTGTTTAAATTTATTATTAATTCATATGTCTATTTATTTATTCATTTTATTTATTTCAACTGTATCTTTACTTATTTATTCATATATTATTTATTTAATATCTTTAAATGTATTCATTCATCCATTCATTTGTAACTCATTCATTTATTTACTTGAACATCTATTTAAATAACAGCTTATCTTACCTTAAAAAAGTGGTGTTCCCCAAGGTCCTCTTGCTAATATATAAACAATGTTTCATCTGTTCATGCAGAGCCAGAAAGGCGTTGAAATCTGTGTTAAAACATATTAGTTAATGCCCTTCTGGTTCAAGACAGACAATATATGGACAGTTATATTTGTAAATTTGTTCCTGTCAAAAATGAGAGTAACATCAGTTGTTTGCAGGATTCTTGCAAATATCTATTGAACTTTCAACCTTGACCTACCTAAATTGACCTCCTCCAGACCAAGCAGGGCTGCCATATCCTGAAGATCCAGCTCAAGCACACGCTGGCTCTTGCTGATCGACCGAAAGTATGACTGGACACACCTTTTGAAAGTCTCAGCCAGGTCAGACACTCTGCAACTCTCGGCAGACAGCCACAGCTCTGGATTATAATAGACACACACTGATCAATTTTTGAAAAGCTTTTGTAGACAAATAATAAAAACATCAAAGTCCACATTTTTCTGATCATATATCTATATAGTTTAGGAAGTACATTTAACTCTAAATGAGGATTTCAGTACTTCGCAACAATGATCGTATCTTGGTATGATAAAAAAGCTTTTTATATTTGGGGTCCTGATTCATTTGACCCATTAAAATATATTACACTACAATGTCATTTGACTTATGATACCATTTCCCTAAAGTATTTGATCTAGCAAAAAAGGCTAAGGTCAGAGAAAAAAGATCAGATATTACCACTTTGTGAAAGTAAAACCCAGATTTATGTTATATCTATAAAGCTAACCTAGTGCACTGTCAGAGTCCAAGCACTTTTCAAGGTAGATAGTGCATGCATGGGAAAGCTCATCAACCTGCAGCATGTTCGAAGCAGCAAGCAGGTCCATCACTCTAGAACGCTTGGTGCTGCTCGGCAGGCAACAGCTTCCCACATAGAGGAACTCCACGATAAATGACAGAATCTCTGTCTCTACCCCACCGATCAAGATCTCCCTGTGGTCCGGTTTACTCTCCGCAAAACCTGATGCGAACATGGCATTGAAGTAAACGCTGTTGGCAGCAAGAACACGTCGTTGGGCCGGTATCGGTTCCATTGGCATCTCATCCTCCCCTTGGAGGAAGACATCGCATAAGGAGTGTACAGACTGCCGGAATGTGTTGAAGGTTGAGTTTGCCATGTTTGGCCACCCTTGTTTGTTGGTCGCTGCCAAGGTGATCTTGGAATCCTCATCCATGTTGATAAACATCAGCAGTTGTAAAATAGGATGCTATGAGTAGGACGTCTGTCTGGGGATGCTGAGATAATAAGTTCAGCCCTGGAGGGAGATGAATCTATATAAGTATGAAGTATGATATAAAACAAACATTAAATGTTGATGAACTACCATATATTTACGTCTCATCGTAAAAATGACTTGCAAAAAAACCCACTCTAAACAGAAAAGTGAGGAACTGTTGTGAATGTCTGGCCCTTCCCAGGTCCAAAAAAACAAACAGTTGAAACCAGTTGGATTTTCAACTGGTATCAACTGGTACCATTTGAATCCTTTTGAAGGAAATGGTATATACATGCCAGTCTATTCTACTGGTTTCAACTGGATTCAGCTGTTACCAGTAGATGATTACCAGTTGTTACCAGTTGAAACGAATAGATGATTACCAGTTGTTACCAGTTGAAAACCAATAGATGATTACCAGTTGATTTACCAGTTGAAAACCAGTAGATGATTACCAGTTGATTTACCAGTTGAAAACTAGTAGATGATTACCAGTTGTTACCAGTTGAAAACCTTAGATGATTACCAGATGTTATGCAGTTGAAAACCAATAGATGATTACCAGTTGATTTACCAGTTAAAAATATGTAGATAATTACCAGTTGATTTACCAGTTGAAAACAGTTCAATGAATCCTTTGCATATTCATGATTAATTTGCACGGTTTAACAGAAAATATGATTATCAGGAAACAGCTGGTATAATTTTATATATATATATATATGTACAACTCCAAATATCTTAACAACTTTAATACTCATTTGTAATCCACCTCCAATGATCTTTGTGATGGGGTAATTAATTGCAAGAGTCTATCATGGTCTAGATGCCTATATTGATTATATATTATCAGTTGATTACTGGTCTCTATTGGATATATTCAACTGGTTTTCAAATGGTATATCAACTGGTAAATCTACTAGTTTTCAATTGGTAAATCAACTGGTATTTATCTATTGGTTTTCAACTGGTAACTGGTAATCAGTATTGGTTTCAACTGGTGACAACTGGTGGTTTCAACTGGTAACAACTGGTATCTACTTGTTTTCAACTGATAAATCAACTGGTATCAAATGGTACCAGTTGCAATTCTCACTTTGACACTAGAGCCTGAGCTCTATAACAATTTCCATATTGAAACCAATTCACTAGACCCTTAACTGGAATAAACTGGTACAGTACCAGTTGATTTTAACTAGTCCTTAACTGTTTTTTTACCTGGGTAACTGGGTTACCCATCTCTAAAAAGCAATACATTTTGCTAAATATCAAATTAATAAATAGAGGTCTATGTCTGAATTCCGGGAAAACTGCAATTTCAGAAACATTTTGGGGGAATTTAGTTAACATAGCAGATATGGTAAATTAGTCTACACGTACCGCGTACATGCGCTTTTAGACCGAATTTTCCGTCTCTTCCGTTCGTTAAGCCTCTTATAGGGTCGGCTCTCTAAGAGCGGAAGAGACGGAAAATTCAGTCTAATGCGCTTAATGAAAAGGCACTGTATAAATCAAATGTAATATTGTTATTATTACATTTGAATTCCAAAAAGAAAGGTTGAATATTAATATTATTAAACGATAGACTTTGCTAGTAACTGGTGACATTAAAATAAAGTAGACTATGAGTAGATCTATGTCTGACACTGAAGTGACATAAAGCTAGTCGACAGTGCATGCAGTGCAGTGATGTCTGAACTCTGATCTTGGTCACGCTATATTATAATAATCCGATACTTCTGGAGATAAGAATTTATTCATTTCATTAATAGTCCTAGAAATAGGATAAAAACTAAAAACCAATATTCCTATCTTAGGCAGATAGCGCCAAGAACAATTCAATGACCTCATACCTTTCAAAATAACGGGAAACGCTTCACTGGGTCCGGGTATATAGAGGGTACGATATAGGCATATTTTGCATGCATGATCCACGGGGCGGCCACTGCATGCTTGCTGCGCTGGACTGTTTCCGTGTCGCGCGCGCCGCGTCAATATGCAATCAGTTGAGAAAATGACGAGCGTGCATGCAGCAGCGTTGCCAAGGCTCTATAGTTTACATCCTCAGGAGCAGGGGAGGGGGGGGGGGGGCTCACCCTAAAAGCGCCCCCTTTAACTTTATAAGAAGTTCCCCTTTTCACCTCTGCTAAGTGCCCATTTTAGAAGTGCCCCCTATTCCCCTTGTGCCCCTTCACCTCGATAATTGCCATATTCAAATCTGAGAAGTCCCCTTTTACTTCAAAGAAGTGCCCCTTCCCCTTTTTAACTTGGATAAGCGACCCTTTTATTTTCACATGTGCCCCTTCTCACTTTTGATAATTGCCCTTATACTCAAATCTTAGAGGTGTATGCCTCTTTTGCTTGGACATATATACGTTAACCCTTTTCCTTTGTAAGACGTAATTAACTCGGATCCGATAAGCGACCCTTTTATTTTCACACGTGCCCTTTGTCCTTCCTAGGAATTTCCCCTTTTTCTATAATGGTAATATTAAAGTGCCCTTATTTTAACAAAAGGGACCCTTCCCCTTCTCATAGATGCTCCTTTTCATTCTCATCAATGCCCCTTTTCATTTCTGGTAAATGACCCTTTTCAGGTACAAGAAGTTACTCCTTTTCAGTTTAGATATAAGTGCCCCCCCCCCTTCACCTCCGATAATTGCATGTCCCTATTCCAATCTGAGAGATGCTCGTTTTACTTTGACAAGTGCCCCCTTCCCCTTATGTTAAGTGCTCTTTTAATTTCTGATGAGTGCCCCTTTTCACATCTAGTAACTGCCCCTTTTATTTTGACACATTCCCGTTTTTCTTTCTAATAAATGCTCTTTTCTATTCCTATAAGTGCCCCTTCCCCTTCTCATACTTACCCCTTTCCATGTTTGTAAAGTGCCCCGTTTATTTTAAAATTCCCTTTTTTGTCTTCTTTTTAATAAGAGCGCGTAGCTCCCCCCCTCCCCCTCTCCCCTTCTCGTTAAATCTCCTTTCATCTTCGATAAATGCCCCTATTAACATCTGATTGGTGCCCCTTTCCTTTCAACAAAATAATGCACATTCTTCCAATCTGAGAGATGCTCGTTTTACTTTGACAAGTGCCCCCTTTCCCTTATGATAAGTGCTCTTTTCATCTCTGATGAGTGCCCCTTTTCACCTCTGATTATTTCCCTTTTAAAAATGAAACGTGCCCCTTTTCCTTTCTAATAAGGGAACTATACCTTGTTAGGCGCCTTGAGCATCTCTTGGGGTGGATATGTGCGCATTATAAATGCTGTTATTATTATTATTTATTATTATATCCCCTTTACATAAATGCCCCTTCTTGCCTCTTATAAATTCCCTTATCAGAATCTGATGGGTGTACCTCTTTCCTGTCGACAAATGCCCATTTCTCGTTTTTTTTCCATCCCGGGTGAGTGTCTCTTTTCAGTTGTAAGAATTTTCAACTCTAATAATTACCGGCCCATGTACGTTAACACATGCTCCTTTTCTTTTTTAATAATTGTAATATTCCTTTTAGTGTCCCCTTATTCTCTCATCATTAAGTGCCCCTAATCTAAAGCGACTAAGTGCGACCCCCCCCCTACCATTTATAGATGATGTAATTATGTTACTTATTTATTTTAACCCCTTTAGGATTGGGGTCACATCTTTATAGCTAGATATAATTTTTCGCACTGCGACCTCACAAATCATATATTTTTTCGTTGATCGCTTCGCTCGCTCTCAAATACATATTCAGACCATTACACGTAGGCTACCCAAATGCAAAGTATGATGCTTAAGCAATATCTTGGACATGAATGATGTCAGTAGAGCAAAACAAATATTGATATAATCCCTTATAATATATCACAATGCTGAGGTATATACCAATGTCTAAAAAGGGGGGTAATTTCGCTTTAAGATTTCCACTTGTGCCCTTTTTTTAAAAGTCGCTCCGCCGCCCTACTTAGTATTATGCTTGTAAATATAGGGTAGTTTTTCTTACTTCAGGGGCGGATCTAGCTTTTTGCTAAGGGGGGGGGGGGGTTTGACCAAAATAATGACGATCCGGAGCATCGTCAACGAGCCGCGAAGCGGCGAACCGATTTTTTGGGGGGTGTTTATTTGAACCCTGTAAATGATGTTTTCCTGGCATCTACAATGGAGACCATAAAAAGCAGTGCATGATAACGTCTTTTTAAATCAAGTACAGTTTAATACACAGTTATATCCAGAGTTATCATGTGTTTGGTTAAGTTACCAGATGAGTTGAATATCTTCTCACAATATTTGCACTTGAAAGGGTTTCTCTCTACAGCGTGCGTTCTTTTTTCTTTCTTTTTTTCTTTTTTTTTTCCTTTTTTTTTTTTTTTTTTTTTGGGGGGGGGGGGGGCCGCCCAAGGGGGGGTTTGAACCCCCTAAACCCCCCCCCCCCCGTAGATCCGCGCCTGTACTTCACTTAGATATCTCGATTGTATTGGAAAACGACAAGCTATATAATATAAGTACTTAGATCTATATCTAATAGATAAAAATCTAAGAATCTTATAGCCTTGTAGCGTCTCAACGACAGTGCTTCTTTGTTTTTGACACTTTATTTTTATTTTTCATTATCTCGATCCACTTTCAACGCTGTCCTTGTTTTATGTTTACATCACCGAACTGCAATTGCCATTTACGGACTTCTTTGGAGACACGTTTCCTTGACCGTAGAAGTTTGAGAAGTTCCTCCGCTACGTTTCTAATTCTACCAACGCGAAAGTGGCGCAAGCGCAGTATCGAGACAAAACTATTAACCAATCAACGATGTCTAATACTTTGTCATGTGACATACGTTAACCAATCGAAACTACAGGGACCGGACTATAGGAGGACTACCGTACGAAGATTCGCCATCTTCTTTCCTCCATCTAGGTCTACTTGCCAATTACATCACTTTCGCAGTCATCACCAATTCTCTACAACTTTCTACCCGAGACTTTCGGCGCATGCCCATATTTGCTATTCATTACTTCTTCATGCATTCGTGGACAGTATTATATATCTCCGCTTTGCTTAGATCTAGATCTAGAATCTAGACTTCTAGATCTAGACTAGGGTCTAGATCTATAGATCTAGATCTAGGCTAGTATCATTCTTGTGGAAACTGTCCCATGCATGTTTCGGAGAGTCATAACTGTGCTTGTGGATAATTTTTTATAATAGGGTCTAGACCTGCATGAAAAACCTCAGAAACAAATATCACCTCCATAAACCAATTAAGACGGCTGAATGCATTCTACAGTAAGTCAAACTTTTGAAACTAGTCGGTAACTTCAGTTTATATAAATTTGACTTTGACCTTGTCGACGCGTCGTGTTGCCTAGAGATCTACCCCAGTTTCTAATTCTGAAGCGTTTCCTGTTATTTTGAGAGGTATGAGGTCTTTAAATTGTTCACCATTTTCCACTCCTAATCAGATAATTGACTGTGATGTATGCTGTGTATAACATAAAGCGATATAGTGGCTTAAGTCGTCATGTTTGTCTTGGATTGTTTATAGTGTAGTCCCACCTGCTGATCCATTTGCTGGTAGAAGATATGGATGAGAAACGCAAGACGTTGCGCCCGTGTTGTTCATCTATTTTTCTCCTGTATTGAAATTTAATTTCCATTTCTTTTATAGAATCTTTCCATGCTGAAAAGGTATTTGATATCATCTCAAAATCATCATCTTTGAACCAAAGCTTCAATCGAACCTTCTTCTGCTCGGTGTGTTCCGTAGGAGAAGTTGTGGTGGGATGCATGATATGGGCAAGGTGAGAATTATTTGTTAACAATAAATTGCAGAAGCTGATGTTGCCATCAAAGTTGATGAAAAGTCTCACTATCAACAGCAAAGTATTTCCCTCTGCCTTAAAAACCCCATCTTTGCCAAATGTTGTAACTTTTAAAACCCACTTTTGCTACTCTCCACCCAAGTGTTAAATGTATACTGGATAGGATGTGAAAGTCATTGTAGTTTGCTCAGCATTGAGAGCATCTGTAAAAATGGCGCCTGGCTGGAAAGCTCCCCAGAGAGTGTAGAATGTGCATACAAGCCTGAATCCAATGAATGGGGTAATAATACACGTGTAAAGTGCTTAGAGTCATTGTTGCAAGCGCGTAGCCAGGATTTCATTTTAGGGGGGGCGGTAGTGAGTACGCGAAGCGTGCGAATCACTTTAAGGGCGCGTAAAGCGCGCTCCCTAGGGGGGTGGGTGCAGGGAGGGGGGAGTTTCCCCCATCCCGCGCGAAGCGCGGAAGCTTTGAAAGAAGACGATTCGTTGTACCTTTCTCGACTCGTAATCCTTGTCTGAATTCAGTCCCTCACCCCTCTTGCGCGAAGCTTTGACGTTTCATTATATTACTAGAGAAAGGAGACGATTCGTTGTACCTTTCCCCGACTCTTAATCCTTATCTGTATTCAGTCCCCCTCCCGCGCGAAGCGCGGAAGCTTTGAAAGAAGACGATTTGTTCTACCTTTCTCGACTCATAATCCTCGTCTGAATTCAGTCCCTCCCCCCTCTCACGCGAAGCTTTGACGTTTCATTAAATAATTAGAGAAAGAAAGCGATTCGTTGTACCTTTCCCCGACTCTTAATCCTTAATTTGAACTCAGTCTCCCCCTTCCCGCGCGAAGCGCGAAAGTTTTGACGATTCGTTGTACCGTTCTCGACTCTTTTTCCCTCTTTCTTCCTACGTCCTCTTTCTTTTTTTTTTTCTCTTTCTCTCTCTTTTTTTTTTTTGGCCGGCGTTTTTTAGGGGGGGGGGCGACCGCCCCCACCGCCCCCCCCTGGCTACGCGCCTGCATTGTTGATGACTTTAATAGTGCTATATAAACCCAGAGTATTATCATTATTACTGCTGAAATATTGAAGAGGTATTTCATACATGTTTTGTAAAGCAATACTTATTTATACAACATTCAACTACATACATGTATGAGGGAATTGGGTTGATTAAAATGCAACGTAATTAAAAAACAACAACATTGCCTACGTAAAATGGTTCCTTTAATTAAGCCTAGGGGATGAAAGAATTCAGTAGTTGACTGGCTAATGGATAAGACTTCTCCCAAGCATTTAGTAAATTCAACTGTTCACTTCATGTTTATTCTTTCATATAACCTCCTGACGACGCCCACAAACCAGTTCCATGGAGGTTGCCGACATCGACACGAGGACAGGTACAGTCCTCGGGCAGTGGACCAGGGGGTTCGGCCGGGAGCGGTTCTATTTCCTACCACTCCATGGTCACCTCTATGCATCATCCATCCCAAATTGCACTGCCATCAAGCCTATTGACAAGCCTATTGATGTGCTCTGCCTGAGTGTGGCTAACGTTATGAATGCCAAAGTGATGAGGACTAGAAGTTGGGATGTAGAATCGGTGTGGCTGAACTTGATTTCAAAGCAACATTATGAACGTGCCATCGATGAGGAAAGGGGCATGGTCTATCTGTGTGGGTTCCAATCATCCTTCGGGAATAATCCTAATTGTACACAGGTCTTCAAGCTGGAAATCGAGAATAATGTCTGCTCTCAACTGACCAGTCTGCCTTTTGGAAGGTAGGGTAGATTTGTTTCTCTTCAGTCTCTGTTACATTATATCCTGCATCACAAAATTGTTGGTGTTTGATTGGGTAAGAGCTCTTCACGTCACCAGAAATATTTCAACCATTTTAAAGTTGCTCTGAAAAAGTACTATTTGGGAGTTGAACATTTCTTTTAAAATGTTAAAACATTTAAATTTTAAATGTTTTTTTTTATTTTTAAACTTTTGATAATTTTTTTTTTTTTTTAAGAAAAAAAGTATAATGATAATAATGATTTAAAGCCCCACTGCACTACTTGTATCTACTTGCTCCCTCAGATTTCAATGAAATTTGATATGAAGGTACATGGAATCAAAACACAGCCGAAGTTCGATTTCGGTGTAAGGTCATGGCTCATTAAATATGCGAACAAATTCGAAATTTTGTTTCCGTTCGATAACTAAAGTAATGTTTGACAGATTTTATTAAAATTCGATATGAAGGTGCTATCAAAATACAGCCTAATTAATTTCTTTTTCGGAGTATGCAAAGTTCATAGGTCATTGAATATGCAAAAATACCTAATTATATATGCGAAAATGTGGGTTGCATTCAAGAACGTAAGTAATGTTGTTGAGTATGTAAGTCAAAGGTCACAGCTCATTAAATATGCAAAGATTGCTTAATAAAGTTTTCTAATTATGTACATGAGAAATAGTTACAATAATTATTTTAAAAAATGTGGTTTCCTTTTGAAAAATTAAGTAATGTTGGGTAGATTTTGATAGAATTTCTGACGTATATACATGTAGGCCATTTCTACCCGGTGAGGGGATGCTACACTTTGCATGGACTTGTGAAATAGTCTGATTTTCAGATCCTTCGGGCTTGTATCGGGTGGTCGTATGTTTTGTGCTGCGCAAAGATTCAATCAGTTTAATTTGGGTCATTTCGAGAAGTGGGTTATTGATGTAGACAAATGCTCATGTACCTTTTACAGCTCATTCTTTTTATTTTCTTACCAAAGAAAAAAAAGAAGTCGGTCAGTTACTCTATCGTGTCTGACGGTGAAGTCCATAAATAAAACAGGTTTCCTTACATAATTTGAATACTAGGACACTGCTAACGTTTAAATTTCACAGATAGAACATAATAGATAGAACATACGTGACATACCTGGTATTTATAATTCCTGCCAATTTTACAGAATTTGATGTTGGCTGCAACAGGGACAAAGTACCTTTAATGCAATTTTTTTTTATAATTGATTTTTTAAATATTTTTAATGTTAAAATGATTTAAGAAATTCTAAATCTTAAAAATTATATTTGATACAGGATAAAAAACAGTATACCCTGCCTTCTTTTTAAGGTACCGGTACTAATTAAAACTATGGGCATTGGTGAAAGCACATCTCTGAAAACTGATTTAATTTTTATGGCTCGGAGGCATTATGTTTTTGGGTTGTCCGTCCGTACGTCTGTACGTCTCGTTCTTGTGATCGCGTTATCTCAAGCACCGATTGATGGATTCCTACCAAACTTAAGTCATGTATGTATCTTGAAGAGCTAATGAATGGAATATATTTTGGGGTCACAAGGTCAAAGGTCAAGGGTCATAGTGATCATTATGTATGCAAAAATAGCTTGTGATCGGGTTATCTCAAGAACCAATTGATGGATTCCTGCCAAACATACATGTAGATCATGTATGTATCTTGCAGAGCTAATGAATTGATTCAATTTTGGGGTCACGAGGTCAAAGTGCTCATTATGTATGCAAAAATAGCTTGTGATCCCGTTCTCAAGAACTGATTGATGGATTCCTGCCAAACATAGGTCATGTATGTATCTAGCAGAGCCAATGAATACACCAGTTTACGGTTATGGGCACCCATTTAATTTGCGGGTAAACAAAGCAATGACCTCTAGAGGTCAGTGGTTTACGCGTAAATTAAGATTTGCGCCCATACAAATACGATTTGAGCGTACAGCGCAGGCAGTATCATCAATGTTTTCAGATGCGCATGTATTGTTGCGTTATACTGCCTGCGCTGTGCACTCCCATCATGTTTGCATGGGCGCCGTCTTAATTTACGCGTAAACCACTGACCTCTAGAAGTCATTGGTTTGATCACCCGTAAGTTAAAATGGCGCCCATGTCTGTGCATGCGCACTGTTGAAACCGTAAACTGGTGTATTGATTCGATTTTGGGGTCTCGAGTTCAAAGGTCACAGCTAGGGCTCATTATGTATGCATAAATAGCTTTTGATCACATCATTAGAACCTATGGACAGATTACCATCAAACGCAGGACATGCATGTATCTTGCTGAGCCAATGAACTGATTAGATGTTGGGGTCATGAGGTCAAAGGTCATGGGGCTCATTATGTATGCTAAAATAGCTTGTGGTCGCATTATTATTTGAACCGATGGACGGATTACCATCAAACTCGAGACATGTACCGGTATGTATCTTGCAAAGCCAACAAACTGATTTTAGGATCATGAGGTCAAAGATAAAAGGGTCATACATGTATATGAAAAATAGCTTGTATTCATGATATTCTGAGAACCTGTTAATGGATTACAATTAAACTTCAATTTGAAAAATTGCTTCTGTTTTGGTTTGTAAAATGAATCACTCTATGGCGGAGGCATCATTTATTGTCTGCGCGCAGTCAAAGTTCTATCTAGTTTTATTTTTTAATACTAATCAGTGCAATGTACCAGCTCTGATTTTAACCAATTTTTGCTACGGCTGATTAATGTTTTATATTTGCTTTTTTCTAGAAGTCATCAGAGAGCCATAGTGGTAGAAGGAGACCTATTTGTTCTTGGTGGAGTAGATAAGTCACGAACCCCTATCTCAACTGTTCTGAAGTATGACTGGAAGAACAATAAGTGGAAAGAAGTGAGTCCCATGCATGAGTCCAAAAAAGACGGAGCCTATGCCTGTGTTGGTAAGCGTGATTATTAAATTTGATCAAGCTTTCATGAATGAAGTTGATCTCTAGCTACCACAGTATTTTTAAAATACAATTCTGAATCTGAAAATAGATCTTTCGATTTTTAGCAGCTTTGTGCTTCAAAGCACCATAGACTATTCATCCCTTATGATGTGATGTTGTGCATTGTCCACAAGTGGTGCTGTATACACAGTAAGCAGGATAGGTCCAAGAATTGATCCCTGAGGAACCCCAAATTTATGTTATGTTGTCCTTATTTTGTATCACTGATGAAGTACTCATGAAATGCCAGTGGACATATTTACTTTTTCGTTGAAGTTAAGTGCCAGATTATTGGTCTATCATACCAAACATAACAACTTTGATTTCTTTTTTCTTGTTTTCTTTCTTTTGACAGATGGCAAGATATATGCATCAGGTGGATCGATCTCCAAAGTTGGGTCAAGAAATGTTGAGGTGTACAACCCTTCTCTGGACATCTGGACAAAACTGAGTCCCATGTCGGTACCCAGGGTCAACCATGGACTTGTGGCTATGGGAACGTTTCTCTTTGCTATGGGCGGTAAGGGATAATTCTTGATTTTTGGGAACAAATTCCAGTGATACTATAACCATGGATATAACCATACTTTGAATGGACATTCGATGGCGAGAGTAGTGACACTTAGGATAGCTACCACCATGGGTGTCGATCTGTCACTGATACCTATTGTTCAGGGGGGGATGATCTATTCATTCATCCCCCCCCCCCCTGAACAATACACCTGTAGGTATTACGTAAGGATCGACACCCATGGCTACCACCTGTTCTTATGTCTTACTTTCCTCTTTGTTTTAAGTCTGAACGCAACGCTGCGGCATGTTTTGATAAGCTACGATAACCTTTAGTCCTACGAGACAGCCGTGATTTTGCCACCCTCTATCAGCGGAGTCGTTTCACACTGATCAATGCTTCCCACATTTGCAATTCTCATTTCATGTATGAATCATGACATGAGAGCCTTTCGCCTTTGCGCATTTAAAAACTACATCAGGGGATGCCCCGGATGTAAAAGCGAAGTTAACGTCCTCGGCGATTTCTTTGATTTTCTTTGGACGTTTTGTTAGTGTGCAGCATACTGATCGTACAAGCAAGGGAAATCACCATACAAGCTTATAAAATATGGTTTTAAAAGTGCTTTTTGCTCCTCTTTCCGTTGATTTTTTCTGTGAAACCAACAACAGTGTGATGATCAAGAATCCTTCGTTTGTTGGTTGCAATTGCGTATGCGTATGTTTTTTCTATGAGGGCATGGAAAATCTGTGGAAATGCATGATTTTGTCAATCAGGACTACTTATTTGTCCTGCTGTTGTCTGCTCAAACTAGCAGATGTAGTCCCATTGTCATTGATTGACATTGGGTGCACGCTATTTTTATGCCTCCGTTACGAAGTATCCGGAGGCATTATGTTTTCGGGTTGTCCGTCCGTACGTCCCGTTCTCGTGATTGCGTTATCTGAAGAACCAGTTGATGGATTCCTGCCAAACTTTGGTCATGTATGTATCTTGCAGAGCCGATGAACTGAATAGATTTTGGGGTCACCAGGTCAAAGGTCAAAGGTCACAGGGCTCATTATGTATGCAAAAACAGCTCGTGATCGCATTATCTGAAGAACCGATTGATGGATTCCTGCCAAACTTAGATCATGTATGTATCGTGTAGAGCCAATGAACTGAGTAGATTCTTGGGTCATGAGGTCAAAGGTCAAAGGTCATGGGCTCATTATGTATGCAAAAATAGCTTGTGAACGCATTCTCATTAGAACTGACAGATGGATTACTATTTTACTCAGGACATCTTGCAGAGCCAATGAACTGAGTAGATTTTAGGGTCATGAGGTCAAAGATCAAAGGGTCATATATGTATATGAGAAATTGCTTGTAATCATGATATTCTGAGAACCTGTTAATGGATAACAATTGAACTTGAATTTGAAAAATTTCTTCTGTTTTGGTTTGTAAAATTGCTCTTTGACGGAGGCCTCATTTTCGACTGCGTGCAGTCGAAGTTCCATCTAGTTTATTTTATAGTTTGGGTTTGGTAATCTGAGATTCCTCCATATTTATATCATCTAATGATAATTCTGCCCTTCTTACTTTATAAACAACACATAACTCATGAATACGTTTCATGGAGCAATATACGCCGCCACAGCGAAATAAATAATAATTGTGAGTAAATAAAGTGCTGAAAACAATGACAATATGAAATAACAGGCGCAATTAAGACAAAAACGTGATTGCTACGTCTGCAACGTCTACAACGATTTGTAGGATCGAGCAGCGAACAATCCAGGATCGCTGTTGCAATTATGCAAGAATTGCGCAAGTGATCGCATCCAGCTGTCAGATTGCGGTAGAACCATACGCTGAGTTTTTGCATTGGCGCGAAATTCAAACCTGGCGGCAGAACTCATAGTATCAAAGGGACTGCTTTGTTGAATGTCCATTCGTAGTAGGTCTATGCTATAACAACCTATATGGCTCATATGTAGAGTATGTCAAAGACTTTTCACTTTTGTGGCAATAATGTGCCTTAATAAGTCATCACCTCAGCCTTGGCTTTACTGCAACCTAGCTACGTTTCAGATTCTGTCTTATAGTCAACAGTATCAAAATCAGAGGGCTTTTTTTTTTTTTTTTTTAGCAGATGTTTCTGCATTTATTGATAAATCAAATATAAAACATTCAAATAACAATAATAGTATATAATATAATTGATTTACATAAAGAGTGACAACTTAATACACACAAAATAATTTGGAAAAAAAAAAAATAAAAAAAAATGCATAATTGAAAGCTTGAAAGTATGGAGGTAAGTAAAAATAATCAAGATAAATGCAGAGGCCAACTATCATAAGCAAGGAAGCTTGAGTCGATAGCAGCCGGGAAGGGGGGGGGGGGTACATGGCGCTGTTTTAGGAGAATGTAGGGGAATAGAGAGTCACATATAAAGATTTTGTTCAGAAAGTATCTGAATAAAAAGTGGAAAGAAATTAATGAAAGAAAAAAGAAGAAAAATGTGCAAGTGTGTGCAAGTGGGTGTGTGCAGGTGAAGTAAGTGTTCGATTCGTATTGTTAATGAACTGGTCATCTAAAATTAATTTAAATAAACAATCAAAACCTCTGAGACCCTTATGATGTTTTTGAATATGTAGATATTAAATATTTTTTCATCGATGCTTTGAATGAATAAAGAGTTGCAGAGTGTTTAATATTGTCAGGTAAAGCATTCCAAATGTCTGGACCATGATGTCTTATCGATTTATAGGCCATAATAATTTTGGGGTTTGTTAAGTGGAAATCGGATGAGTGTCGTGTGGGATAAGAATGTATATCACTATTGTAAACAAAAATATTTCGAAATGCCAAAGGTATAGTATTTATCCAACATTTATACATAAAGATTGCAGTTTGAAAACTGTGAATGTCAGCGATTTTTAATGTTTTTAGTTTACAAAATATTGGATCAGTATGGGCTAAATAATGTGAATGTGTACAAAGACGAAGTGCTTTCTTTTGGAGACGATAAATTAACATAATTTTCATCTTACTACTATTACCCCAAGCTATGTTACAATAAGATATGTATGACAAAATGAAGGAATTGTAAAGCATAAATAGTGACTTTTGTGATAGATAATATTTTAATTTATATAAAATGCCTATGCTTCTCGAGACTAGCATGCAAATGTTGTTAATATGACTATTCCAAGTTAGGTTTGAATCAATCATTACACCTAAGAATGTTGTTACTTCTTTTTCAATTATGGGCATGTTATCTATAAAAATATCATAATGAAGTACATGTTTAGAGTGTATGTTTTTGAAATAAATACAATTAGTCTTATTAATATTTAAAGAGAGTTTATTGGATTTGAACCAAGATGATAATTTATTTAGTTCTAAATTGAGGGTTGTAATAAGAATGTTTAAGTCTTTATGCGAATAAAATACGTTGGTATCGTCTGCGAACAGAACATATGTTAGGAGTGGTGATGCATTAACAATATCATTCATATATACTAAAAACAGTAGGGGACCTAATATGGAGCCTTGTGGTACTCCGCATTCTATGGTGGAAATATTAGATGTTGTAGATTTAAACATAACATATTGATGTCTATTACGCAAATAGTCTTCAAACCAAGAAAGTACAATCCCTCTAACTCCATATGCTTTTAATTTATGTATTAATATACGATGGTCCATGGTATCGAATGCTTTCGATAAGTCCATAAAAACACCTACAGTGTGTTCTTTTTTAGAAAGGGAATCAGTTATTTTGTCACATAATTGTAGAATAGCATAATCAGTAGAGTGGTTCTTTCTAAATCCATATTGATTAGGAATTAAAAAGTTATTGATATCTAAGAAAGAATATAATCGTTTATATACTATTTTCTCTAATATCTTTGAAATGCTTGGTAGTAAAGAAATTGGTCGGTAGTTTGAAACATTAGAGTGATCATCCTTTTTATATATCGGAATTATTTTTGCAACTTTTAGTGGGTCGGGAAAAACCCCTTGGGAAAGAGATAAATTAAAGATATGTAATAACGGGCTTACATGTGGTCTCTACCTGAAATATATGCATGCAATATTCACATGTATTAAATAATCTGTATCTTAATGTTGACTGTTCATGATATGTATATTGCACTTTTTTTGCTGATGTTGCAAACGGGCGAGTCGTATACACAAAAGGGTGCCTGGAGCGCCCTAACAACGGTGGAAAGGTACAGCATCACCGAAGAAGGATACTGGGAGGCTGCTTGGGAGATGGCAGAGTGCAGACGGGGGATTACGGCTTTCACCCTTTAGGACAGTGATGTAAGCACGTAGCCAGAGTTTGATGTTTGGGGGGGGGGGGGGGGGGCACATACATGTAATCGATCAAGGTAAAAAAAGGTGTCTAAAAAAGTTCAACCGATCTTGGAATATTTTTTGGGGGCACAATTAGTTGTTAACAAAAACATATTTTAGATTATGATTTAGAATCTGTTTTATAATACTATAGAGTATGTGAATCGTTTCCAACTAAAAAGGAATTCATAGAAGAGAATTAGCAATATATAACTTTTGGGATATACTAGAGGGAGTACAACAGAAATTTGTATTTTATATAAAGAGATTGTGTTGACCATCAAATATGTCTTTGACAAAGAAGATGGTCGGAGCAGAAACTGGGTATTGTGATACAGTGATATTGTCTAGGTATATGTTCATTTATGGAAGTATGGTTTAAGATTATGATTTAATTCTAGGGACCAGTTGATCTAAATACTACAATTTAAATCATGTTTCATATCTAGCAGTGACCATGCATCATAGTACATGTATGTCACGATTCCTAGTGGAGTAATCATGTGATATGCTCGCTCTTGACCAATCAGTTGTCTTTGTTGAAGTAGCCATTTATTAATACACATTTATGTAGATCTGGGTTTGTGGCAATAATCTTTTTGATATCATGGGTGAAAATGCCCTGAACTGTATTATGCTTGTGACATTCATTCATTTTACCTTGCTAGTATCATCATAATACAGAAGTCTTTTATTTGTTGGGGTGATCATAACATGCAACTTAGGTTTCTACCAACCTTAGAATTCAGTAAGCAAGCTTTTTATCCACTCTAGACCTGTGGACTTTCTCAAGTCAAGTGATTTTCCACAAAGTTCCTAGCTGTCTGCTGCCTCAGGATCACTGGAGCGAAGATAGGCGACGGTGAATAGGCAGAGTCCCTGTTCAGTGAAGGATTCATCCACTTGACCCAGATGGATTCCCTCTCCTTCCTTGACCAGAAGTGAGTTTCATAGTCAATAATATGGGCATCATTCCATCCAATGTTATGTCCAATATTGGATGGGAGGACGCATATATTTTGAGTGGGAAAGCTTGCCTACTAATTGTCAAGGTTGGTAGAAGCCTAAATTACATGTTGGTATCATATATTTACATGTGTATATTTTTTCTCTCTAAAGTGACCTTATATATTTCCAATGTCTATCATTAAAATACTGAAATATAAAATCTTTGTGTCACGTATCTTTTTAAAATTAAACAAAGCCTCAATTGGCAGAGAGTGAAATGAATATTCAGTCAGTTAACATTTAATTGACTGTGTACGTACAGTATTTGCATGCATGCTGTATGTTGAACACGAATCTGTTGGTGTCCAATGTGTTAAAACAAAATATGCTGTGTTTCATAAACAGATACTTTATGATACATTGTGGTCAGATGCAAGAAGTGTTTTAAAGGGACTTGGTAGCATTGTTGAGATGAGAGAAAATGGTGCTTAAGTAGTGACTTCAATGCTTGAGGTACAATTGAAGATAATCTGAAAGTCCAGCTGAGTGAAAAAGACCATTATTAATGATAAAAATTGGGGAAAACTGATCTGATTGATTCCAGAATTCTCCCTACTATATTGTTAAAATTTAATTAAATTTTAGGTGAATGTAAATCGTCATAAAGCAGTGAATTGGCTCTATATACCATTCCAAACATTTAAGTGTTGAAAGATTTTTAAAAGCCTGTTTTGTGTCTTGTGTTCATGGAAAAACGATTGGGAACATTCAAAAATTACTGTTAGAGGGTGTCGCACAGCGACGCGCGCCTTAAAAAAAACATTAAAACACACAAATTCATACATCCATACTTATTATCCATTTAAACATGCTCATAAATCAATGCAATTCAAGTTTATTTCCACAATCTGATAAAAATACAAAACAATCAAAAGACAAACTAGAATACAACACAAGTATAATATAACAGGTAATGGTGTGATCGACAATACCTTTCTATGGTCAATCCCTGGAGTATATAAATGAAAGCCCAATCTAACAAAACAAGAACTTACTAACAATACAACAACATGCAGCAACTACAATAAGAAAACTTTAAAAAATCTGAAAGACTTTTGGTACATTTCAAGGTATAAGAGATTATTCCACATGATCGCCCTGAGTATTGGTAATCAGGAACGTACATATTATTGTTCTGTCTTATAGTATACATATAATTTTTGCTTTATGAAACAATTATCTAGAAATTTCGGCAAGGTGTTATTGATATATTGATACATAAATGTGCAGGTTACAAATTTATAAATATACCATATATAGTTAATCATTTTTTTAAACAAAGGATCTGAATTAGTGGTTAGGCTTAGACCTTCGTAATTATCCTGATTGCAAGTTTTTTGAAGAATATGAATACAATTTAAAAGATATTTTGCACAATCAAATTGATATAATAACATATTTCTATTTATACTGTAATAAAACTGCCCGATCGGTCAGTTATAAATGTGCATTTGTAACACATTGTTTAGTACGCAGTTAGAAGTGATTTGCCGTGGAGGAACTTTAATAAATATTAAAAGGAGAAATAAAGAAATCAAATAAAGTGCTCATACCTCTGAATTCAGGGTAAAAACAATAGTTTAATGATGAAAAATGTATACATTTTCTGTATGCACAAAAATACATAACTAAAATTGCACTTTAAAAAGCACATTTTAAGAGCACATTTTTTTTTTTTTGTCCAGTTTTTGATGAAAAGTTTCGCAACGACTTTTGTATTTTTAAAATTGAAATTTGCCTAAAAGAAAAATGATTTAAATGAGCCAATTTGTTTGGAGGTTTAACACTACATTTACACATACACATACATGTACACAGAACACAACAAGTAACTATTAAAGATAAACTTTAGTACTGGTAATGCGATTGCATTGTGAAAGAAAAGGTGTAGGATCAGAAACAGTTGATCATGTAGCATGTAAGTATTGGTGTGCACTGCAAGGTTCTGGAGTCATCAAAATCATAATAAATTTGACCGAGTCTTGGTAAAGTAACAAGCACTGTACACAGAAAGCTATATATGGGACAACACACATGGTGTCGGGGCTAGTACTACCTTGATTTCCTTGTCTTTCTATGCTCATTACTCAGCCAGTATACATTTTCTTCCAAAATTGTTTCGCAAATGTCATTTATTTGTAATCTTGAACATTCAGTGTAAGTTTCGTTTGATTCTGTGAGAATTAATTTTCTTTTTTTTTACCAAAACTGGAGTTTATCTTTAACTACCCCCTAAAGAACTGCTCATAATTTCAAAACCCTTAAAATGTATCACGATCCCATGTTAATATCACAAAAATTTGACCGGTACGATAAACAAAAACACAGTAACGACCTGCAGTGTACCGATGAAAAAAATACCTCTGATTTCCACGTGTAAAAATCAAAGCGAAGCCCGTATCGCTGGTGTAGCGTGATCGGTTGAAACACGCGCACAAAATTAATATGCACGGTATACGCGCTGTATTTAACGATGAAAAATCTACATAACCATAGAATCTATTAACAAACCAGACAAAACCGGTTGGGACATGTCTGCAAAGCCGGACAGCGACTCTAAACACGTACAAATCAATGCAAAAGTTAAAATTCGTGACATAATTGGTCACTACAGATGTAGCAAAATCTTATCCTAGCTGTCCCAGAAAATCAAAATATCTTTGTAATTTCACTATTTTCACTACTGGGAATTTTCACAACTGTAATTTTCACATGATCAGATCAACGCGAACGAAAAAATAGATTGACCAAATACAAGATACAGCGCAGGCAATCACAGCTTTCGTGTTCGCTTTCCACGTACATGTAGATGAAGGCACGTACCAGCAAACGCAACGGTACTTGTTGCTTCTTTCAGTTATTGGTGAAAAAGTTGCAGAGACGAAATCTCATACACCTAGTATAGAAATAGTACAGAAATGTTGTTGTTCCGCGGAACCATTCCTTTATACATGCTTCAGGTATCGCTAATTTGATTAACCTCAATTTCAATTTGAAGAGTGTACTTTCGCTCTACAGCGCAAGAACCGATATCCGTTGGCATCCTCTTTCATGAACTATTTTGAGTTTTTATATTTCATTTCGAAACTTCAAACAATTAGTTATTTTAAAAATCCCAGCCTTTAGAACAATCTGCAGTCATAACGAATGACACATGGCATTTTTTCAGCCGGAGGCGTGCAGCACCCTAACAGTTTTTAGATTTCAATGAATTTCCTTACTCAAATTATAATATAGATATATATATATATTTTTTTTTTTATATACTTTTTTTAAACAAAAATTTGAGATAACTTGGCTAAGAATCGATACAAACATTTATTTTAAACAAAATTTAAACTTGAAACACAATTTCAGAATACATCTTATCTTGGAATAAGATATTGCACAAACTGGACACTATGTAGCAAATTGCATACAACACAAGTTATTGTACACTCTACTCGGTTTATGTCTAAGGGGCAGGGGAGGGGGAGGGGCGGATTCCACATTTCCCCTATTGTAGTCTTTCTGCAATAAATGTGTATGTACACTTTATTTCCCCACCAGCTTTCAATATTTAAAACCCTCTCGTTACACTGTCCTGAATTATGACTGGCTGAACAATGAGTGGAAAGAAGTGAGTCCCATGCCAGTATTTACACTGTATTTTCTCAAAAACGTTTTAAAAAGTGATGGCTGTGGCAGCTAGTGTAAGATATCAAGACATTTTTGCACAATGCACAAGGTAAATTGCTATTTGGTCCAATTCAATTTCATCCAATCCCATGGATGGACTTGGTAAAGACAAGCTGGGAAATAGAAAAATTGGCACTGGACTAAATAGCACAACAGGTAAACTGTTCTAGAACCCTTTTAGGAAAATGCAGACAACAATATTCGTTTAGACCACTTTTAGGTATAGAATATAACGGGCACATTTTCATGCAATTGTTCTATTTTTATGTATCAAGTACACACATTTATGTTACTCCACAATGAAGGTACTAAGAGCCTGATTTTGGTGCAACTAGATTAGAGCCTTCACCCTAAAAACCCTATTTTGAACCTTTAAAAAACTGAAGGGGGGGGGGGGGGGGGCTAAAAGGCTACCCCCTAAGATCTCAACAACCAAAACTCTGATCGACTCCAAATTTGGCATGGTGATAGATGTTTATGAGATCTACAATATTGCGTCTAGTTAAATATTGTTTTTAATTTAGAATATGCTAATTAGAGCTAGTTAATTATGCAATTTTTTTTGTTTTTGTTATTTCTTGTATTTTTCTTTGTTATTCTTTGTATTATTCTTTATATATTGTATTTTTTAATGCAAATGAGAAGGCAATATGTTGTATTCACCAAGCTAGATGTGAATACTAACAGTGCATGTGGAAAGATGGGTATAAAACTGCATTTCTTTATTTGTTTAACTTATGTATTTTATTGTTTTTGTAATTGTTTTATTTCATTTCCAACTATAATTCAACTATTCTGATTCTTAACCTAAAATTCTTCCCTTTTTATAATCTTCCAGCAAGCCCCGGCCTCTATACTACGAAGCATGAAATACTTCAGAATTGTAAAATAATTACTTCTCCTTATTAAACAGTGTACACAGGTTAGGATAACTTTCCCCATATAGTGAGTTGTACTAAGCGAGTTCAATTGATATCTTTTCTGTAAACAACTGGGCTGAAAATAGACCTGCGACAGTGGGAGCGTAATTGAACTAGACCATCATCAACAGTCTCCTTGTCTTAAAGTCTCTTCGGCTATAATAATCTGTTAAACCAGTCCCTTGCTTACACTACAATATTCAATGAAATGAATATGAAATCTCCCACCTGCACGATGATGTCTCCCAAGTATAGCCTCCCAATATCCTCCAGTGATGCTGTATCATTCTGTTTTTGTGTGGACACTCCTAACATCATATATTCTATAGGGTGAAAGCTGTCATCCCTGATCTGCGCTCTGCCATCTCCCAAGCAGCCTCCCAGCATCCTTCGGTAATGCCGTACCTTTCCACCGTTCTTAGAGGGTACCAGCAATGTTCTTCTTCTGAATACGACTGACCTGTTTGCAACATCAGCAAAACGATATACATGTAATGAACAGTCAACATTGAGACACAGATCATACATGTGTACTGAGGGGTCAATAATTGAACAATAATATAAAGTATAGTATAGAATTGAACAGATTAATTCACCCTCCACGTTCGAAAAAAACTGTTAATACATGTAAAAGAGTCCTTCTCCCACCACTACTAAGAAATAAGAGAGTGCAATACTCGGCAAGTAAACCGAACCGAAAGCAAAGGCCTGGTTCGGATGTTCAGCAGAAAAATGAAAACTTCTTTACAAGCCAATTAACTTGTCATTTTGTACCTAATTTTCATGTCATGAATGCTCATTCTATATTTACTTTTTTCCCGTTTTCCTTCTCTGTGATTTATGCCTCTCCACAGTGGCGGGCGCGACTTCACTGACGTCATTTAAATCCCAAATCATGACCTCTACAATGGCGCGATTGCAAGCTATAAACAAGAATACACGTGTGTACTGTACTAGTACTAGGCGCTGATCAAAATAAGTTCGGCTCAAACCTAATCAATAAAAAAAAGATATTCTTATAGTAACAATATCGGAAAAATTTTACATTATAAATAATGAAATAAATATATATTACGGTATTCTTATTTATTTATTCCGAAAAAAATAGGAATTTTTTATTTATCGTATTAAAAATAAACATTTATAAGAACAGTAATCAATGAGCCTGGGCTGCTTTCTCTGTGTATTATAATGTATACATCAGTAAATTCAATATGACAGCTTCCATGAATCGTAACATTAGACAACAACTGTCTCGGCAAATCTTTAAAAAATATCATTAATAGTCAAATTTAAAACACGATTCTTGTAAAATTGCAAATAAAACACGATTAAAGACAGAAAAATGAATGTAAATACTACTTTTCTTCACAAATAGTTACGTTTAAAGCAGTTTTTATGTGAAATTTGTGCCAGATGGAAGCAGTGATTTTCATCAGGAGTGGTGGACAGAAGTCAGCCGTGCTGGTCGGGCCTGCCCAGTGACGACCACCGTAGCTATAGCGCTGCTTGCTAGTATATTACCGAACCCCGGCCGAACTGAACCAAGTTCGTGTAAAAAATTATCGAACTCTGCCGAACCGAACCGAACCCGAACATGGCGCCTGACTTACAGCACTACCCACCCCCAGAAAATGTATATCACCTAACAGAAACATACACCACATGTTTATTACAGCGACCATTTCAGAGCCAAGGGATATAGGATTACTTTGTCCTTCACTGGACATTCCAGTTGAAGATTAGAGTTATTCCCAAACTTAAAACCCAAAGTTTGATAACAAAATTAAGCTTACACATGCATCAGGTGATATGAACGTTGCATGCATATATTTTAGGTACACGCGATGGGTAAGGCTTTGATTTGTATACTGTTGACTAAGACAGAATCTGAGACACTGGTCGTGGTAAAGCCAAGACTGAGGTGAGCCAAGAGAAGGAACATTTTTGTCACAAGAGTGAAAAGTCATTGATATATACTCTGTGTATGAGCCATATAGGTTGTTATAGTATCACTGGATCCCTTACCACCAATAGCAAAGAGATACGTTCCTACAGCCACAAGTCCATGGTTGTCCCTTTCTTCCAACATGGGACTCAGTTTTGTCCAGATGTCCAGAGAAGGGTTGTACACCTCAACATTTCTTGAAGGAACTTTGGAGGTCGATCCACTCAGTTTTGTCCAGATGTCCAGAGAAGGGTTGTACATCGATCCACCTGATGCATATATTCTGCCATCTGTACATGGGTCAAAAGAAAGAAATTAGAGAAATAGCAATCAATGATGTTATGTTTGTATGATAGACCAATAATCTGGCACTTAACTGCAATGACAAAGTACATATATCCACTGGCATTTCATGAGCAGCGTTCATCAGTGATAAAAAACAAAGACAACATAACAAAATTTATAGGGTTCCTCAGGGGTCAATTGTTAGACCTATCCTGCATACAGCACCACTTAGGGACAATGCACAACATCACATCTTAAGGGATAAATAATCACTTGTGCTTTGGAGCACAAAGCTGCTCATCGAATCTCTATTTTCAGATTCAGAATTGTATTTTTGAAATGCTGTGATAGATAGAGATCATCTTCATTTAATAAAAAACTTCATGAAAGCTTGTTCAAATTTAATAAGCACGCTTACCAACACAGGCGTAGGCTCCATCTGTTCTGGGGTCATGCATGGGACTCACTTCTTTCCACTCATTTTTCACCCAGTCATACTTCAGGACTGATGAGATAGGGGTTAGTGACTTATCTACTCCACCAAGAACAAATAGGTCTCCTTTTACCACTATGGCTCTATGATGAGATCTGGAAAAAAAATATATAAAACATTAATAAGCCATAGCAAAAATTGGATGAACAAAATGCAGAACTAGTACATTGCACTGTACAGTATAAAAAAAGAAGAATACTAGATGAATCTTCAACTGCATGCAGTCAAAATTATGCCTCTATCATAGAGCGATTTAACAAACCAAAACAGAAGCAATTTTAATTTCAAGTTTGATTGTAATCCATAAACAGGTTCTCAGAATATCATGATTAAATGCTATTTTTCAAATATATGTATGACCATTTGAACTTTGACCTCATGACCCTAAAATCTAATCAGTTCATTGGCCCTGCAAGATACATATCCCGAGATTGATAGTATAGTCCATTCGTCAGTATTGACAATGCGTTCACAAGCTATTTTCGCATACATAATGAGCCCGATGACCTTTGACCTCATGACCCCAAAATCTAGTCAGTTCATTGTCTCTCCAAGATAAATACATGACTTAAGTTTGGCGGTAATCCATCAATATGTTCTTGAGATAACGCGATCACAAGAACGGGACGTACAGACGTACGGATGGACATGCAGAC
Organism: Strongylocentrotus droebachiensis; assembly: GCA_035222895.1. Classification (NCBI taxonomy): domain Eukaryota; kingdom Metazoa; phylum Echinodermata; class Echinoidea; order Camarodonta; family Strongylocentrotidae; genus Strongylocentrotus; species Strongylocentrotus droebachiensis. The sequence continues at coordinate 92,369 of JAVYIG010000893.1, forward strand.
AACCAAAAAACATAATGCCTTCGGCTACTTTGTAGCAGAGGCATAAAAATCAGTTTTCAGAGAGATGAGCTTATGATATACAATTCCTGATAGATCAAAATTAAATTGAATATTGTAAAATGTAACTGTTCAAATATTTCACATAGGCCTACTATGTTATCCTCACAGTGATTTGAATACAAATGTACACAAATCTGATAAAGAAATAATGAGATTATGAGACCTTATAAATTATTGAATAAAGGGCAAGTTAGCACAACAAAATTCACTGAATGATCTGTTATGTTGTTACCTCATATTTTCTATTTTTCAAACAGATTATACAGTGCGTCCCAGAAAAAACGAAACCGAGAATTATCGATGTTTTATCATAACTTAATCACATTTATAATTGATAAATGACACATATTTGGAAAGCTTAGATCCTCCTCTTTCATTTGATGCAACTCATATAATACATATTTCACGCATGAGTGATTAACTTGAATTTGAAGAGAAGAAACCAAAAAGTCATTTGGCGGACGGTATCTGAATTTCAAGGAGAAAATCATATTTCTAGAAAATTGAGTTTCTGCCCTTTCATATGACACCTCAATCAGGAAAAATGAGCAAGGAATGACGAAGTTCTGTTTGTTTAAAGTAGTGCTTGCATTTCCATAATTTTATGAAACAAATTCGTTTTTACTGGGTACCTGCCGTAGCAACAAACAGAGTTGACAAATGACTTAACTCCATTTCGTTGACAATCAGCCGTAGACGAAAGACTTCATGCATGGCTGATTGTCAACGAAACGGAGTTAAGTCTGTTGTCAATTCTGCATGTTGTTCCGGCAGGCACCCATGGTGAAAACGAATTTGTTTCATAAAATTATGGAAATGCAAGCACTACTTTAAACAAACAGAACTTTGTCATTCCTTACTCATTTTTCCTAATTGAGGTGTCATATGAAAGGGAACCTCAACTTTCTAGAAATGTGATTTTCTCTTTGAAATCCAGATACTGTCCGCCAAATGACTTTTTGGTTTCCTCTCTTCAAATTCATTTTAATCACTCATGCGTGAAATATGCATCATATCAGTTGCATTAAATGAAAGAGGAGGATCTAAGCTTTCCAAATATGTGTCATTAATGTGACTAGGTTATGATAAAACATCGATAATTCTCGGTTTCGTTTTATCTGGGACGCACTGTATAGCTAAGTACAACATAGACTACCTTCTAAAAGGCAGACTGGTCAGTTGATAGAAATAATTATTCTCGATATTCAGCTTGAAGACCTGTTTTGAACTTTCCTCCACTGCTGCTGACCCACACAGATAGACCATGCCCCTTTCCTCATCAACGGCAAGTGCATAACGTCGTTTTTCCATCAAGACCCACCACACCGACTTTACATCCCAACTTCTAGTCTTCAGCTCTTTCAGATTGGCATTCATAAGGTCAGCCACACTTAGGCAGAGCATATCAATAACCCTGTAGCCAAAGCGATTTGAGTTGTATGTTGGATAATCTTGTTTGTAGGAGTAGAATGCATAGAGGTGACCGTGAAATGGTAGGAAATGGTAATGCAGAGAGATGTTGCTAGTCCACGGTCGCTCGTGGAACCCCCTGGGCTTGGAACACTGCCTGAGGACTGTGCCGGTCCTCATGTCGATGTCTGCAATCTCAATTATGGAAGTGGTTTGCGGCGGTCCTCTGGAAGTTATAAGAATGAACAAACATGTTGTGAAGAAGTCTTCTCCATTAGCCAGTGATTTCTTTCATCCCCTAGGCTGAAAGGTTAAGACCAGTTATGGTCATGCGATTGCATTGTGAAAGAAACGTTGTGGAATCGATCTGAAAAGGTTGACCATCTAGCATATAAGTATTGGTGTATACTGCAAGGTTCTGGAATCATCAAAATGATAAGAAATTTGACTCAGTCTTGGTAAAGTTACAAGCGCTGCACAGAAAGATGTATATGGGACTATGCGATTTCTATCCAGGCCGGATTTAGATATGAGAATTTACCAAATATATCAATTAGTAGGCAGTTTCCTGGCAAAATTTGTATCATCACGTTTTAGTCAAAAAATATTCCTTTCATGTGGTAAAAAGAGCTTCCATTTCATTTTTTGAGAGGGGGTGGGGGGCGTTTCGAAAACTGGTCTATACCTTTAAAAACGCAACCATTCTTTGTAGGTAATGGGTTTTTAAAAAAACATTCACTTTGCATTTCAATCAACCAAATTACTTCGGCTTATGCGGAAAGGGTGGGTAGCGTCGCGTCGCGTTGACTTGAACGCGACCATTCGTCAAAATAAAAACAGATTAAAATTGAATGAAACATGACAAAAACCCGTCGTTTAAAATTGAAACCCCCATTTGACTTTCACTACTCCCAGAGCTAAGCCTAAAGAAAACACTAGCGCTATACAATGTAATCCCCCTGCCAAGACCATGGCGGGGTGATAGAGAGGGAGAGAGAGATAAGCATGATAGAGGGAGAGAGAAAGGGAGAAAGAGTGCTAATTTTCACAATTAAAATTATTGTTATATTGCCAATTATGGGTCATTTTGTTTCGTTCAAACTTTTATTATGGTCTTCATCTAAATTATAAGTGACTTTTGGACATGAAAATATCTTAAAACAAGTAAAATATATATGTCCTAATTGTCATTTCCTTTCAGGCAGAGCCCCAGTAAGAGTTTGTTTACACTATTACGTAAGATGACGAAGAGTACAGCTGCCATCTCTCATGCAGAGCTGCAAGCCTCTGTCAAAGTTTTAACTAGAGAAACAAAAAGTGGGGTCGTGATACCCCACCTGATTTACATTGGTTCCTGTGTTATAGTGGTGGGGTATAGTTTTAATGAGAGCTTTCCGTAATGACTAGTTTTTACGTAGTCTTGCAGATCAGGCGTTTATAAGAATTAAATCAATAAATAACAAGTAACACAATCAAATAATTTACTTTGATATTTAAAAATGTCAAATAAAGGTGTCCAATTCAATTAAATTCAATTTCGCAATATAAAAATCAAAATATACAAAGTAACGGTAAATTTTAACTATGTTTACAAAGGTTATATATGCTGGGCTTTCCATGAAGGTTGCAAAAACCTGTGAAACAACAAATTAAGTAAAATAAGCAAAGTAAAAACACTTCAACTATCTAAAGACAAGAGAAAGTGAAATAGAGAGAAGAAAGAAAAAAAAATAAAGGGGGAAAAGAAAAGAAAACAAACAAAACAACAATGAAAGGGGGTTCAGATATTTAAAAAAAAATCAACAACTGTGCTGACTAATAATTATTTAGTAGTAACATTTTATATTGTTTTCTAAAGAAAGATATATGAATAGTGATTTCGTTATTACTTGGGGAATGATATTCCACTGTTTAGGACCTAGATAACTCATTGATTTAGCTTCATAACTAGAACAGACCATAAATGAAATTTGTTGGAAAATTGTGTGTTATAATTATGAATTTGACTATTATATTGAAAGAGGTCTGAACTTTACCTAGTCGTGCATATCAGTCGTTTATTTATTAAAAAAACAAAAAATAATATCCATTTCTTTCTATGTATGAAATTTAGAAAACCAATCAATAAAGCTTTAGCAAAATCTGTTAACTACGGTAATAAGAAAGTTATGAATTTTTAATGACATGAAAAACTTTGAAAAATCATAAGACAAATTGGCAACTCACTCATGCGTCTGTGACGCCATTGCCTCACTATCCACTAATTGATTTCTTTACGGTATATTGATAATATCAATTTCCAATTTTCCCCCTTAAAAATCTTATTTCCTCACACCAGCACCCAAGTTATCACTATAAGTAATACGCTAAGGCTCCGCGGGGGGCGCGACGTCTCCGCCGGCCTTTGTATTCTATTGTTTTTTAATAAGAATCGCCGACCGAAGTTGGTGCAGCTATCTCCTCCTGAACCCTCCCCTCGGGGTACCGGTGACCGGTGCCGTCGTCCGCGGGAGAGTCAACTCTGTCGAATTGGCTATACTCCGCCCGAGGTCCTCCTCCGTGTCGACGTCCGGGGCGAAAACAAGACGCGATATGCATAATGCATGATATGCGTGACGACAGAGATACCTCATGGATATTCAACATAACATCCGTAGACACACGACCGATGACTATCCACTCACATTAAGTTGCGTATTAAATGCACGCTGAATGGGTATGACTTACCCCGTGTTAGGTATCTTCCTATATGATATTCTCTATATAGACCGCGCCGTCGATCACACTCATTTCTTTGCAGTTCTCAAAGAGACACACAACAAATGACCAACCACTCACATTATGTTGCGTATTAAATGCTCTATGCAAACGGCGGGATCACCGAGAGTAAAGCGTCTTGCTATAGGATGTGCTATAGGATGTGCTTTAGCGCTGCACAAGCCACAGAGATACACACGAAGCTTCCCGTCCACGTCCTAACTTAGAGACCTATTTCCATCATTATTGCCGCGATTTTTATATAGTTTTCGTGAATGGAGGTATGAAATCAAAGCTTATTTTGTGATTATTACGGCCATGTATACAAAATTTTGATTATCATTTTCTAAAGGAAAGTTTTCACAAGAAAACCATTGGACTGACAGTTCAGTCGCAAGCTGCCTTCAATCAACACGCAGTGCAGTGTGTGTGAGTTGAGCTTGCAGGAAGCTCCAACACCGGGACCGCGCCCCGCAGGCGTCCGACGCCTGCGGCGCCGGTGTTGAGCTTCCTGCAAGCTCATCTCAACTCATTTGACACTTTGAAATTGTTATCTGTTGGTTTGCATCATTATTGCCGCGATTTCAATATAGTTTCGTGAATAGATTTACGAAACCTGAGCTTAGAATTAGTAAAAATATTACTAATGTATACGTTTTTAAACGACTGTCTGATTTTCTTGTGAAAATTTTACTTTGAAAAATGATTATCGAAATTCATGGTCAGAAATAATCACAATCTAGGTTCATTATGTTACAGTTCTTGCATCAAATCAATGCATGAAAACTTAGTTATTGAACTAGAAAAATGTTTTGTTTTTTTTAAATAGGCAATTATGAAGTAGACTAGGAAGCCTGAAACCTTAGCCTACTAAACAAATCTCAACAAAGTGTAGGCCTATCCTTTTATGAATTAATGAAAAAGTAGCCCCAGAAAAAAGAGCCCCCGAAAGTTGAAAAAGTAGCCCCAGAAAATTTCCCAAAAATTTGAAATGGAGCCTCCGAAATGAAAAACTTAATTTTTTGCCTGCGCCCCCCTCAAGAATCCCTCGGATTTCTGCGGGTCCTGAGTTGAGTGTATATATAATATAGGGGTGGGGTCCACGGGTTTCAAGGGGCCATAAACCCCTAAGAGCTCGGGGGTTACATTCTTCAAAGTTGGGGGGAGGGGAGAGATCAGATCGCAGCGGGTTATATATAATATAGGCGTGGGGTCCACTGGTTTCAAGGGGCCATAAACCCCCGAAAGCTTGGGGGGTTAAGGCGTTTAATTAGGGTCAGATGAGCATATTTTTAATACTTTATTTGTGACACTTGCGAGTCACTAATTGGCGTGGGGTCAATACGTAGAGTTGCGTAGTGTTGCGTACCAACTACGCTGGCCTACGTTACTATATGCTGAGGGACGGAAAGGGGTACGCAAGATGAACGAAAACAATTCAACATGTTTAATTTTTTTCGCGTACTTTCGGCGTAGAAATTTGACGCAGAAAGTACGCCTTTTTACGCAACACTACGCTACATGCCTACGCAACAGTACGCTACCCTACGCCAGATCGACAAAGCAGTAAAAGCTTTCCACACTACGGAACTCTACGCAGTTCCAGTGGCTTAAAGAATAACTACCGGTACAGTTGGATCGTTTTTTTTATTTTTTTATATAAGGCCAAATTTAAAAAAAAACATGTTTGGCGTCCTGTTTTTTCGAAAAATGGGAAGGAGGAGGCCCTTTTTTTTTCTTTCAAAATGGCCGCTCGGTACATTTTCCCTGACATTCGGGCTATTTTTCAAGATGGCGGCCGACAATTTTTTGTTTTTCTTTTTTAAAATCAGAAATACATTTTAGCAGTGCTTTTCATGTTTTTTTTCTTCAAAAAAAAAATAAATAAAAAAATAAAAAAAATAAAAAATAGGAGGCGGCCCCCAAAAAGTAGCGGGCGGGGACGCAAAACATTTTTTTAATGGCCTGAATGGCAAATAAAGTTCTTGGTGGTTTTAATTTAGACAGTCTCTATATATCTATTTACACCCCCCCCCCCCCCCCCCCCCCCCGCCCCCCTCTAGAATCCCGCGGGTCCAGCTAGTATTGATAGTAATATATTATTGTGTGGATGCACTAATATAGAGTATTTTTTTCAGTTAAATCATGAAAAATGTGAATTTTGATAAACTTTTTATATAGAAATCAATGATAATGAATATACAATATTCAGAAATAGTATCAATTCTTTAAAGTTCATAAAATGTTTTGTGAAATGTCGTGCAAGCAATATGATACAAATCATACATCGTATAACCTGGGCAAAGGCATGGGGAAATTAAGTTTTTTGGGATAAAAAGGGAAATTAATGGGATAAAAGTATAAAGAGAGGCAATGACGTCACAAATTGATAACCAAATGGGCAATTTGTGTAGTGATTTTCAAAGTTCCATACTTTTTCCAAAAATAAACATAAATTCCTTATTAGTTATCTGATTTTACTCAATATTTTTTTGCTCTCTTACTCTTTTTTTGTCTGCTTCTATTAAAAGCAAATTAGTTATGGAGTGGACTTAGCCTTTTGAACACCAGGGTGGAGAGTGGCAAAATCGTTTAATGTCAGCAAGTTACCACAATTGGCAAAGATGGGGTTTTAAAGCAGAGGGAAATACTTTGCTTTTGATGGTAAGACTTTTCATCAACTTTGATGGCAACACCAGCTCCTGCAATCTATTGTTTTAAAAAATTTCTCACCCTCCCCTTGAATTCTGAAGGCCTCCTATAGCACACACCGAGCAGAAGAAGGTTCGATTGAAGCTTTGGTTCAAAGATGAAGAATTTGAGATGAAATCAAATATCTCTTCAGCTTGGAAAGATTCTGTAAAAGAAATAGAAATTAAATTTCAATAGAGGAGAAAAACCGATGAACAAAAGGAGCAGATATCATTACAGAGATAAAGCAGATATCATAAGAGAGAGTAAGAAAGCAATGTATAAAACAAACACTGTCTGTGCCCATTACTCAGCTGCATGTTAAATGCATTATCCATCATCATTATTTGACCGATTTGACATTTATATGTAGTCTTGCCTTGCCTTGGTGTGATTCTGTGACATCATCTTCCATCAATGACTAAACTCAACACGGCCTCCTCCCAAAAGAGCAATGTACCTGTCAAATTAAGCCCAGAACAAATTAACTTGAATCGGACCTACCTGACGCACTGTTCTTGGAGATTACAGCAAGCGTCTCTCTGAATTTGTCCTTGTACTCTTGGCTGGCTTCACTCCAACATACCTTACTGAGAACAGGAAGCAGATCTGAGTCAAGAGACTTGGGGTTATATATCAGCCATCTCAGAAGTAGCTCAACCAGGGTGTCTTCATGTGCTGCATTCCCTATGGGAGTTCAAATTGTAGACCATGTTTCACTTTTTAATAGATTCATGTCTTTTTTATTATTCATTTATTTTGATTTAAACTGTATAATATTTAATTATTTATTTATTTAAACTGTATTCGTTTACTTATTTATTCATAAATTAATTTATTCAATATCTTTATTAACTCATTATTTTATTTTATTTTTTTAAACATCTATCTAAATAACAGCTTTTCTTAAAGGGAGTGTAGCTTAATAGGCAAATACTGGTTAACGCCATCTACGACTTCTTTTGGACAAATGCACGTAAACGAATGGACTTGATCAACGGTATAGTTGGTGACTTAATCTCTACATGATCAGCGAGCGATACCGTTCGCGAGACAGCTAGACCAAAGTTCTCCTCACGCTTTGGTTTCCCGTAAGTTACATGCACAGGCTTGCTGCGGTCGCGTGATATCTAGTCATATTATACTCGATTGGCCCCCGAGTCAGGCGACGGGAAAGACACGCATAGTCTCGTCATGCTACACCCCTTTAAAAAAGTGGTCTTCCACATGGTCCTCTTGATAATAAATTAACATATCTGTTCAGAGCCAGAAGTGCGTTATAAACTCAGTGTTAACTCATATACCCTACCATAAGGCTGCTTGCACGCTATCGTTATAGTGCTTTTGTACACGCGAGCGCGCTATCGATTGGTCATTCATGCGAGCGAGCTACTGCTTATTTGCTTTGTGCATGCATACTTGCATTCGTAATAGCAGTTATTGTTCATGCCCATTGCACTGTGTCTGGTGTTTCACACGCGCTATTGATTAGTACCATCGCGTTAATCTGATTATCTCAAAATTAACTGGGCACAGGGGGATTTGAGGCTTGGCACAATTTCAATGGGGATTAGCCCTGTGGCTCTGGGCTGTATTCATTAGTTAATGCCCTTCTAGTTTCAAACACGACAATATATGGACAGTTCTTGGTAAGTTTGTTCCCCTCAAAAATGAGAGTAACATTAGTTGTTTGCATGATTCTTGCAAATATCTATTGAACTTTCAATCTTGACCTACCTAAATTGACCTCCTCCAGACCGAGTAGGGCTTCCATATCCTGATGCCGATCCAGCTCAAGCACACACTGGCTTCTGCTGATCGACCAAAAGTATGACTGAACATACCTCTTGAAAGGCTCGGCCAGGTAAGGCAATCCGTAATTCTCGGCAAACAGCCACAGCTCTGAGATATAATAGACACGTACAGACTGATCAATTTTTAAAACAAGGGAAACGCTCTCAGCATGCAGTCTCGCCTGCATTACGCAATTCGATATGACAAATTGAGGTTGGGACATTATTGATAGGCAGGGTGGCCCATTAGCAGCCCCCCCCCCCCAAAAAAAAAAAAAAAAAAAAAAAAAAAATGAAAATGAAAAATGAAAAATGAAAAATGAAAAAAAAAAAAAATGAAATCCTCTGCACATAATCAGCATTTTGAAGTGAATACTGGCTAAGAATTATCAGAAGAATTATTTACTATCATTTGTACCAAGATTGAGAACTTAAATGGAATATGAACAAATAATAAAAAATGATTAATTAATTGTGAAAACATAATCCAAGTCTACTGACCTAAAATGACCTTTGACCTGGACTTTGTGACCTGGAATTTGCGTCATTTGATTTGTGATACTTCTTGATAATCCTTGTTCACAAGTTTCATGGAATTTACGCTTTTGAAATTATGCTAAAAATTCAAAATCTTGATGTTGATACCACAACAAAGTGTAAGTTTGCAGACCTTAAATTACATTTGACCTTGACTTTGTCACCTGATAGACTAATCAAATGATTAATGTACTTGATAACCCCTATGTTCAAGTTTCATGGAATAGGAATGTATACTTTCAAAATTAGGATAAGAATTCAAAATCGTAACCTTTTGTTAAAGAACAAGTCCACTTCAAAAATAACTTACTTGCAACAGAAGCAGAAATATCAGACAAACCAATCAATTTTTTTTTAGCAAAATCGGATAACTAATAAGAAAGTTATGGATTTTTTGAAAAAGTATGTAAAAGTATGGAACAATGGAAATCACTAGACAAATTGCCAATTTGGTTATCAGTTTGTGACGTCATGTCCTCACTATTTATCAATTGCTTTATATGGTTTAATCCCTTTAATTTCCCTTTTTATCCCCAAAACTTGATTCCCCCATACCTTTGCCCAGGTTTTATGATTTGTATCATATTGCGTGCATGATATTTCACAAAATCTTTTATGAGCTTTGAAGAATTGATACTATTTTCTGAATATCGTATATTCATAATAATTGATTTTTATATAAGGTAAATAGTTTATCAAAATTCACTATTTTCATGATTTAACTGAAAAAAGTTAATCTATAATTAGTGCATCCACACAAAAATATATTACTTTCAATCTAACTCGGATGCTGGTGTGAAGAAATAAGATTCTTAGCGGGAAAATAGGAAATTTATATTATCAATATAAAGAAAATAATTAGTGAATAGTGAGGACATGAAGTCACAGACTAATGAGTGAGTTCCCAATTTGTCTTGTGCTTTTCATTGTTCCATAGTTTTTCATACTTTTTAAAAATTTCATAACTTTCTTATTAGCTATCCTATTTTGTTCAAACTTTTTTTTATTGGTTTGTCTGATTTTTCTGCTTCTATTAAAAGTAAGTTATTTTTGGAGTGGACTTGTCCTTTAAATTTTAATGTTGATGCCACAACATAGTCCAAGTTTGTTGACCTGAAATGACCTTTGACTTTAACTTAGTGACCTGAAATGCTACTCACATGATTGGGGATGCTTAAAGGTAAAGACCAGTTTTGGAAACGCCCCCCTCTCAAAAAATGAAATGGAAGCTCTATTATCCAATCATATGAAAGAATATGTTTTGACTAATACGTGATCATACAAATTTTGCCAAGAAACCGCTTACCAATTGATATATTTGGTAAATAATTATATCTATTTGGACCTGATGGATATAACGCACCTGTCGCGCACTTGTGGGTAGTCCACATTTTTCTGTGTGCAGTGCTTGTAACTTTACCAAGACTGGGCCAAATTTCTTATCACTTTGATGATTACAGAACCTTGCAGTACACACCAATACTTATATGCTAGATGATCAACCTTTTCTGATCAATTCCACAACGATTCTTTTACAATGCAATCGCATGACCATAACTGGTCTTTATCTTTAATGACCGTTCAGTCTAAGTTTCATTGAATAAGAACTTATACTTTCAAAATTAAATTCAAAATTCAAAAACTTAACCCGAGGTTAAGTTTTTGATGATGATGCCACAACATAGTCCAAGTCTGTTGACCTGAAATGACCTTTGACCTTGACTTTGTGACCTGAAATTCTACTTACATGATTGGGGATACTTGATTTAACCTTTGGTTTAAGTTTCATTGAATAAGAACTTATACTTTCAAAATTATACTAAAATTTCAAAAACTTAATCTCAGGTTAAGTTTTTGATGTTGACACCGCCGCCGCTGTCGCCGTCACCAGAAAAGCGGCGCCTATTTGCTACGCATGCAGGCGAGACAAAAAGCTTTCTTAGACAAATAATAAAAACATCAAGATCCACATGTTTCCGACAATATATCTTTGTACCAGTAGTTTAGAAAGCACAAAGAATGGAAATGACTGTAACAGTAAGATGAAACAAAATGCACAAAAGATTTTAAAATATGGAAAATATATTTTATCATAGAAACTTTAGTTCAAATGTCCATGTAAACATTAGCATGCAATTAAATAGTGATATGTGTAATTCTGGTGCCAAGAATGAAATCCTTTAACTGTACCACAAATACTCTGTATTGCATAATTCAATAGAAAAAACTTCCCCTTTGGCTGTATCACTGCCCTGTTTCATAAAGCCCCCATCACACCAAACTAGTTATCACTACGTTCTGGAACCGTCCTAGAAAATCGTAAAAAACGGGTTGTGGTCGGGGCAGAATGTGTAAAAATTGTCTATAATACGATCCTATTAAGTTCAGATCTGGTAGATTAAGCAGTCCAAGCCAGTCCATAGTCGGTTTAAACCCATTATTAACTAGTTCTACCTCATTCCCAATACGTCCAAACCCATTCTAACTAGTTCGCCACTTATTCTAACTAGTTTTTAACCCGACCACCCCGTTCAGAGGTAGTTCAACTCTTCCTCATCTCGTTCTGAGTGCGTTCGAACGCGCTCTCAGAGCGTGTGCAATCCCGTCCTGACTTGAGAGTTATAAAAACCCAGCGCGTTCTCGCCATTCCTCATTCCCGTTCAACTTCAACGCTTTAGGCTTTGCAGATCAAGACGTTCAAGTCAAGCACCTATCACACCAAACTAGTTCTCACTACGATCTGAAAAATGTTGCCGAACGGGCTCGAACTGTGTGTGAACGGAGTGAACGTATTAGCAACTATTTACGATCTTTTTAAGGACTTCATGGACGGGCTTGGACTGGCTTGGACAGGAAGGGTGCATGGTCCAAAACTTTGAGCCTGTTCAAAATTCAATTGGACGGAGTGACAACGTACTTAAAACGAGATGGACGTACTACGAACGGAATTGCCGTACTTAGATCCTACTAGGAACGTGTTACCACGTGATGTGGTCGAGCATCAATGAGGAAGAACGCGCTGGGTTTGTATAGCACTCGAACCAGGACAGGATTGCAAAGCACGATAGAAGCGCGTTCGAACGCACTATAAGAACGAGATGAGGCGAGTTGAACTGTCTCTGAACGGGGTGGTTGCTGGGTTATAAACTAGTTAGAACAAGTTCCGAACTAGTAAAAATGGTTTGGACTGCTTGGAAATATCAAATTTATCTGATCTGAACTTGATATGAACTGACTGTGGACGGGTACAGACGAGTTGGACGTATTGTGAACTGTTAATGAACAAACTAGAATCGTATTAGAGACATTAGTCCAGTCCGAGCCCGTCCATAAAGTCCTTAAACAGGTCGCAAACAGTTGCTATTATGTTCAACTTCGTTCACACACAGTTTGAGCCCGTTTGGCAACATTTTCGAGAACGTAGTGTGAACTAGTTTGGTGTGATGGGGGCTTAAACCATGTTACCAACAACTGCCAGAGATCTATGACAAATCTGCTCATAGCCAATCAAATGTAAGGATTTCAGTAGTTTGCAACAATCATATCTTGTTATTGATAACAATTAAGCTTTTTGAAACAGGGTCAAGATTTATTAGAACCATTGAAATATATTCTTAATCGTTTCAAAAATTTAAACCGACTCTTGATTTAAATTGAGTGGTGTTAAATTTAAGAAGCATAAAAGACTAAAGTCACAGTAATAAGATCAGATATTGCACTTTGTTGAACTAAACTTGGACAAAGCTTAAACTAGGGAGGCCAATACCCAGGCGTAAGACTTCTACGCCTACAATTTGTGCGCTCGTCGTCCAAGTCAGATCTTTGCTAGATCTAAACAAAGTAGAATTTTAACCAAAAGAAATAATAATTTAATGACATGTAAACAAAATAATACAACTAGAAATACCACAATCTGTATTGCTGCGCAATGCGAATGCATCCCCCGGCATTGGCAGCGATTTTGTGTCATTCTTATGTTTGAGGATGGACAAAGATTTCCTCTCCCCTCTGTGAAACAGAAGGATGACGTAGTGATCGCCACTATAGTGGCTCGGATTATTGTCAAGACTAGGAGAGCAGCACCACCAAAACAATATGTGTGTAGATTAGAGTATAATACATCTACGTAGAAAATTCAAAGAAATCTGTCAAGAAATGTGGCAGTTAAAGCACACAAAAGACAGCCACTAAATGACCCTATAACAGACAGAACACTGCTGGCAGCATCACCAAACACTAAAGATGTGTAGATTGTACTGAGACAACATTGGCAAGAAATCCGTCAAGCAATGTGGCAGTTAGAGCGCATTAAAGACATACACTGTATGACCTTTGACCATATAAAAGACGGAACAATGAGGGCAGCATCGCCCAAAATATATAGATGTGTAGATTGTACCAAGATACATCTATACACAATTTGAAAAAAATCTGTCAAGGAATGATGCAGTTAGACCGCACACTAAAGTGCACACAAGACATCTATCAAAATATGACCTTTGACCCTATAAAAGACGGAACACTAGTGGCAGCATCACCCAACAATAAAGATGTGTAGATTGTACCAAGATACACCTCCATACAAAATTTGTAAGAAATCCGTCAAGGAATGATGCAATTAGACCGCACACTAGAGTGCACACAAGACATCTATCAAAATATGACCTTTGACCCTATAAAAGACAGAACACTGCTGGCAGCATCACCAAACACTAAAGATGTGTAGATTGTACTGAGACAACATTGGCAAGAAATCCGTCAAGCAATGTGGCAGTTAGAGCGCATTAAAGACATATGACCTTTGACCATATAAAAGACGGAACAATGAGGGCAGCATCGCCCAAAATATATAGATGTGTAGATTGTACCAAGATACATCTATACACAATTTGAAAAAAATCCGTCAAGGAATGATGCAGTTAGACCGCACACTAAAGTGCACACAAGACATCTATCAAAATATGACCTTTGACCCTATAAAAGACGGAACACTAGTGGCAGCATCACCCAACAATAAAGATGTGTAGATTGTACCAAGATACACCTCCATACAAAATTTGTAAGAAATCCGTCAAGGAATGATGCAATTAGACCGCACACTAGAGTGCACACAAGACATCTATCAAAATATGACCTTTGACCCTATAAAAGACGGAACACTAGAGGCAGCATCACCAAAATCTATAGGCTTGTAGATTATATCAAGATACACCTTCGTTCAAAATATAAACAGAATCCCTTGACAAATGTGGCCTATATATAGAGCGCACACAAACATCCATAAAAATATGGCCTTTTACCCTATAGAAGATGGACCACTGGGGGCAGCATCACCAAAAGTTATAGGTGTGGAGATTATACCAAGAATACCGTAGTATTATGTAGTAATCAAAGATTTGTGTTGTTATTAAAATATCTTATATATTACATGCATGATATTTGAATATTTTTATTGATTTTTATATTGATATTGATTTTGGGCGCTCCACACAAAATTAGAAAGAAATCTGTCAAGGAATGTGGCAGTTAGAGCGCACACAAAAATATGATGCGGCAGACGCGGCGTAACGCTGCTGAATCCAAAGTACCCCACAGGCATTATTGCCGGGGGATACAATTATACACTACACAAATATACCTTCAATCACGGATCTGTTCTGGTCTTTCACCATTTGTTGACGATCTTGGGTTGATTTGAGCCCCATAGCTACAGCCATCTCAAAATTAGAGGGAAAACTGTGAAAGGCGACGTCATTTTCAAGCCAAGAAAAGATGAAAAAATGTCTATTGCGACATCAAAATATGAATATGTATGAGCTGCGACAAGATCACGCGACCTGACATGTGAAGCGTAATCTCACACCTGTCCCTTATTCTCACAGCACTAGACACGGTTTCGAGCTAGTGCAGTTAATCATGTATGAGAATTGCTGGATAACAGTCTATACTCCAATTGAGAAATGGTATGGAAAAACGTGTCAGTTTTTGAAGATGTATTACGTATAGAGAGAGAGAGAGAGAGACATACATGTACGTACGTAGATATAGATTCCGGATTGAGTTTTGAGCGCTGCAATAGGAATATAGGATCTCGTTCTAATCGATTGTACAGTAGACTAAAATCTTAGGAATAAGTTATATTGGTATGCGACTCTAATCTACAGTAATTATTAATCAATTAGTTCTTTCCTGCCAATTTAGATTTTGAATTGATTTTCAAAGATTGCATGTTTTTATTTCAACTACAATCACAGTTAGCTCGTTCGCACATTGATGGCTTTGAAGAATTGATACTATTTCTGATCGCGGCTCCTGACATCCCTATTAATAATACTGTGCCAATGTGTGCGACCGATTCAAGACTGGAGACTGTACTTTCGCGTGGAATTTAAATGTAATTTTGGACTTTGTCCCATCAATGACACGCGCATTCCCTCGGGCCTGTCTAATTCTGAACATAAATTATTGACCATGAAATTTAAGTGTTTCAAGGCTCTTACGGACGGATCAGCGTAGAAAGAAACCCCAACTTTGGAGCTAAATATCTCCTATTTTATGACACTTCTGGAGTCATCAGATGGGTGAGTTGTCTTGGTTAAAATAATTGCTTTCTTTTAAAACTAGTTCTAACATTAATAAATGCATAATTAAGATTTTAGCTTTTGGTATTGGCCTCCCTACTAAACCATGCAGAGTCATGTTTAATCTAAGCTAACCTAGTGCATTGTCAGAGTCAAAACACTTTTCAAGGTAGATACTGCATGCACGGGAAAGCTCATCAACCTGCAGCATGGTCGAAGCAGCAAGCAGGTCCATCACTCTATGCATGGTTCCGCTCGGCAGACGACAGCTTCCCACATAGAGGAACTCCACGATGAGTGACAGAGTCTCTGTGTTTACTCCACGGATCGAGATCTCCCTGTGGTCCTGTTTACTCTCCGCAAGCCCCGATGTAAACATGGCATGGAAGTAAACGCTGTTGGCAGCAAGCACACACCGATGGGCGGGTATTGGTTCCATCGGCATCTCATCCTCCCCTTGGAGGAAGACATCGCATAGGGAGTGTTCAGACTGCCGGAATGTGTTCAGTGCCTTCAGGGTTGAGTCTGGCCACTCTTGTTTGTTGGTCGCTGTCAAGGTGATCTTGGATACCTCATCCATGTCGATAAACATCAGCAGTTGATAAACTCAACATCGGTCATCGAACGCTAGAGTGGGACGTCTGTCTGGGGATGTTGAGATAAAGTTGAGATAAAGTTAAGCCCTGGAAGGAAATGAGGATGAACTACCACATTACTTAGTCTCATCGTAAGAATCAATTACAAAAAAATACTCTGTACAGAAAAGTGAAGAACTGTTATGCAGTCTGGCCCAATCCCATCCCTATGAAGCAATACAGTTTGCTAAAAAATCAAATCAATAACATTTATGAGTTATGTCTCGTGTCTGGACTCCGGGAAAACAGCCATTTCTGAAACATTTTTGGGATTCAGTTAATGTTAGTTACACTGTACATAGTACATGCGTTTTTTTCATATGAAAAGGCACTTTATTCTAGACCTAGATGTACTATTATTACATTTGAATTCCAGAACAAAAGGTTGACTAATGTAGGTCTATAATACTATTAGTTACATAAAAATCAAGTCCTATGACTGACACCAAGACTAAGAGTGATATCTGAATTCTGGGCCATGTCTTATAAGGCCATGTAAAATTGATTTCATGTTGATCGTCCCCGCCCGCTTCCTTTTTTCCGCCCGCCTCCTTATATTTGATATTTGATTTTTTTTTTTATTTTTTTTTTTATTGGGTACTCAAAAATAACATAAAAGCCAACTGGCTATTTACAATCATGTACAGGAATGTGAAATGACAAAAACATCATATAGTCCACTACAACTCAAATATAAACTTTTTAAAATGGAGGCTTAACTTGCCATATTTGGCTGCAATTACATATTCAGATTTAGACTTAATTTTTATCGAAGATATAAGACCATGGAAATTTGGTTTCTCTTTCTTAAATTTGCAGCAGTGAATGTAGAACCTGGTACACAAAAGAAAGAAATTTATACATATTGAATTTTGATAGTCCTTGGGACAACCAAACATTCTTTCAAAATCCGAGAAAATAACTTCTTTTTTAAGTTTTAAAGATAGATAATTTTCTAGGGCAGTCCAAAGTGGCCTTACAACTTCACAATATATTCAAAAATGTTCAATTGAGTCTGGTAATCGCTCACACAGATTGCATAGTTCAGTGTCAGACCTTTTTATCTTATATAAAAAATCATTTGTGGCAATAGCTCTGTGAAATGATTTAAAATAAAAGGAACGCAACTGCGTTTCAATGGTGCATTTAAAATTAACCTTATGAACCAAAGACCGATCCTCATTATCCTTTTCTATATTGAAAATATCATTCCATTTATCCGATCTCTTTTGGGGAAAGACAGATTCCTTAAAAATTGAATATGAGAATTTAGAGAAATGTTTAGTAACCAATAGTTTCTCTTTTAAAAATTTGAATGGATCTCTATTATCTTTAGACCATAATCTATATATAGGAATTGCCTTAGTAATGGACAAATATTTTCTTTTATCACCAATTACCATATGCATCTTTTCCACCTTTTCTTAAAATACGCTGTTCAAATATTCTTGTACAAACATACTAAGACTCTAGAATTTTTTTTATTGAAATGTAGAGTGGTTGATATGCTATATGATCGGCGATATGCTGAAGTGAAGCTGCGCTAAAAAATGATGCGATGATGCATGCGCTGCGCATGCATATATCGCATGTATATGCTTGAGTCGAGGAGCTAGCTAGAGATGAGTCGATCGAGTCGACTGATCATCGCATCGCAGATACCTCACGATAGCGCGGCCGCGCTCTAGCGCTGGATTTCAGACAGCATGCATGCGCGTAATATAATGCATGCGCATGCAACGACTTGCATACATGTACCTTGCCGACGATATATCTACCCATATGGCCAAAGCTGAGATGAGCCGACTTTTCAGCCAGCTAGCTAGTATAGTGTTGCCAGGTCGTGATAGGTGCAAATCGCCAAAAAGTTGACGGAAAATGTATACCTATACTATCTATAGCAAAAAAGAAATATATTTATGTTTGGATTTTATTTTATTCACCATATCATTTTTTATTTTATTTTTGCTCACCAAAAGTCACCAAATAAATATCCAGATCGGCAATAGGCAACGTTGCTAGCTAGCCCCGGTACCTTTCGCCGCACGTGCGCCTAGCTCACCTACGTTAACTTAGGCGCGGTGGACGTGCGCGTTTGTGTATATATTTTGTGCATGAGGTCCATAAAATGTTAAATATCATGTCATTCATGTAGATCTACATAAATGTTAAAACAACAATTACAAAATCAAAACAAAACTGACAATATAGACCTATTTACAAATTACATATTTAAAATAAAGGCAACATTTAATATTTAAAAATAGACAAAAAGAAACCTGTTGAAGAAAGCCAAAATTGATATTTTAGGGCAAATCAAACTCACTACAGCAACGTTGGTTGATGTAGACCCTACATATTCAATTAGATCTATATACTATTTGTACACGCGGCAGCCATCTTGGGAAAAATATCAAATATCAAATAACATGGTTGATCTACACCCTCCTCCTCTTTTTCAAAAAATCCGGACGATCAACATGTAATCAATTTAAAGCCTTTTGATTGATCATAACATTAAAATTGAGCATAACTTCTATGACTCATTATGTATTGAGCAAACTTAGGATCAATCACTAATCTACACGGCCCTGATCTTGGCAAAGAGACAAGAATAAATTCCATGACGACATGAGACAGTCAATATAGATTCTAGATAGTATTACTATTAGTAACTTAGAGTTAGATCTAGATCTAGTCATACTCGTAGACCCTACTCATAGTCATAGTAGACCTAGAGTCTACTAGGTCTAGATCTAGACTAGACCTAGATCTACTACTAGTCTACATTACTCATTAGTCATAGAAATAGTAAAAGTCTAATAATAGAACAAAAATAATGGTAATGTGATCCTGATAATGAATCTAAATGATTCGTTCACCTCTATTTCATATTCCTATCTTAGGTAGATAGAAATGTAGTGTTGCCTACGGGCGCAGCTCAGGCTCAGCGTCTCGTGTTTATCATCCATATCTACCAACAATTTTATCAGCAAATGGGACTACACAATAAACAAACCATGACAAACACGACGATTTTAAGCTACTATCGCATTACGTTCTACCGATCATACATGACAGTCGACTATCTGCTTTAGAGTGAAAGATGGTGAACAATTCAATGATTCATTATACCTCTCAAAATAACAGGAAACGCTTCAGAATTAGAAACTGGGGTAGGCAGCGCACGACGCGTTGACGAAGTTGTCAAATTGTAAAAACTGAAGTTACGGACTAAGTTCAAAGCCATCTTCAATAACTACCGTAGAATGCACTAAGCCGTTTTAATTATTTATGGAGGTGATTTTTGTTTCTAAGATTTGTTCAGGTGAATTAGGTCTATAACATCATCATTATTATTTTTATTTTGTTGTTATAATTATAATTATTTGTTAATCATTGTTAATGTTATTGTTATTATATTGTTGTTGCTATTATTATCACCATATTAAGTTGATTTTCAGAAGAAGAAAATAAACGTCTATAGGTCTCAGTTATGGAAAGTTTGTAGTTCGAACAATAATGACAATTAAATTAAGAGAGTGATAAGACTTTGTGAAAAATAAAAATAAGTATTCAATTACCAAAAACAATATAGCTCCTCATTGAATTAGCTAGGCTCCATTGTTCTGAACCGTGTGAAGCTTGCTTTGTCTTTTTTTATTATCTAGGACAAGTGCAAACAAGCAATCTGATTTGACGAATATACTTAATTCTACAAAAACATATTTCCTTTACATTTTGTTTTCTAAACATGCAGTCTTATAAAAATATCAAATATTTGTTTATTCTTGCAATTATAGGCCTAATGATTGATGTTTTAGGGGAATCCCATGTGCCCACATCAATAATATGGGCATCATTCCATCCAATGTTATGTCCAATATTGGATGGGAGGACGCATTTATTTTGAGTGGGTGAAAGCTTGCCTAATAATTGTCAAGGCTGGTAGAAGCCTATTACATGTTGGTATCATATATTTACATGTGTATATTTTTCTCTCTAAAGTGACCTTATATTTCCAATGTCTATCATTAAAATACTGAAATATAAAACCTTTGTGTCACCTTTTTTTAATTAAACAAAGCATTGGCAGAGAGTGAAATGAATGTTCAGGCAGTTTAACATTTAATTGACTGTGTACGTATTTGCATGCATGCTGTATGTTGCACATGAATCTGTTGGTGTCCAATGTGTTTAAACAAAATATGCTGTGTTTCATAAACAGATACTTCATGATACATTGTGGTCAGATGCAAGAAGTGTTTTAAAGTGACTTGGTAGCATTGTTGAGATGAGAGAAAATGGTGCTAAAGTAGTGACTTCAATGCTTGATATACATAATCTGAAAGTCCGAGTGAAAAAAGACCAGTATTAATGATGAAAATCGGGAAAAACTGATCCGATTGATTCCAGAATCCCCCCTACTATATTATTAAAATTTAATTAAATTTTAGGTGAATGTAAATTGTCACAAAGCAGTGAATTGACTATATATACCATTCCAAACATTTATTGACAAATTTTTAAAAGCCTGTTTTATGTCTTATGTTCATGGAAAAAACGGTTGGGAACATTCAAAAATTGGTTGGGAGAAATTACTGTAAGAGGGTGTCGCACAGCGACGCCTTAAAAAAAACATATATATACCGGTATATCTTTGTGGTTTGAGAATTTTTTTCAGAAGGAATATAATAAGTTGCATTTCATACAAAAATGATGCAGTCTTTTATTATTATTATTATCATTTCTATACTGCGCTTTTCCCAGAGTGGCCCAAAGCGCTTACAACAACAATATCCTACAAAAAATGAAAATGAAAACTTACAGAAATGTTTTAAGTCCCTTTTTGAATGAATTTCAACAATGTTACCGAATCACTTTAAGAGTTGTGACCGTATACACTCAAATGCCATTCATCTGCTAATGAATGACCAATTAACACACATGTGAAATACAGATCATCGAAAGATGGCAATCAAATATCTATGGTAGTATTATATTGGAAATTAAATATATCAATAGTGTGCCACACAAACCACTTGTTCCGCATCCCAGACCAACCAGAATTGCAAGACGGGGAAGTACACCTCACTAGCCCACTTTGAAAGTCCATTATTAAACTTCATGTACATGTACATGCAACAAACAAAAGTCATGGGGAAAAACACACACATTCATACATCCATACTTATCATCCATCTAAACGTGCTCATAAATCAGATAGACAAGACATATTTCTACTATGATTTAACTGCCTAATTGGTCAGTTATAAATGTGCAATTGTAGCACATTGCTTGGTACGCAGTTAGAAGTAATTTGGAGTGGAGGAACTTTAATAAACATTAAAAGGAGAAATAAAGAAATGAAATAAGTGCTCATTCCTCTGAATTCAGGTTTAAAAAAATACAGTTTAATGATGAAAAATGTATACCAGTACATTTTCTGTATGCACAAAAAATATGTCACTAAAATTGCACTTTAAAAAGCCATTTACATAAAGATGATGTTACGTACACAAGAAAATCAAACTGCATAGACCCTGATTAAAATTTGTGGATTACAATTTTACAATACCATTCATATACATAATTAAAAAGTGTTCTAAAATAGTAAAATAGTAAAATGATAATGCAATCACTTTTGCATACATAATGTGTCCATGACCTTTGACCTCATGAACCCAAAATCTAATCAGTTCATTGGCTCAGCACGATACATACATGTCCCGAGTGTGATGGTAATCTGTCCATCGGTTCTAATGATAATGTGATCACAAGCCATATTTCCATGCATAATGTGCCCCATGACCCCGAAATCTAATCAGTTCATTGGCTCAGCAAGATTCCTACATGTCCTGAGTTTGATGGTAATCTGTACATCAATTCTATAATGATGTGATCACGAGCTGTTTTTCCATACATAATGTGACCTTTGACCTCGTGACCCCAAAATCTAATCAGTTCATGGGCTCTGCAAGATACATACATGACCAAAGTTTGGCGGGAATCCATCAATCGGTTCTTGAGTTAACCAATCAAAAGAATAGACAGAAAGCCCCAAAACATAATGCCTCGATCCCGCTACTTTGTTGCGGAGACATAAAACTTGGTACTGGACTGAATATCACAACAGGTAAACTATTCCAGAACCCTTTTAGGAAATTGCAGACAACAATATTCTTTCCAAACACTTGGAGGTATCGAATATAATGGGCACATTTTCATGTATCAAGTTTCAAAACATTTATTAATCTATTGAAAAGACCCGAGGGGCTTCCAATTCTGAGGTGGTCTCATGAAATTCAATTATAATATTCTAAACAGTTGAAATAACCCTTGACACTTTTAACCCTATAACAATATCTAAAGAGTTAAAGTAAACTTTACAGGTCCATAGAAGATTTCATGAAAACAAATGAGAAATTAAGGCATTGACATCAAGCTGAGTATTGAACCTTTTTGACCTTCAATAATTTTGCACCGTGACGGAGAAGGGTCACAACCATGGAAGTCTGGGCAGGGAAATTATAGTGGGATCGTCGTAACAAAGAAAGACAGTTTGCCCTACTGTTCTTTGATGGTTAAAGCAATAATCTCCCATCTGCACCCAGCCATCTCCCAAGCGGCCTCCAAACATCCTCCAGTGATGCTGCATCTCTCTAATGTTTTAGGGGAAATTCCTTACATCACTGTTCTAGAGGGTGAAAGCTGCCATCCCCCATCTGCACTCTGCCATCTCCCAAGCAGCCTCCCAACATCCTCCAGTGATGCTGTATCGTTCTACTGTTTTTTGTGGACATTCCTTACATCACTGTTCTAGAGGGTGAAAGCCGTCATCCCCCATCTGCACTCTGCCATCTCCCAAGCAGCCTCCCAACATCCTTCTGTGATGCTGTACCTCTCCACCGTTCTTTGGACGTTCCTGGCACCACCGTTCTCTCCGGAATACGACTGACCTGTTTGCAAAATCAGCAAAAAAAGTACAATATACATGTAATGAATAGTCAACATGGAGATACAGCCTACATATGAGCCATATAGGTTGTTACAGCATCACTGGAATTTGTTTTAAAAAATCAAGAATTATCCCTTACCGCCCATAGCAAAGAGACACGTTCCCACAGCAATGAGTCCATGGTTGACCCTGGGTACAGACATGGGACTTAATGTTGTCCAGATGTCCAGAGAAGGGTTGTACACCTCAACATTTCTCGAACGAACTTTGGACGTCGATCCACCTGATGCATATATCCTGCCATCTGTTAACAAAAAAAGAGAAATAGATATCACTGTTATGTTTGTATGATAGACCAATAATCGGGCACTGCAATGACAATATGTCTACTGGCATTTCATGAGCAGTGTTCATCAGTGATACAAAATAAGGACAACAAAACAGAAAATATGGGGTTTCTCAGGGATCAATTATTGGAACTATCGTACTTATTGTGTATACAGCACCACTTGGGGACAATGCACAGCATCTCATCATGAGGAATAAATGGTCTATGGTGCTTTGAAGCACAAAGCTGCTCATCAGAAGATCTATTTTCAGATTCAAAATTGTATGTTTAAAGTGCTGTGGTAGCTAGAGATCAACTTCATTCATGAAAGCTTGATCGACTTTAATAAGCACGCTTACCAACACAGGCATAGGCTCCATCTATTCTGGGGTCATGCATGGGACTGACTTCTTCCCACGCATTGTTTTTCCAGTCATATTTCAGGACAGTTGAGAGAGGGTGCAGTAACCGGTCTATTCCACCAAGTACAAATAGGTCTCCTTCTACCACTATCGCTCTATGATGAGATCTGGAAAAAAGAAATATAAAGCATAATTAGGCATAGCAAAAATTGGATGAAAAAATGCAGAACTAGTACATTGCAAAAAAGAGAATAAAATGAGTTTTCAGAGACAAGTGCTCGTGATATGCGATTCCTGATAGATCAAATGAAGATTGAATATTGTAAAATGTATTATATACCTCTCTTTAGAAATCTAGCCATCTGATTGGTCAAAATTCAATGTCGTGATTTTAGCCATTCCCGTAAAGAAACGAACAATGCCAGTATTGGTCAATAGTATTGGTCAAAAATTCTGGGTACAGGGAACATAGTTAAATTTTGCTGCAATCCTGATTGGTTTACGTGTTAAAATTGTCTTTGTGCGAGCGCGGATACAATACAGTGCTTTTTGTCTGTGATTCCCAAATGATTGTAACATTCAGTCATCTTTCCAGCAAAGATAAACAGACAGTGTCTCAAATTTTCTGTGATGTTTTAACCAATCTTTACTCAAGGATAAGGTAAGAATTATTGGTAGAATTTTGTGTCGATTCGGTATATGAAAGACATATCGACTGCTTTAATATTCAAGACCTGGCTGTTGGCTCTCGGCATGCCTCGGGGTCATGGCAGGAGGTGCATGTTCCCTTCCGCCTATAAGACAGCCAGGTCCCTTGTAGCAGTCGATATATCTATAATATGTAAATGTTAAACAAAATTACATAGAGGCCTACCATGTTGTCCTCAATGTGATTTAAATACAAATGTACAAACATCTGATAAAGAAATATGAGATTATGAGACCTTATAAATTATTGAATAAAGGGCAAGTTAGCACAACAAATTTCACTGAATTATCTGCTATGCTGTTTCCTCATATTCTCTATTTTCATAGATGAAGTTATAAACCCATACACGTGTAGCTAGTCCAACATAGACTAAAGAGAAACAAAATCATAATTGACCCTACCTTCCAAAAGGTAGACTGGTCAGTTCAGAGCAGTCATTATTCTCGATATGCAGTTTGAAGACCCGTTTAGATGAGGTACCTTCCCTCTGCTCTGCACACCCACACAGATAGACCACGCCCCTTTCCTCATCACTGGCAAGTGCATAATTATGCTTGTCAATCAAGTCCCACCACACCGACTCTACATCCAAACTTCTAGTCTTCATCACTTTCAGATTGGCATTCATAACGTTAGCCACACTTAGGCAGAGCACATCATCAGGTTTGTTGCCATAGCGATTTAAGTGGGTTGATGCTAAGAGTTTTCTATCTTGATTGAAGGAGTAGAATGCATAGAGGTGACCGCGGAACGATAGGAAATGGTACTGCGGATTGATGTTGCTAGTCGACTGTCGCCCATGGAACCCCCTCGGCTTGGACCACTGCCTGAGGACGGTGCCGGTCCTCGTGTCGATGTCTGCAACCTCCATGGAACTGGTTTGTGGGCATCGTCGTCTGGAGGTTATACAAATGAACAAACATGATGTGAACAGTTGGAATGTACTAATTGTTTGGGAGGGTTCTAGGACACCTACCCCTTGGACATCCACCCCTCGGATAACTACCCCCAGTCAACTACCTCCTAAGACAACTACCCCCTAGGGCAACCACCCTCTAGGACGACTTGCACATTAATTAGCTTTGAGTTTTTCTTATTTTTCTGTCACTGCACTTCCCTTGCACGTATTCCTGCGACAGCGCACCTTTTTCTGCACAAAGTATGACAATATTATGTAAGAGGGATGTACTCTAATGAAAGAAGAAGAACAAATTTCTCACCCTGCCCTTGAATTCTGAAGGCCTCCTATAGCACACACCGAGCAGAAGAAGGTTCGATTGGAGCTTTGGTTCAAAGATGAAGATTTTGAGATGGTATCAAAAACCTCTTCAGCCTGGAAAGATTCTGTAACGGAAATAGAATTTTAATTTCAATAAAGGAGAAAAACAGATGAACAAAAGGAGCAGATATCGTATGAGAGAATAAGAGAGCAATATGTAAAACTCTGTCTTTGCTCATACTCAGCTGCATACCGTAATCCATTCTTCAACATCATTATTTGGCAGATTTGTAGACTTGGTGTGATTCTGTGACATCATCTATCATCGATGACTAAACTCAACTCGTCCTCCTCGCAAAAGAGCAATTGTACCTGTCAAATTAAGCCCAGAACACAACTTGAATCGGACCTACCTGGCGAACTGTCCTTGGAGATTTCGGCAAGCGTCTCTCTGAATTTGTCCTTGCACTCTTGGCTGACTTCACTCCAACATATCTTACTGAGAACAGGAAGCAGATCTGAGTCAAGAGCTTTGGGGTTATAGGTCAGCCATCTCAGAAGTAGTTCAACCAGGGTGTCTTCATTTGCTGCATTCCCTATGGGGGTTCAAGTTGTAGACCATGTTTAAATTATAAATAATTCATATGTTTATCTATTTATCTATTCATTCTCATTTATTCTAACTCTTATTGTCTACTCATTTATTCATATATTAATTTATTTAATATCTTTATTTTTTCATTCATTTATCCATTCATTCACTTATTTATTTATATGTTTATTTTAACATCTAGTCAAATAACATCTTATCTAACCTTGAAAAAGTGGTGTACCACAAGGTCCTTTTGCTAATATATAAACAATGCATCATCTGTTCAGAGTCAGAAGGGTGTTAACTCTGTATTAAAGAATATGGGTTAATGCCCTTCTGGTTTCAATCGGACTATACGGACAGTTCTTGGTAAGTCTGCTCCTGTCAAAAATGAGTGTAACATCAGTTGTTTGCATGATTCTTGCAAGTATCTATTGAACTTTCAACCTTGACCTACCTAAATTGACCTCCTCCAGACCAAGAAGGGCTGCCATGTGCTGACGATCCAGCCTAAGCACACGTTCGCTCCTGCTGATTGACCGAAAGTATGACTGGACATACCTCTTGCAAGGTTCGGCCAGGTCAGACACTCCATAACTCTCGGCAAACAGCCACAGCTCTGAAAAAAACATTTAACACACATTAATTACTATTAAGAACAAATTTTTGTCAATATAAAGACATCAGGATCAAC
The DNA here is from genome assembly GCA_035222895.1 of Strongylocentrotus droebachiensis. Taxonomy (NCBI): domain Eukaryota; kingdom Metazoa; phylum Echinodermata; class Echinoidea; order Camarodonta; family Strongylocentrotidae; genus Strongylocentrotus; species Strongylocentrotus droebachiensis. Next base: position 119,695 of record JAVYIG010000893.1, read on the forward strand.
AAGTTTTCTCAATCTTCAGCAACAACAAAAACTAAACTAGAAATGCAATCGTGTCACAACGATGTGCGTGCAATGACGCCATGTTTCTACGTGTCAAACGAATGAGCTTCTCTCGGACTATCCAGAGCAATTTGTACGAAGTCTATAGCTTCTGTGATATTGGAGATAGGTAGGGCGAAAGAAAGGCCTCAACAGTGACCTTGATGGGATGGTAGTGACTATGCCTACGAAGTTTGAAAGAAATTGGGATAGGGGAAAGAACGTAGAAAGGGCTCGCAAGCACTGCGTGCAAAAACCATTGGGATTTGGTGCATGTTCCTCATTGCAACATAGATCGTTCTGGGGGCCAACAGCGTGAACCCGATATGCCCCATTGACAATCCGTGTAATGCATGGGCGGAAAACGTACAGGATCTGTATTACGACCGGAGTTAAATTGTTTTTTCTCTCTCTCTTTATGTCTCTTTATAGGCCGTATTTGGTATCATTAGAAAGAAAATTTCATGGTTGTTATTGTAAACCACTCTCTTTTTTTCTATGATAATCCTATCGAAACACGTGATGTAAAATAGATTTATAGTACAAAATGGCGTCTTTAATGGCCCCCTTGACCAATTTCAAAAATTCGGCCACGAGGTGCCCTGCGTACTGCAACTCTAAATGTCACTGCAAAATTTCAAGGAAAAAAAAGATTTTTAGGGGGCGAAAAAAAGTCTGAGAAATGACGTCTTAGCCGATACGTGTTATAATATTGGGCGGAAACTCGGCGGAAATCGTATAGTGACCCTTATTCAAATGTGATTTACTCAACATTTTCTGTGTGAACATATACCATACTTGGTATCATTCGAAAGGGCACTTCATTGCGGTCAATTTCACACCATTGTCATCTGCGCGCAATGTACTGCACGCATTATAGGCGCTATTACGTAATGCATAGCAAATTCATCATTTTTGGCGATAACTTCGCGCTGACATATTCGAATTTTACCAAACTTGGCAGACAGTTGTCACGTATATGGATACATATGTCTGCCAAGTTTCATTGATGTAGGTATAAAGATCGCCAATTTAGAGCAATTTGAAGTTATTTCTCAATTTTCTTCAAAATGGCGAATTTGGAGGGCATTTTTCGCAATGTCGGTCAGTGTTAGGGTATATAATTTTGTATATTGCTGGAAAGGGCATATCTTCAAGTATCTAAATCCAAAAAAGGGTACGGGTCTGCCAAGCCATAACGGAGATACGGCCACAGAAAGAAATCCCATTCCCAGAACTTTAGAGGGCGCTATTTATGTTTTGCATAGCCATTGGAGCGTGAAATTTGGCATGGCTATGTGCAATTATAAGATAAGGATACTGTGAGATTTAAATACAAAACGGAATTTATATGAGAAAGTTATGGCAGTTTTAGATTATTTAGGGGTCCATTTTTCAAGAATTTGAGAGATTTTTGACGGAGTCGGTTTCTGGTGTGAATTTTGAGTACGAAGATGGCATTTTGAAGGTCAAGTGATACGTCGCAGATAAAAGAACATCTCTTAGACTATCTAGAGAAATTTGTTAGAAGTTTGTAGGATCTAGGATAGTGGAGATAGGAAGGAAGATAGAAAGGCCTTAAAATGGAGCAGAAAAGGACAAAATGGCGCCTGGACGTTTACGCATGAATGATTTCAGAAAACGAAAAAGTAGGTGACCTGGATGAGATGCTAGAGATGATGCCTACGAAATTTGAAAGGAAATGGATATGATGATGGCACCTAACTAAGAATAACAAGCACTACGTGCAAAACGAATGTGATTTCCGGACGATAAGGAAAACAAGGAGGAGAATATTAATGGGGCAGAATGTGAACGAAAACAAGGCAATGACGAAGGTCGTCATTGCAAATATAGAAGAGGAATGAATAGTCATGACAACTGTCTGATGAAACAAATCATACCAAAAGGGAAATACAAGTATGAAATTTATCACAGATTATGAATTGATTGTTAGGAATTGTAGTACATCTTGCAGTGTACAATCAGGTTCCAAAGTTAAAATCATGAAAACTATACAACAGAAGTACGAGTGGAAGTGACATAAAACATCTCTCTCAAAGACCAAGGTCTAATTTTTAAGGACTATGTTACTACCGGTATATTGTTATAATAACCAAATGTCAGGGTGAACAGCCCGTTTGATTTCACCTAGTGCACTGTCAGAGTCCAAGCAATGTTCAAGGTAGATACTGCATGCATGGGAAAGCTCATCAACCTGCAGCATGGTCGAAGCAGCAAGCAGGTCCATCACTCTATGCATGGTGCCGCTCGGCAGACGACAGCTTCCAACATAGAGGAACTCCACGATAAGTGACAGAGTCTCTGTGTTTACCCCACGGATCAAGATCTCTCTGTGGTCCTGTTTACTCTCCGCAAGCCCTGATGTGAACATGGCATGGAAGTAAACACTGTTGGCAGCAAGCACGCAACGATGGGCGGGTATTGGTTCCATCGCATCTTCCCCTCTCAGGAAGACATCGCATAAGGAGTGTTCAGACTGACGGAATGTGTTCAGTGCCTTTAGGGTTGAGTTTGGCCACTCTCGTTTGTTGGTCGCTGTCAAGGTGATCTTGGATTCCTCATCCATGTTGAAAGGCATCAGCAGTTGTTAAACTCAGCATCGGTCATCGGATGCTAGAGTAGGACGTCTGTCTGGGGATGTGGAGATAAAGTTAAGCCCTGGAGCGAGATGCACCTTCGATATAAAAAAAGTAATTAAGATTTAGTCTCATCGTATTAAGAATCAATTACAAAAAAAATACTCTGTACAGAAAAGTGAAGAACTGTCATGCAGTCTGGCCCAATCCCATCCCTATGAAGCAATACATTTTGCTAAAAAATCAAATCAATAACATTTATGAATTCTGGGGATTCAGTTAATGCTAGTTTCACTTTACATAGTACATGCGCTTTGTTTCATATGAAAAGGCAATAGGTCTAGATGTAGGCTCTAATATTATTATTACATTTGAATTCCAGAAAAAAGGGTTGACTAATGTTAGAGGTCTAGTAGTAGACCCTAGTAACATAAAAATAAAGTCCTATGACTGACACCGAGAGTGATATCTGAAATCTGGGCCATGTCTTATAAAGTCTTTTGATTGATCATACAATTAATATTGAGCATAAGTCTATGGCTCATCAGATCATGTAACTTAGGATCAATCCCAGTAATACACGGCCCTGAACTTGGCAAAGAAACAAGAATAAATTCATGAGACAGTAATTAGACCTAGACCTAGTCATAGAAATAGACCTAGGTCTAGTAAAAGTATAATAGAACAAAAAAAATGGTGACATGATTCTGATAATGAATCTTAACGATTTGTTCACCTCTATTTCATATTCCTATCTTAGGTAGATAGAGATGTAGTGTTGCCTACGAGCGCAGCTCAGCGTCTCGTGTTTCTCATCCATATCTACCAGCAATTTTATCAGCAGATGGGACTACACAATAAACAAACTATGACAAACATGACGATTTTAAGCTACTGTATCGCATTACGTTCTTCCTACCATACATGACAGTCGACTATTTGCTGTAGAGTGAAAGATGGTGAACAATTCAATGACTCCTTACCTCTCAAAATAACAGGAACGCTTCAGAATTAGAAACTGGGGTAAGCAGCGCACGACGCGTTTACGAAGTTGTCAAATTGTAAAAACTGAAGTTACGGACTTTAAAAATTTGACTTCAAAGCCATCTTCATTTAACTAGAACGCATTAAGCCGTTTCAATTATTTATGGAGGTGAAATTTTGTTTCTAAGATTTGTACAGGTGAATCAGGTCTATAACATCATTACTATTATTAGTATTATCATTATTACTGTTATTATCTTTATATTTTTTAATCAACAGTCTTATAAAAATATACAATATTGTTGTATTCTAGGCTTTAATAGGGGAATCCTATTTTTTCTCTCAAGGCGGGGGGTAGATCTAGGTCTAATTAGTGGATGAATAGAAATAGAGAAAGGAATGAAAATAAATTAATTTTTACAAGTGTGATTCAATACAATAATATTTTTCTGCATGAACTTTGCTGAAATTTCCCCATGAAATGAAAACAGCATCAATATTTTGTCGATAAAAGAGCTTGTTCCCGCAGACTAACTAGGATCACATTTTAATGCGATTGACCGGATGATCGCTAACTTCAGTTCATATTGTTGCGCAAGGCCGCCAAAGTTGAAAACGAAGAATCATTTGTTGGACGCTGTGATCAATATTCAACGACTTTTCACTCGGTTTGAGTTAAGATGGAAGTGACCATTGATAGTGAGTAGATTTTAAATTTATTTCTCTTACACATCATCTGTAAAGTACAAAGCATGTTTAAGGACTAACTCAAATTTGGAGTCGGTGAGGAGACGAGTCGAGTGAGTCGTGACTGTGTGGCGCGCCTGTGCCTGCCATGTCTGCGAGTCTGCGCTGGTCTGTGCAGCTGAGCTGGGATGAGATGAGTGTGGGAAATTGAAAATTGCGGGAGTAGATTCTAATCAAAAGCCTGAGTCTGTGTGTGACTGTGAGTGTGAGCCAAGGTAGGAGTTAATTGAGTATGGTACTGGTAGCTTTAAAGTGCCAACAAAATGACGAGATAATTAAGGACAAAAGGCAAGTTAAAACTTGATTATAAAAGACTTGGACCTCACAGTGACAGTCATGATGATGTAGACAATTAAGAACAAGAACGAAGAAGATCAGATTAGATGTTGTCGTTGAAACTCGGCAAGTGTCTTTGACTTTAGCAATTTAGGTCAGGACCAGAAGAACAACTCGAGTCAAGATGACAAATTAATGCAAATCGGCAAGTCAACTTCTTAAGCCAAGGACAAGAAGACAAGAAGACAAGTTTCCTGTAACTCGGCAAGTCGACTTCAAGTAGTTCAGGAACTTCAGGGCAAAAAGATGAAATGCCACGATGGCAACAGCCTGAAAGGGTCACTCATAGTCATAGACTAAGGGAAGGGATCGAATAGGGGGACTTCTGACACCTTTTTTTTCTCACCGGGTCTTAAAATTTTGGGTGATATTTGGGTAGGGAGGCCAATGCCCGGGCGTAAGGCTTCTACGCCTACGATTTGTGCGCTCGTCGTCCAAGTCAGAAAATTACCAGAAGAAAAAAAAAGGGGAAAAAAAAGAAAACAAATATCTATGGAATAAAATGTATAACAAATACACAATTACACACTCCACAACATACCTATAATCACGGATCTGTATTATGGTCTTTCACCATTTGTTGACGATCTTGCAGATTTTGATGTATTTTGATCCAATAATTGCGCTAGCAGACGAAAATAACGGACGGACAAGAGCAACTAGACGGGTCCTAGAGGGCGATGAGGTTAGCTCACTAAAATCCTTCTCAATGACTGAAGGTAGCGCCTAAAAATATGGAATCAATTTAATATCAAAGAACTTTTGATAGAGATTAACATATCAGTTGTGCACAAATGTCACTTTTAACAACTAGAAAATATAACGAAAAAGGATTATATCTTTTTAATTGCAGATTTTTACAAACTGCACAATCAAAGGTAGATAGAGTACGATGATTTTGTCAATCTTGCGTTGGTTTGAGCCCCATAGCTAGAGCCATCTCAAATTGGGGAGCAAAACTGTGAACAGAGACGTCATTGTTCCAGCCCAAAATAGAAGTCTTGCGACATCATAATATGAATATGTATGAGGTCCGGTCTCATCGCGCGCAAAACAAATTTGACATAGTCTCACACATAGTACCTTATTCTCAGCACTAGGTCAGTGTCGTGCAGTAATGTATGAGAAGTGTAAAAAAAGACATTTCAGTAAAAAAAAAAGTCTACGTGAGCAGTCTATACTCCAATTGAGAAGTGTAATGAATGCCATGATTTGAACGTGTGTGTTTCAGTGTATGATATCATCATATGGTTAGTGAGAGAGAGAGAGAGAGAGAGAGAGAGGGAGAGAAATATCTCCGTCAGTACACGTCTATCAATGCGTGCAGTCCTATTGACTATGTTTGATTCCGTATTGTGTTCGCTGCAACTGTTGGATTTATCGATCGTATTGTGTTCGCTGCAACTGTTGGATTTTGCAGTGTCAGATTGATCTTTACTCATGAGGAAATAATTGGAATACATATCAAAACTAAGGTAGGCCTATTTATTTATTTCAATAATTTTCTTAATTTACAATGAGTGGTTTTCGAGCTTTCTCTCATTATGTTTTGACCCTCCATGCCGTGGCATGGCTAGCATGGCTCGATTGCGGCTTGCATGCAATTACCGTACCTGGACGGCCTGCAGTACTGTGTCGGTGTGTGCGACTAATTCAAGGCTAGCCGGTGATGATGAATGTACTTTCGCGCGAAGTTTTGAACTTGTTGTCCGGGCAATGACCATGATGACACGCCCATTCCCTGGGGCCTGTCTAATTCTCGACGTAATTTTTGGGACCATGAAATTGATTGTTTCAAGGCTCTTACGTACGGCCAGGCGTAGAAGGAAGCTCATAGGAACTAGCTGGATATCTCCTATTTTTATGGAACTTCTGGAGTCGGCAGATGGGTGAGTTTTCTTAGTGAAAGTAAATGCTTTCTTTTAATCTTTGTTTTATTTTAAACAAATTCGTAATTAAAAAGTTAGATTTGGGCATTGACCTCCCTAATTTGGGTACAGGATAATGGTCACCTTGTACATGACTAGCTTATCGGCTGACAAGCAAAAAAAAAGGGGGGGGGAGAGTTGAACCAAATTGAATGTGATACCCACAACTAACTCGTTATTTTTCCCACAAAAGGCCATTTTCAAGCCCTCTCGTTTCAAAGGAAGTTCTAAATTAATATTATCTTTCAAATGTTGTTTGGAATTTAACCTTTTCATTTTTTGGGCCTGCAAATGGGACATAGTACCTTTAACTGGTATTGTCTAATAGATAACTCATTAAAATATTGTTTTCTCTTCTTCGTATTCTAGATTTCAATGAGGCATTGAAGTTGATGAGCTCGGCACTAGATCACTGCTCATTCGTAGCCATCGATGGGGAGTTTACAGGACTTCACAGCGGGTCAAGTCCCGGCGTCTTTGATACTCCAGCAGAGAGGTACAAACATCTCAAAGAGGTACGAGAAAGTGAAGTCCGATAATCCAGTGATTTAAGTATAAGAACTTTCCTTTTCTAACTTAAAGGGATCGTTTAACAACGTTAAATCTGAGATGCACGGCCCTACGTGTTAACAGTGTCTGTGATATGGTGTTATATTGAAGTCCTAAAAAAATTGCGCTTCAAAATGATCAAGAAGTGCCTCAAAAAAGTAAAAACCTTTGAGTGACCGTTTTACCATACCGGTACTCGTTTTCCCCATTGGCTGTAGTGTTATGAAAACCATTTGGCAAACGCAAAATTTGATTTCGATTTTCATTCATAAATATCTTGATAATCAGACAGGCGATCGGCTTGTAAAAGTCATTGGGTTCCTGACTGATCTAAAGGTTTATAATAATCATTGCTGCATGAGCTAAATCAAGGATATTGTTAAAAGGATCTAAGACAAAGTTACCAGATCCCTTGTCTATGGGATTAGGGGGGGTCTGTGTGTTAAGTCTATGGGAATGAGAAAGTTTAGTAGACTACGGTTAAACCAGCAAGTTTTTGGTATAAGAGTTACTCGGTACCAACCAGCGTTCAAAATACACGGGGGCGGTGGGCGATTCGCCCCTGTGAGCTCCATAATCGCCCCCGTTAGGTTGCTCACGGGGGCGATTGCAAAATTAAAAATCGCCCCCGTGGAATTATAAAATGAAGATTATCTTTTCTGATATAACTTTAACACAATATTGAGTATCAATATTGAGAATCAATTTTCAAACCTTAAACCAATCAAATAGAACTTAGATGACCTCTATGAATATTACCGATACAAACAACGGAAGCTCGCAGTGCAGCTAATGCGGCCGTCAGCAATGGCTATACTGCGCTGAAAGTACCGGTGGGCACGCTGACGCCCAATATCTGCTGGAGCTGGAGACGATCGCGCAAGGACTGAAACATGGAGAAGTTTTTCGTTTTGAAAAGTGTAAATCCTCTGAAATCTGGTTATTCTAAAAGACCAGGAAATAATGTAACTCGACCAGTAAATCAATATTGCGAAGAAGATCACCAAAGATGTTGCAGGGACGGACTCGTTTAGGGGGTTTAACCCCCCCCCCCCCCTTGGGCTGCCAAGAGAAAATGTGATGTGATAGGAAAATACTATCATGTGTCCAGACCTACACTAGTAGATGTCAGTAGATGCCAGGAAAACATCATTAACAGGGATTCAAAATAGCACCAAAATATCGCCTCACCGCTTTGCGGCTCGTCGACGATGCTCCGCATGTTAGTAGATGCCAGGAAAACATCACTTACGGGGGTTCAAAATAGCAACAACAAAAATCGCCTCGCCGCTAATGCTATGCGGCTCGTGGACGATGCTCCACATCGTATTTGGGTTACCCCCCCCCCCCCCCCCCTTACCAAAACGCTAGATCCGCCCCTGTGTTTTGGAAGGTAAAGTAAAGACTAAAAGTAAAGAAAAAATGTAAATAAGGTTGCTCCGAATAATAAGGAGGACATTATGTGCAGAACGGGAAGAAATGGAGAGAATGTCATCACGGGGATAAAAGTCAATAACAGCTATGTAACAACTAAATTTCTGTTAAGAGGGAAAATGCCGACTTAAATAAATAATAATGATAAAATACCAAGGAATTTAGGAGTTTCATGGGTACCAATTCAATGGAAATTTGTATTAAAAATAAGAGCCCCCGTCAGCACTAAAAGAGCCCCCGTGAGAAGGCTCACGGGGGCTCTTTATTTTTGGAAGAGCCCCCGTGGACAAAAAATTAATTTGAGCCCTGGTACCAACATCTCAAAGAGGTACAAGAAAGTGAAGTCCTAATCCAGTGGCTTATTAGTAGTATATGAACTTTCCTTTTCTAACTTAACCCATTGTCTACCTGAATAGGGGGAGTCCCTGTGTTAAGTCTATGGGAATGAGAAAATTCAGTATTGTACGGGTCAACCAGCATGTTTTTGGTATAAGAATTACTTGGTATAAGAGGTTTTACATTGAAGGTTACAGTATGAGGAACATGCAATTTCTCAAAAATGTTGTCTGTTGACCCCGTATATTAAAGGTTGTCACCAAGTTTTTTCATAATTATTGTTTGAAGGATGGTGACTCCTTTCCTTCATCAAGACCAAATCCATGATTCTGTAGAAGTGGTTTCACACTTGTCACGTCAACCTAAACGCAACAGGACTGAATTGTATTCACGTTTGAAATTAGATTCAAAGCTCCCTTTTATAATATGCATATGTTGGCCTATGTGTTAGTTTCGGAAGTTGAGAGAGAGAGAGAGAGAGAGAGACAAGAGACAGACAGACAGACAGACAGACAGACAGACATAGGGGTGGGGAGAGAGAGGGGGAGAAGAGAAATGGAGACAGAGAAGGGGACAGAAAGAGGGGGGAAGGGAATGAGAGGGGAGGGAAAGGGAGACGGAGAGAAGGGGGATGGGAGTTCTAAGAGATCAGAGGTAGCATAGAAGCTCAGAAGAGCTCTATAAAGCTGTAATTTCTTAATTTCTTCTGATTCATTGTATGTTCCAGAACTGTTGTGACTTTCTGTTGATTCAGCTTGGTGTCTGCATATTCAAGTATGAGAAACAGAAGAAAGGGTAAGACCACTTTTATTTAACACTATGCTTGCTTTTTTCACCTTTCTCACTCTCTGCATGGTTGCTCGTTTGCCACACATGCATTTTTGCACAAAACTATAGGTACCAAATGTGAAAAGGATTATTTTGTGCAACACAATGTCTTCATAAACTTATTAATTTCCGGTCTTCATTAGCCCTGTGACAACCCTATTAACACCAGTAAAAAATACTAAAGATTAATCTTATTCTGGAAAAATGTCAGTAATCTTGAAGCCTTTGATATATCTATCCCATGATAAATACAATGTGGCACAGGGAGTTTATTTGTGTGGCATATAAAGAATAAAAAGGTCTTTAAGATAGTATTTCCACGAATTAAAGCTAATCTTCAGTTTTGGTAAATGGACCACATTTTTAGCAAAAATAGACTTACAAAAGCCTTTAAAAAGAAATATTCTGTCATTACAAGAAGTCAAAATAGATCTGAATTCTGGCATTCCTGATTGTATGAAATAACTGTTCGTCCAAATATACTGATATGAAAAGCTTTAGTGACAAATTTGTAATGCAACAAAATGAAGTAATTCAAAATTGAATAAAGATGCTTGCATATTTTAGCTTAATCTTTGAGGAACATTATGTATTCATCAATTATTGTTGTTACTCGTTTTGAATATAGATCAAAGCTTTTAAAGCTAGTACTTGTTTTATAAACATGGGACAAACAATAGATTAATAAAACTACAAGATCTTTTATTGAAGGAAATATCATGTATATATTTGTCTTTTGCCTTTCAGGTATGGTTATGTGGCCTATCCTTTCAACTTCTACGTCTTTCCAAGACCGTCCACGCGTGCGGCTCCAGATCAGAGGTTCTTATGTCAGGTATTCAAATGAAATATTCTGAAAATATGCTTTCCTTTTTGTATTTCTTGGGGGGTGTTTCACAAAGATTCCAAGTTGAACTTATCTATAAGTTTTGGACTTAACAATTATGGAAAGCCGTTAACATCTATGAAAATATTTTGTAATAGTTATTTTAAAAAGCATAAAATGTTGATTCAAATCTTTCATATTTTCTATTATCAAGGATGTTCTTGATGTGGAATTTATAAAAAGTCTAAAATACTTCAATTTTCGCTTTTTAATATATTTTATTTTAAAGTTTTGGTATGGGGTCATGGATTTGGTTCAAATGAAAATATTTGAAGCATATGCGATCCTACAATATTCAGTGATCGTTGTCGCGGTTGAAATCGAGTCTAAAGTTATTAATTGTAAATAATAAACTCTTAATGTTGTATAGCTCCCTCCCAAGGCCAAATTATTAATAAAGCTATACAACATTGTGTCTTGACTAAAATCGACCGATTAGCTATTCCCGTTTGGAAACTATATATCACAACTACATATTCTGAGATTTTCTTGGTCGCAGCTACCATTATAAGGCCGTAGGAGCTATTTGAAATTTATCAAAATTTACCGGGAACACCGGTAAATTTTAATATTCAATTTTTCTCGAAAGTTGACGTGTTTTAGGGGCTAAATTTTCTAGTGCTTTTGATGAATCCACAGGGGCATCAAAATATATCAAAATTGTAAAGAATCACTACCCACCTGATTTTCAAAATTTCCCAAAACTTTGTATTACCTTTAATGCTACAAATGGCTCTCCGGAACTTTTAAATCCAACTTAGAGTTAAGTTCGACTTAGGATCTTCGTGAAACACCCCCTTATTTGTTAATTAAAGGTGGAGAGTAACAAATGAAGATTTGAAAAGGGTAGTGCATATACAGTGCGTCCCAGAAAAAATGAAACCGAGAAGTATTGATGTTCTATCATAACTTAATTACAACTATATTTAATGAATGATACATATTTGGAAAGCTTAGAGTCTCCTCTTTCATGTGATGCTACTCAGATAATGCATATTTCCCGCATGAGTGATTAAAAGCAATTTGAAGGAAGGAAACCAAAAAGACATTTGGCGGGCGGTATCTGAATTTCGAAGAAAAATTCACATTTCTAGAAAGTTGAGTTTCTGCCCTTTCATATGACACCTCGATCAGGAAAAATGAGCGAGGAATGACAAAGTTCTGTTTGTTTAAAGTAGTGCTTGCATTTCCATAATTTTATTAAACGAATTCGTTTTCACTGGCTGCCTGCCGTATCAATAAACAAAATTAACAAAAGACTTAACTCCGTTTCGTTGACAATCAGCCGTAGACGAGAGTCTTCATGCATGGCTGATTGTCAACGAAACGGAGTTAAGTCTTTTGTCAAATCTGCTTTTTGCTACAGCAGGCACCCAGTGAAAACGAATTCGTTTGTTAAAGGGAAAGTCCACCCCAGGATTTTTTTTAGCTGACGATATAGACCTAATAATACCATGAAGAATGATACAAGTCTCATTAAAATCCATGATCACATAACGAAGATATATCGACTTTTTTATCGAAAATCAGCCGCCCCCCAAATGCAAATACGTTACATGGGCATGAAACGATCGCCAAAAAATAACCGATAGTATCGAAATTGTGACGTATGTTGCGAGCTGCCTTCTTATTTCGCAGACATTCACTTTCGCTCGCGGTACACTGTTATCGCACTGACACGACGAATCATGAATGAAAGTGAAAGCGAAAGTGAATGTCTGCGAAATAAGAAGGCAGCTCGCAACATACGTCACAATTTCGATACTATCGGTTATTTTTTGGCGATCGTTTCATGCCCATGTAACGCATTTGCATTTGGGGGGCGGCTGATTTTCGATAAAAAAGTCGATATATCTTCGTTATGTGATCATGGATTTTAATGAGACTTGTATCATTCTTCATGGTATTATTAGGTCTATATCGTCAGCTAAAGAAAATCCTGGGGTGGACTATCCCTTTAAAATTATGAAAATGTAAGGGCTACTTTAAACAAACAGAACTTTGTTATTCCTGGCTCATTTTTCTTGATTGAGGTATCATATGAAAGAGCAGAAAATGAACTTTCTAGAAATATGAATTTTTCTTTGAAATTCAGAAACCGCCCGCCAAATTACTTTTTGGTTTCCTTCCTTTAAATTGCTTTTAATCACTCATGCGTGAAATATGCATCACGTGAGTAGCATCAACTGAAAGAGGAGACCCTAAGCTTTCCAAATATGTGTCATTCATTAATTATGGTTGTGGTTAAGTTATGATAAAACATCAATACTTCTCGGTTTCGTTTTTTCTGGGACGCACTGTATATAAAGTGGATCTAAAAACATCAGATTTTGACCATTGCTGGTTTCATATAGTGAAACCTAGAGATTCAGTTTGGTGATTATCTACAATCATCTTTGTAACATATTTTGCTGCAATTTGGATTTCTACTTGGTTTTATGACCTTCATTTTATTTCACTTTTTCCCTCTTTCTTTTCAGAGTTCCAGTATAGATTTTCTGGTGTCACATGGCTTTGATTTTAACAAAGTTTTCTATAAAGGTTGGTGTATTTTCTTTCTCTCACTTTATATTTTTGTTTATCTATTTTGTAGCTGAAGAAAGGTGGCCTTTGACCTCATAGAAAAAGATGTTTATTTGTTTAATTGTAGCTTTAGATTAAATAAGTACAGTCAAACCTTCTTTACTGACCACCTGTCTACAAAGGCCACATTTGTTGCTTCTTTTGAAAATGATTGTCATTGCATCATGTACTAAAGGAACCTGTCTACAAAGACCAACTGTCTTCAAAGGGCACTTTTTGTGAAAGAAAGAATGAAAGAAAAAATTGTTGCCAATTTGACTCTTGGATATATATCGATCGCACACCCTCTATTAGGAATTGGTTACTTGACAGCAGTAGACAACATGAGAGTGAAGGAGATGGTCAAATAACCACTCATTTCTGTTAGTTATTGCTGTGTGTCTATTCTCTTCATGAAAGAAAAAATTGTTGCCAATTTCATTCTTGGATATCTCACTCGCACACCCTCTATTTATAGGAATTGGTTACTTGACGGCAGTAGACAACATGAGAGTGAAGGAGATGGTCAAATAACCACTTGTTTCTATTAGTTATTGATGTGTGTCTATTCTCTTCATGAAAGAAAAAATTGTTGCCAATTTCATTCTAGGATATCTCACTCGCACACCCTCTATTAGGAATTGGTTACTTGACGGCAGTATACAACATGAGAGTGAAGGAGATGGTCAAATAACCACTTGTTTCTATTAGTTATTGATGTGTGTCTATTCTCTTCATGAAAGAAAAAATTGTTGCCAATTTCATTCTTGGATATCTCACTCGCACACCCTCTATTAGGGATTGGTTACTTGACGGCAGTATACAACATGAGAGTGAAGGAGATGGTCAAATAACCACTTGTTTCTATTAGTTATTGATGTGTGTCTATTCTCTTCATGAAAGAAAAAATTGTTGCCAATTTCATTCTAGGATATCTCACTCGCACACCCTCTATTTATAGGAATTGGTTACTTGACGGCAGTAGACAACATGAGAGTGAAGGAGATGGTCAAATAACCACTTGTTTCTGTTAGTTATTGATGTGTGTCTATTCTCTTCATGAATAAAATTTCACGAAAGAAAAAAAAGTTGCCAATTTGATTCTTGGATATCTAACTCGCACACCCTCTATTAGGAATTGGTTACTTGACGGCAGTAGACAACATGAGGGTGAAGGAGATGGTCCAGCAGAGACACGCCCAGTACGAGGGAAACGCCAGTCTGCTCTCAGACTGCAGTCCTAACTTCAACTCTCCCTCGACCGCCAAGAGACCGGTTGAAATACCTGAAGAACACAAGTCATTTATAAACGATGTCAGGTGAGTCTGAGTGAAAAACATGGGGGGTATTTCACAAAAACTAAGATCGATTTTAAGTTGTACTAACTATGGTAGGCTGTTCACGCCACTGGTTGCTCTCACTATTGGTCTCTCAATTATGATCTTTAGATAATATTTTGTCCTCAAATAATGAACTATCAACACATGTAAATTCTGTAGGTTTGTGACGATTTGTATGTCCCCTGAGAAACCAATGCCAGGAATGATCAGAGGAACTAGTGGCATGAACGGCCTGTCATAGTTAAGTCCAACTTAAAGTCGATCTTAGGCTTCGTGAATCAGCTCCCAGAAAGGGAAAGTATATTCATGTGTCAACATCCGTGCACAGGCACAGTTCATGGTGCTTTTTGAGTGCAGGAAACTCTTTAGAACTTTCGACAAAAAAAAGATGGTCAAATCTCTGTAAGATTGCTTTAATAGCGAAATGCACTGGCACAAGATGACACGTCTGGGGGGGGGGGGGGTGTGTTTCACAAAGACTAAGATAAACTTTAAGTTCGACTTTACTATGGGGAGCCTTTCATCCAACACATGTAAATTCTGTAGGTTTGTGACGATTTGTATGTCCCCTGAGAAACCAATGCCAGGAATGATCAGAGGAACTAGTGGCATGAACGGCCTGCCATAGTTAAATCCAACTTAAAGTCGATCTTAGCCTTTGTGAAACAGCTCCCAGAAAGAGAAAGTATATTCCTGTGTCAACATCCGTGCACAGGCACAGTTCATGGTGCTTTTTGTGTGCAGGAAACTCTTTAGAACTTTCGGCAAGAAGAAGATGGTCCAATCTCTGTAAAATTGCTTTAAAGTGACTGGGTAACATTGTTGAAGGTTGATGAAAAAAAATTGCTTAATTTTTGTATAAAATGTTACTTACTATATTCCTTCTACTATACTAACTTGTAGAGATAATCCCGATGGCAGCTATCATACAGCTAAACTGACATGCAAAAAATCCTGAACAAATTCTCAAACCACAAAGATATCTATGGTTTTCTTTGAAGGCGTCGATGTGAGGCACCCTCTAACAGTGATTAACAGTAAATTCTCCCAACCATTTTTGAATTTTCCCAACCGTTTTTCCATGAGAAAAATACATAAAACAGGCTATAAAAATCTGTCAACACTTAGCTGTCTGGAATGGAATGTAGAGCCATTTTATTGCTTTGTGACGATTTACATTCACCTAAAATGTAATTAAATTGTCCTTGTCTTGATGCTGAACAGGCTTTGACAAGTAGCAGAATAGAAGTAGAATAATATAGTTGAGAGAATTAAGGAATCGATCAGATCAGTTTTTCCCAATTTGTACCATGAATAATGATCCGTTTTCACTCAAATTTTCAGATTATCTTTAATTGTACATCTAGCATTGAAGTCACTACCTTAGCACCACTATCTCTCATCTGAACAATGTTACCCAGTCCCTTTAATAGCATAATGCACTGGCACAAAAAGACATTTTGGGGGGTGTTTCACAAAGAGTAAGATAAACTTTAAGTTGGACCTAACTATGGCGAGCCTTTCATGCCACTAGTTCCTCTATTCATTCCTGGCATTGGTTTCTCAAGGGACATACATGTATAATAAATCTACAGAATTCATTGAAGGAAAAAATCATAATTGAGAGACCAATGGTGAGAGCAACCAGTGGCATGAATGGCCTGCTATAGTGAAGTCCTACTTAAGGTGATCTTAGTCTCTGTTGAACACTCCCCCCCCCCCCCCCCCCCCAGGATGCAAGATTCATAAAATGTTGAAGAACACATACGTTATCACACAGAGGTAGAACCACATCGTTAGGATTTGGAGCTGGAAAATACATGTCCAATATCTATTAGGTTTTAGCTTTTAATACCTCATCTTTCATTGAGAAATATCAAAAAAGAACTTTTAATTGACAAACATCTCTTGACTATTACGCCTCTTGCATTCTGGACGCGACTTTTTCGTGCCACTACATTTCGCTGTGTTACTTTAAGAATGTTATTAAAGTTTGATTTTGCAGTTCATAAGTAAAGAATGACAACATGTGAAATAATTACAAATTTAACACCCTCTACTGTTTCATAAATCATTATAGCTTTAATAGCTTCTATCATGTAATTATCTCAGATTTGAACACTGTGTGATAAAGGGGAAAGATGGCACAGTGTATGACCAACAGTAGGGAATAATCAAGGAGTTTCATTCAGGTATTCATGACTCCTCCCTATGAAAAATGGAAATCAAAAGGGTAAAAGTTCTCCAGGTTTGTGAGAATGGAGGAAACCTTAAGAGAAGAACTACCAGGCTGCATGCATATAAATCAAATGCCACTACCATTTCATAATGGCTGTTTCTTTTATTCTGTGTTTTTAGCAAGAGAGTTGGAGCGTTTGCAGCCGGAACTGCAGATGAACTCAAACTTGAACCATGCACAGGGTAAGATATGCTGGGTGTCAATACTTTTTTTTGGGGTGGGGGTAAATTACGGGGACTCACTGTTACAGGTATCAGGCCTGATAATAACCCGATTTAAATCGGTTTCCCGATTTTTTCCCGATTTTTTTTCTTCTTCCCGATTTAAAAAAAAAAAAAAACAAATTTAACCAATTTTTTTTTTCTTCCCTTTTTTAACCTGATTTTCCCGATTTCCCCCTTATCTTCTCTATTCTTTCCTATTTTGCCCTATTTTTCCCTCAATTTTCTTACACGAAAGGGGGGAATGTTGTTAGATGCCATTTTTTCCCCGCGAATCCTCTTCTTTTTTTTTACTCACGGGGGGCGTGGTTGAGGGGAAAACAAAAAACCTATTTTTTTTTTAGTGCTCACTATCACCCCTGAGGTATAGACCAGTTCTGGTCATGCGATTGCATTGTGAAAGAAACGTTGGGGAATTGTTCAGAAAGGGTTGATCATCTAGCATATAAGTATTGATGTGTACAGCAAGGTTCTAGAATCATCAAAATTATAAGAAATATGACCCAGTCTTGGTAAAGTTACAAGAACTGTACACAGAAAGATGTATATGGGACTACGCAATTTATAGAAAGCTGTTTCCTGGGAAAATTTGTATCATCAAATGGAGAGTACAGTCGAAACACATTCTTTCACATGATTGGTAAAAAGAGCTTCCATTTCATTTTTTGAGAGGGGGGTGTTTCCAAAAAATTGGGAAAACGGTTTTTGAAATTTTGAATTCCAATCATAAATATCTTGATAATCAGACAGGCGATCGGCTTGTCAACGTCATGGGATTCCTGACTGACCTAAAGGTTTATAATTATGATTGCAGCATGAGCTAATTCCAAGAATTTGTTTAGAATCTGAGCCAAAGATACCCAATCCCTTAGAGATTATTTAACGGTTTCCAGTGCAAGATTAATCTATGCCAGTGTTAAAGGGGTTGTAATGGAGCTTATCAAGACCAGAAATTGGTAATTTTACAAAGCCATTGCCATGCACAAAGCAAACCTGTCAATAAGATGCCTACTTTTTTTGTGCTAAATTGCGTGTGAGGCAAACAAGCAATTGTGCAGAGATGCAAAAAAGCAACTGAAGTGTTAATAATCAACCACTTCAAATCCCTGTATTGGAATTTATTTTGTAACTGTCTAAAAAACCATGGCATAAATGGGTATTTCACTATTCAACAGGCAAAATAGGAATATGTTTTTCACATATGCTTGTACGTTAAAACCAGCTTTTAAAGACAAATTAATGATGAAATCTGGTAAATAAAATGTGATTATATTCTTGTAAAGGGACCCCACTGGAAATAAGCTCTCGAGCTTTCGTGGGTTATCCTGTTCAAGCTGACTTATTTTTTATCTGTTATTATTGTATATTGTTGTATGTTGGAAGCTTGTCGAATAAAAATCAATCAATCAATTCATCTAAACAGAATGAAGAGATTAACATTATTCACATTAGCTATCTATGTTTCCTTTTTTGTTTTTTTCCTCAGGTACCAAAGGAAACTAGTATACCAAACAATTAAATCAAGGTAAAACTTTTCAAAATTTAATTTAATCTCAAAATTCACAATGTAAAGCAAGGAAATCATATTAAATTGAAAAGCTCAATCTCTGTTTATGGCAGTATATTAAAACAATTTCATTTTCAGTGTCAACGACGATTAACACAGCATGTTATTACTATTAACTCTGATTAATGTTTTTTTATCAGTGTCACTACTCACTAGAGTCAACGTTAAATAAAGGTATTTGCCCCAAAATGTAGGAGTAATGTAAATATGATCCATACAAGTTCCAATAACTCAATTTCGATTGACTTCAAATCAAGATATATTTGAATTTTGGAATTGTATTTAATCACAACTTTTATTAAAGCCATAAGAAGTTCCTATCATCATCCTCCTCATCTTTATTTTTTTCTTACAAGCTCATACTGACTTTTGCGTCATGATCGCACTCCCTCCCTCCCTCCCTCCACTTTTTCTTGTCTCAAGCATCCTCCTCATCTAGACCAACCTTACTGCTTTCTTTCTTTCACCATATCTTCCCGTGAAATCTTTGGTCTTCCTTTCCCTCTTATAAATGCCATCTACTTCCAGATCCCAAGCTCTATGCACAGCTTCTTCATCTTCCTGAAATATTTCATCGATAATTGTTTCATCTATAATTGTTATATGTATCCAGTGGCATATCCACACCTTGACCTCAGTAGGGGCAACAAAACATTTCAACTACTATGAACCAACTGCTTTTAGTAATGAGGCCCAGGGCCCAGTTGCATAAAACTTGCCATTGATAGTAACTTTGCCATCAACGGCATCTACCATGGTAACAGGGCTCAACAGCCAATCAAAATCAAGGTTTCCATGGGAGTTACCATTGATGGCAAAGTTACCATCAATGGTAAGTTTTGTGCAACGGGGCCCTGGTTTGCATTAAAGTGGGGGGGGGGGGGGGGGCATCACCCAAAATGAGTCATGTTGAGGAAGAAACATTAAGTCTTTTGAGAATATGTCTACATTTGCAGTACAACATTACAGCAACTTACAGTTATTCATAATCCTGCTTACTACCAGTACCAGTGATGGTTGGAAATCTGTTTAAAGGGAGACAGTGCCCCCACCTTAAATCCTCCCCCTTCAAATACCCTAGCACATGTGTCTTCCTGATTATTCTCTCCAAACATTTCTCTTAAACATCCAGGTACCCATCAGGTCTTCACTTAGACACCCACACAACTGAAGACAAAGTGAGTGATATTATTTGACATTCTAACAAGTGTAACAATGTGATTTCAAAAATATTTTTTAAGTATCATAGCCCGGGGGCGGTATTCTGAACATTGTTGTAAGAGATGAGAGAAAAGATACAACAATGTTCAGAATACCAACTTTATCTTATCTTCAAAGATACAACAATATTAGAGATAACACAGGGTTCAGAATACGGCCCCGGGGTTGTAAGCGTTGATATACATGTCTTAAAAACATTGAAATATTTGACATAAATTTGAAATTTCCATAAAGGAAAACAAAAAACAAAAATAAGGATAGAAAAATAATTTTCAAGCTCCTCGTTAAAATGTTTATGAAGATCAAGGCTCTCCTTTTGACATATTGACATACTCATGCAATTGCACACATATCAGTAATTTCCATGAAGTAGCCAGAGGCATTATGTTTTCCGGGTTGTATGTCTGTCCATACGTCCTGTTCTTGTGATCGCTTTATCTCAAGAACCGATTGATGGTTTTCCACCAAACTTGGGCCATGTATGTATCTTGCAGAGCCGATGAACTGGTTTTATTTTTGGGTCATGTGGTCTAAGATCAAAGGGTCATACAAGTATATGAAAAATAGCTTGCAATCATAATATTCTGAGAACCTGTCAAACTTGAAGAATAAAATGGCTTGTGTTTTGGTTTGGAAAATCGCTCTATGGCATCATTTTTTACTGTGCGCAGTCAAAGACCCATCTAATTCTTAATAAAATGTGATGAAGATCGAAGCAATCAAACCAATGAGTACACAAGTATGCCACAATTTTGTTTATTTTCCACGTCCATGTTTTTTTCAATTACAGAAAGGTAGATTTATAGTGGTGAGGAGAGTAACGGAGGAAGAGAAAAAGAAGTTAGCCCAAGATAAACTTCAGGCTGAATTGGTAAGAGAATTGTTCCATAATCTTGTCATAACGTTCCTTTCTCTTTAATTCTATAGCATTGATCACTTTCGTAAATATCTCAGATGGTTAAAAAAAATGAAAAGATATTTTTAATGATCTGAGTAGTCTATAAATTTGTGTCTCGTATCTGTTACTTTTGAAGGCATACCCCAAAAATATGCCTTTGAGATCTCCATCTATAACTACCTATTCTAATAGTCAAAGGTCTGTTTCTTGAATATTACTCACATGCAAACTCTATTGCTTCCTTACTGTACAACTATCAAACCAGAAACTTTCTCATGTAAAAAATGTTTGTGAATTTTGTGAATGCTTCAGATTTGTGAAAATTGTCATCCCGCGATATATCTATGAATTACATTTGTCACAACACTCACATTTTGCAATTGTCGAAATTCTCGCCATAAAAAAAAAGATTGTTCTTTACTAGCGATAAGTGAAATTTCTGGTTTTACAGCATAACGCCTAAGTATTAACTACATTAGATATAAGACACCTATCAACCCTAAATAGCCCGGGGGGGGGGGGCTTTAGAAGCCCCCCCCCCCCCCTATACATTTTTTGCGATAACTTTTTAACGCAATAAAATCTGGCGCTGAAATTTTATGATTTTTTTTTCTTTGACATCTCCCGCACATTTTAAGAAACTGGACACGATGAGAATTTGTTGGAAAAATTTGCATATTTGCATCATTAATTAGACATAAATTAAAATTAACGATATATATCATAAATTTTACTAAGCAATCTTGATTAGTACATGATAAGACACAAACACGCCAAGTTTGGACAAAATCGGTCCATAAATAGCCAAGATCATAGGGGGGGGGGCCTTAGGAGCCCCCCCCCCCCCCCCCCCCCCCCCCCCCCGGGTTATGCAGCTTCAAAATAGCCCGGGCTATATAGGGTTAAGTGAAATGGAAGAGTACTTCTTGATTTATTAAGAAAATTTCCCCTTTATTCACCCTCCCTACTGCAGGATGAAGTAGACGAGGCTTCAGGGATCTGTAGGGTGATGAAGATGATCTCTGAGTCAGGCAAGGTCGTCGTAGGTCACAACATGATGCTAGATGTTATTCACATGATGCACCAGTTCACCGGCCCACTCCCAGATGTAAGTGTAGATCTGTACTTCGTCTGCAAATTGGCAATATTCCTACAGTGCTCCCTACATGTAACTGTCATAATTCCTCCCATTCCCTATAACTAATTCACCAGAATTCAGTTTTTGCTTTTTCATTTTGAAATCCTGTAAAAAACGTAGGATTAAGAGTTGAATGTGATTTTTAGCAGATATCTATTTGATAATATAAATTTAAATGGTATACACTATGAATATGACGGACAAAGAAAGCGGACAAAATATACAGTTCCTCAGGTAGACAAAGGAACATCCCTTCACTGCTATTATGTAAAAATGTGTAGAACAGGTGAATATGCATGTGACACCTGTTCTACACATTTTTACATAATAGCAGTGAAGGGATGTTCCTTTGTCTACCTGACGAACTGTATATTTTGTCCGCTTTATTTGTCCATTATATTCATAGTGATATCTGTTCATGGGCCATTCTGTTATTTGAACCTCCTCTTTAATTTTACAAATTGCCAAGAGTTTTACAGAGCTAGAGAGGTGCTTCGTATGTATGATGCTGTGTCTCAAAAAGTAGCAAGAAGTTTGTTTTAATCCTTCAGGTGAAGGATATTTGAGCTAAATCCTGCTAAAATCTATATCTTCAGGGGTGTGGTTTTAAAGGTAGACGTAGATATTTTTGTGAATTTGGTTATGCATTATAAGAGCAATTTTTCACCTAAAATTTTCTGTTTGCTAATGATAAAATGATTCCCTTTGTGGATTGTTTATTTAATTGATTGATTGTAAGAGCATTCCACAAAGTTCAACGAATTTGACATTACTTTTTTTTTTTCTTTTTATGAATCACTCCCCCCCCCCCCCCCGCCCTCTCTCTCCTTCCCCCTATTTCTCTCTCTCTCTCTGTCTCTCTCCCCCTCTCCTTTTCTCCCTCCCTTTCTTTCTCGTCCTCCCCTCTCTCTTTTTCTCCCTCCCCCCTCTCTTTCTCCCCCCCTCTCTTTCTCTCCCTCCCCCTCTCTTTCTCTCCCTCCCCCTCTCTTTCTCTCCCTCCCCCTCTCTTTCTCTCCCTCCCCCCTCTCTTTCTCTCCTTCCCCCTCTCTCTCTTCCTCCCATCTCTTTTTCTCCCCCCCCTCTTTTTCTTCCTCCCCTTTCTTTGTCATCCTCCCTTCTCTCTTTTTCTCCCTCCCTTTCTCTCTCTCTCTCTCGTACTCCCCTCTCTCTCTCTCGTACTCCCCTCTCTCTTTTTCTCCCTCCCCCTCTCTTTCTCCCCCCTCTCTTTCTCTCCCTCCCCCTCTCTTTCTCTCCCTCCCCCTCTCTTTCTCTCCTTCCCCTCTCTCTCTTCCTCCCATCTCTTTTTCTCCCCCCCTCTTTTTCTTCCTCCCCTTTCTTTTCATCCTCCCTTCTCTCTTTTTCTCCCTCCCTTTCTCTCTCTCTCCCTCCCTCCTCTCTCTCTCTCTCCTCCCCATCTCTCTCCCTCCCTCCTCCCACCCTCCCTCCCTCCCCTCTCTCTCTCATTCTCTCTATTATATTCAGACCCTGCTTGAATTCAAGTCGATGGTTGGTTGTGTCTTCTCAAGGTTACTTGACACCAAGGTCATGGCCAATACGCAACCCTTCAAGGTCAGTCTCTGTCGTGTGTGTGTGTGTGTGTTTGTGCTTAGAGGTTAATATAAGGACATCCAGACCTGGTCACACCTCACCATTAATGCTAAACAATATTTCCACAAATAACTTACTCATTGTGATAACAATAACAAAAATGGTCAAAATTTCCTCATTTTGGCAACCTTTAAATATTTGGTTCTGTCAATCAAATACTATGGACAATGCCTCCATCCCTCTCCTGTCACTTACATGTACGTCACTCTAATTTCTTAGTGTAAAACATTTATGTATTTCCACTACCTGTGAAAGTTTACCCCCTAGAGTGTAATTACTGTCACTTATAAAATGAGATAAAGGGTTCTTTTTATAATCTTCTCCAACAATATAACTATATGCCATCTAATGGCAGTGTCATTAAATTTACATCTTCACTCTTATTGAACAAAAGGGTCTGTTTAGCTTCGAGATTAAAAAGATAGTTGATATTAAAGAGGGTATTAAAAATGTTTATGCTTTGCATGATGATAGTAATGATAAAGGCTATTTTTATAGCACATATATCAACTAGGCAAGGTGCTCAAGGCACTTTAACATCACCCTGCCTTTAGCCAGGCTGCCAATTTCTAGGTACTCACAGCTTTCAAGGAGTATTCCTTCCTTCCGTTAACCATTTGGCACCAGGGTGATGTCTGGTCAAAGTCTAAAAGTGGAAAATCACCATGGGCTTACAATAACTATGGTAATAATCACTTTTTATAGACAATTTATGACTTAATTGCAATACAAGGAATGTTTAACTGGAAGTCATAAAATTTGATTTTTAGAAGCTACTGAATATTTTTGTTACCGGTATGTTAAAAGGTTTTATTGTGGGAAAGATGAGAAGGTGAAGGATTATATTTCTATTATAGGTTGCATTGTTAATTCTGGTGCTAACGATGCTAGTTTCATGTAGCTGTTGTCTTGTAGTATTTTTTGAATAAATACGAGGGGGTTTAAACAATGACTAGGGTTATTGATGAGAAATCTTGTGTTAACATTTGCTAGAATTTTTAATATGTGAACATTAAGTCCACCTGCTGTTTATGTTTTGTAATCATACACTTGTAATGTTTAAATGAAGATGATATTTACATTTATTTTACAGAAACTTATCCACCTAACAACTTTAATAAACCAAGAGTAAACATATTATGCATATTACCTTTATACTCCACCTATATTTAGATAGCTTACGTCTTGCTTGTTAAAGTTCTAAATTGTTAATGTCATTACAGTATTTCCCACACCTGAAATATATACATTTATTTATGGCTCAGTAATAATAAATTACATTGGTCAAAATATGAAATTGTTTCTTGTAAAAACCTGTTATGGAAGTTGAAAGGCAAAATAAATATAATTTCAATGTAAAGCACAAGAAATGTCTTATTAAGCACCATACATATCTGACTATTATAATTACTTTTATTGTTATTATTATTATTGTTATTATAATAATCATTATCATTGGTTTTATTATGTTTTATCATTATTATTAGTACAGTTATAATTATTATTTTCTTCTTCAAATGTTATTATAAAACATTATTTTGTTTCTTTCTCTGCAGGAACTCTTTCCGATGACCGGCCTGAATGATCTGATGAGCAAATGTGATGAGGAACCTTTCAGAAGACCACATATAGGTATGCCGTCAACTCTTGCCTTCAACTGTTGCTGAAAAGCAAATGTTACTCAGAAAAAATTAATGTTTCATCTAATGTAAAAAAAATACATACCGTAAATCTCCGTGTATAAGGCGCACCTGTGTATAAGGCGCACCCCTATTTTGAAGACCAAAAAAAAAAAAAAAATCTGGAAAAAAAAAATCAGGGAAAACAAATTCTGTCATCTTTAGTTAAAACAAAAAACATTATTACTAGGTCTTACTTAGTTCACAAGCACTTCAACTGTGCCTCGTAATAAAATGAAAGTATTTTGAACACTGACATGAGAGCCGTTCTGATCTGGTTCATAAAAAGCCAAAAAAGCCACACAAAAGCTTTTTGGGCTGTTTTGGCTTTTTTGTTAACCAGATCAGATCGGCTCATTTCAGTGTTCGAAAATACTTTCATTTTATTACGAGGCACAGTTGAAGTGTTTGTGAACTAAGTAAGACCTAGTAACAATGTTGTTTTTAAAACTAAAGATGACAGAAAAATTTCCTTGCGAGTCCAAACAGAAATTTGGACAGGCTAGTTTTCGTGAGTGAGTGAGCTGCTTGAGTGAGTGAGCTACATGATACAGGTGATTGAGCTGAAGACATGGGAGAGCTTCGGCCGGCAAAGTGCTTTGTGAAGGGGCATAATTTATCGTGACTAAAAAAAAAAAAAAAAAAAACTCTCTTCCCTTCAAATTAGGAACGTAGTTTAAATTCAAATAGTAGATCCTATTCTTTATTTGCATTATGTAATTCATGTTGAGACACAGAAATTTTCGAAAACCACTAAAAAGTTGCATTTTGAGGACTCAAAATATCCTGTACCTGTGTATACGGCGCACCCCCGACTTTTGATTTTTGCCGACGGAAAAAAAGTGCGCCGTATACACGGAGATTTACGGTATCTTTAAAATCAGTCCTTAGAGTGACAAGGAGCAAGATTACTATGGTGTTTATGCATTTTTTTTTAATTTAAAAAATCTGTGATATTGTGATTTTGGTACTGTGCTGCAGAATGTAACTGGAAAGGAGGATTATTCACCCCACCCCCCCTAAATGTTATTCATTTTTCTCCATGAATATAGCAATTACATTTTTATTTCATCATAGGACAAATAGGGGATGTAGAATTTAGCTACTTACACAACCTTTTCAAAAAGGTATTGATAAAAATCTGCATAATGACTATACATGTTGTTTCTTTTGCCAAAGATAAATCCATACATTTTTTTTTTTTTTTATCACATGTTATAGCGATGGAGATAGCTTTATAGATATCTACTGTGTATCCAAGTAAATGTCTTTAAACAAAACAAAGGCACACGTTCTCAGGGAGATGTGAGTTGGTCTAGCGGCACATTCACTTGGTCAGCTCTCTGTCTTCGCCTACAAACTGGCTCAGGCGACCCCGGTTTGAAACTGAGTCGCGTCTTTCGGATGGTGACGTTAAGGTCGGTCCCCAGATGTAAATAATCATATCTGATTGATACACGTCTGTAAAAACCTAATCACAGCATGATACAATAGTCATATTATGAAAAAAGAAACATACCACCTTGCTTTTAAATACTCTCCGCATTTATATTTCAATTCACAGTGATACCGCCCTCAGGCTTTGTAGACTACACAGCCAATCAGAAGTTCCACGAGGCTGCGTACGACGCCTACGTGACCGGGGTCTGCTTCGCCACCATGGCCAACTATATTGGCACCTTCTTGACCCCGCCCAAGCCCAGAGTGTCCCCGACGTCAAACCTCATCGAACCATTCCTCAATAAGTAAGGAATATTCTATTTTGATAAAGTGGAAGTCCACCCTGATATTAAAGCTAACCTTGAGCCCTGGTATGGGAATCGTAGTTTGAGCAAAAATTGCTGTGATTTATTCTGGATTGTTAATCCTGCAGTACATTGGTTGTTTGAACTAGAGAAAAACTGTGCAAAAACTTACTGGATAAAAAACATATCTCCCATTTGCACATACATGTAGTGACCTGTTAAGCACTTGGTGAAGGGCCTACTTACCTTGATTTCCTTATCTTTCAATGCTCATTACTCAGCCACTACCTTTATACATTTTCTACCAAAATTGTTTGGCACATGTCATTTATTTTTGTTCTTGAACATTCAGTGTAAGTTTTGTTGGATTCTGTGAGAATTTGTTTTTTATATTAACCAGAACTCAAGTTTATCTCTAAGTCGGTTTTTAAAAAGAAGAATAATGAGAGAACCAGTCCTATTTAATCCTTTTTAAATAAGGATGTCATGGAAGTTGTAATCTCCTATTTGCTGTGTACTGTTTCTCTAATTATACTGCTTCTATCAACTTAATATCAGGGTCGACTTCCCCTTTACAGTAGCTTAATAGCAAAATGCGCTAGCTGAAAAAGACTATGGTAGACCCATATCATTAGGACACAGAATTAGAATAAATACTCCCTTTATGAGGCTTTTATTACCAAAAAACATCATGCACATTTGTCAATTTACAACTGTTTATTCACCATTATCACCAAATATTATGCCATTACCATTCTTGATGTGTATTTTTCCTGCCCCTATGGTTTGCCAGACTACTCATTCCATTCATTTTGTATTCTTCATATAAAATCATAGATGAAGAAACGTAAACAGTAAAAGCAACAGGTATGCAAAAACAATAACTTAAAAACAGATCTATACATAAACAATAAAAGTGACAGGTTTATAAAAACAATAACTTAAAAACAGCAACTTAGAAACAGATACATACATAAACAATAAAAGCAACATGTATGTAAAAACAATAACTTCAAAAACAACAAGTTAGAAACAGATACATACATAAACAATAAAAGCGACAGGTATGTAAACACAATAGCTTACATTTTTTTTTGTATTTGTCAGCCAAACTCTCACTAAACAATCTTGAATGAATTCTTTTTACATCGAATAACAAGGATCTAGGACTTTCGTAGTATAAAACAAATGATGCATGTTTTCATTCGTTCATTATACTATCTATCCACCCTTGTTAAGGCTGTGTGTGTATCTATTACCCTCAGCCTATTGGCTTTGTGGGATAGATACACACAGCCTCAACTCAAGTGTGGATAGATCGAATAATGAACTCATGTGCATGCATCATTTGTATACCATTAATATGTCTGTAAGGGAGAGAAATAGAGAGCACGAGTTAGAGAGAAGGAGAGAGAGAGAGAAATAGAGAGTATGAGCTAGAGAGAGAGAGAGAGAGAGAGTGAAGAATGAGAAATGTTATACTGTGCAAGACCAAAAAAATGCCAAGTATTTTAATCACTGTTGAATCAACCATGATACATGTTGTTATTGAATGTTTTGAACAACCCTAGTAACGGTGACATGAAGTTTCAACCATTGAACTTATTCTAAAGCACTTATCGAACCATTTCGGTTACATCGGAATCGGGTCAGTTGAAAGTATTCATGTCTTCATGCTCTTCGTGCGTTCGTGTACATCATTCAAGCTATTAACCAATCAAATACTCTCTCTCTATATAGACCGCGCCTCCAACCTTCCCACTCATGTGTGCATGTTCACATTTTAACACAATGCATGACCGGGCCTAGTTCACTGTGCATACCAGGGGAAAAATTACACGGGGGCTCGGGGCAAATTAACCCCCGAAATACCCAAAAGAGCCCCCGAAAGTCATAAAAGAGCCCCCCAATTTTGCATAGAGTTCAATGCAAAACAAATTAAAGAGTATTATTTTCATGCAAGCAAGCTTGAAAAGTAGCCCCCGAAATTTTTAAAGTAATTTTTTCCCTGGTACGTACGCCCATAGTGGCTGCCTGTCCAAGCTGTGTACCAAAAATAGAAGAAAAAAACATTTTCAGCATCATTGAGTACGATTCCTATTGTACTTTGTTTCCCATCTGGGCCTTTTATTATTAAGTACAGATAAGCATGGCCACCAATTTTCACATAAGTGAGGTAATTTTTCTTTTCACTGGGAAAGGAAATATGTTTGAGAAAACTGGCTCTAATCTATGCTGTTCATGAGACATTTTGATAATCCCTTTCCTGTGTAATTTTTTTAAAACTGAGTAATTCATCTAGCTACTGCTTTGAATAGGGGTCCAAGCACTTTGAAAATTTGAAAAAAACAAAATTAACCCTTTTTTTATTTTTCTGCAACTAAATGAGCTTAGCAAAATGCTGAGGCACGAAAAAAGACGTCTAGAATGCAAAATGCACAAAAAGTTTAATAGTGATGTTTGTTAATCAAATGTAGATCAATGTCTCGCCAAAGGACATTGGTGCTGCGGCGGGACTAGAACCGCTGACCTTAAGATCCATAGTAAGGTGACATATCCACCAGGACACCACTACAAACCCAAACTACCCATCATTCTTCCCCTGGGAGAGACAAGGTCACCTTGACAAAGTTATACAGATAAATAAAGCCTTGGTATTGATTAAAGCGATACTGAACTGATAAACTTTCTGCGTTAGCGTACTGTTTATTGCACAGCGCCATCTCATGGTCAACTTGCTATCTGTGAATAATGCAATGGCTAATTTCGTTCTCGCAGACAGAGGACTTGATGTAAGAACCAACGGGGCAGCTAGGGTAGCAGCAAGTTATGGAACCATACTGCTACAGCTGACATGAGATGGCACTAGAGGGGAATTTGCAATTGTGATTCTAGTGCAGTATGGCTTTAATGTGGCACATGGCATTTGTTTTACTTACTGCAGCCAGGAATCATGCAAATATTGCAAAAAAATATCTAAGGAGCTTCCTTTTTCATCTATTTGGAGAAGTTTATGATCTTACATCTCATTGTAAGAATTTTCATTCATTTATCAACCTCATCTGAACTTCTGAAGTGTAAAGTACGGAATGCGACCAACTGTACTTTTCTTTCACATTTCACTCATTCCTTCCTTGTTATGAATTGGATCAGCCATTTACTATACAGAAGTCGACGCCCACTTCTCTGGTCTCTGCCTTCTTTTCTCGGGAACGAAGATCTTAAGACTTGCATTCCTAATTATCCCTATCAGAACTCCTTATTTGTAGAGAATATAAAATTCAATGTGACCCTGTTTTTACTACAATATGCTTTTGATATGTCATCCATTACTTATTAAGCAATCTACATGTACCACACAGATGTAAACACCCACATTTAGTCTCCGCCTCCTTCTCTCGGGCGTGGACCAATCAAACGATACCACGAAGGGGGTCATATATTGTTTTTGCATATACACTGTATGTGCTGGATCTTCCCGGTACAGTTTTATGTATCGTTTATTCTTTGGTAATTCTTGCTACGTAAATTGGCTATGAACCAGAAACCTACATCATATCACTCATGAAAATGGACTCTGCACTGGCTTTATGCATTTTATATAGTATTTAGTTAAAACCTGAATGGCATATGCGGTCTAAGAATTGAAATGTTTAAAACAAGAATATGCATAATGCAGAAGAATGATTGAAATGAGTCAGGGAAATGAAGGAAAATGTTATGGGTAGAGAAAAGAGTTGTTCAGTCTTAAAGATATGAAGATTGATCACAAATTGGCAATGCAATGATACCTTCACGAACACCTCTTCATGAACAGCACTACCGGTATGTGCTTAACCACACACTTTAGAACATTGAGCCACATTGTAGTTTACTTGTCTCATAGTTTGTCAAAATTTTGCCATTTCTACTGGTATATATTTGTACTATTTGACTGTTTCCAAACTCTTTGTTTTGAATACGATGATGAAAATCCTTCATTTTTTTAGAATAGCCAATATACAAGACTTTGCAGCTTTGTTGTTTCCAAGTTTGGTCAAAATATATCATTAAAAATCTACTCAAAATCTTTCCCATTCCAACCATAACATAATTTTTTTTAATGTGTCTACAGAACATCTTTTTATCCAGTTTTCCAGTGCACTTTAATGCTAATCTTGAGCTCTGGTATGGGAATCATATGTAGAGAGAACGTGGCTATAATTCATTTTAGATTGTTTATCCTGCAGTAGATTGATTGTTTAAACAAGTAAAATACAAATAAACTCACAAAAA
Organism: Strongylocentrotus droebachiensis; assembly: GCA_035222895.1. Classification (NCBI taxonomy): domain Eukaryota; kingdom Metazoa; phylum Echinodermata; class Echinoidea; order Camarodonta; family Strongylocentrotidae; genus Strongylocentrotus; species Strongylocentrotus droebachiensis. The sequence goes on from JAVYIG010000893.1 coordinate 150,855, forward strand.
CTAAACCGAAATCATTTTCAATACAAACCACAACTCACATTTGCACGTAGTGACCTTTGTTAAGTACATTGTGTCAGGCCTACTACCTTGATTACTTTATCTTTCTATGCTCATTGCTCAGCCCCTCAACATTTTCTACCAAAATTGTTTGGCACACATCATTTATTTGTAATCTTGAACATTCAGCGTGAGTTTTGTTGGATTCTGTGAGAATATGTTTTCTATAATTCCCAGAACACAAGCTTATCTTTAAGAACCAGAATAGCATTTAACTCTTTGCTACTTTTGAAGAAAGCATGTATTAAGACAACACATTGGGTGAAGTAGCATCCTCGATACTCGTCCAATTTTCAATCTTCCGAGAGTTACTATATAAACATCCTAATATGCTTGTTACAGTAGAGTTAAATCAACATACTCGACCGCCGCTGTGGGAATCCCTTGCCATTTATAGCCATTTTTGGCGGCAAGATAGATGGAGCTTGGAAATTCCCCGTTTGTATTTCGCTTTGCGGTTAGATATATATCTTTGATTAATGAATGGAAGTAGAATACCTGTATGCGAAACTGTTTGTTTGTTCTGAACAAAGATATATTTGTGAGTACAGATTGAATGGGCATGGGTGGAACTAATATTGGCCCTGTTATGATGTAGTAAGAGTAAGGGTCACATATATGTATAGCTTGTAGTATAATAGTATGCTATCTAAACAAGGCGCTTATGAATGATCATGAAAACCCATTTTGTCACACCTAGAGTGAAAACACAACAACTCCATAATAAACATTTACGTGCCTCTCTGTCTCGCGTTTTGTGTCTCTTAATCACTATCTAGGCCAACCGATGTTGTTTTAGCTTGCATCTTCTGTTCACACTTCCTGGCTCTCAAGAAAACGTTACGGGTTGTTCACACGTGGCTATATAGTTCCCGTCCGAGCCTCCCAAATTTTCATCGTTGATCGGTTTCTCCCACCTTCCTTCCTTCCCCCTCCTCCATTGCGCATTGTTGGTTTGCAGTTTAAAGACATTAGTTGCCGCTAGGTCAGGTATACCTCATACCAGTGACTTAGCGAAGAGCATCTTGTGAAAGTCGTATTAAATATCGCATGTGAACTGGCCTTCAAATAACCATTCCACGTACCGGTACTAGTTTTGCGAGTTTAGCTCCTTTGTGTTCCGTGTTTCATGTACACAGGCACCAAGAATGTTAAGTTAGTTATTATGCTGGGTTTTCCCACCGGGCTATTTTTAGAGCCCTTTTGGAGATTGCTGGGAAGGCCTTGTCATTGAAGAGAAGTGGAGTGAGGCTGTGGAATAGCATTATTTGAATGTTTTTTTACATTCTTGTTTTAGAATCCATTGTTCACATATAATAAAACCGCTGCATGTGTATGTGTGTGTCTGTGTGTTACTATGATACTAGATGAATGGCCGGGGAGGGCAATGGCAAGTGGAACTGAAAAGTGTTACTGCGCACAGCAAATTAAGTTCCTACGCCCACCAAGCTATATGTGTATTGTTGTGCACAAAAACACGAGGCACAGTATTCTTTAAAAGCCCATGCGGTTTACCATGGCTTATGTGAGCGAGCCTTCAGGATTTTCTCTGATGAATTAATTATCTTTTAGTAATAATATGAGAATCACAAGAAGACACAAAAAACCTTTTTTGTTAATACAGCCAAACCTGCTTTAGTGACCACCTGTCTACAAAGACCAAATTTTATGTTTCCCTTGAACATAGTTTCTCTTTGAAACATGTACTAAAGGAACCTGTCTACAAAGACCACTTTTTGTGTTTCCCTTGGGCGGTCGCTGTAGACAGATTCGACTGTAATTTTACAATGAAGACGATTTGAATTATGAATTATGTAGGAACTTGAAATACATCCATGTTTCTAAGATTTTTCCCTTCCATGTTTTCTAACATTCACAATTTTCTTTTTATGTATTAATGTCATTTCTTTCACACTTTTGCCAACCTATTTTTTTTTTTTTTTTTTCCCTTCTGCTTCCATGTAATTCATCATATGGCTAACATTTGTAAAGCCTATTGCTTAGTATTACCAGAATGTCCATGTGCATGAATTTTGTCAAGGTTTTAATATTTATAAGCTAATTTTTTCTCCTTTTTGTGTGCACAGGATGTTTCTACACAGAATTGCAGACATGCCATACTTGAATTTAGACGGACCAGATTGTAAGTTTTTTAATTTTCTTTCTAACATTGAGTTTTCAAGTTTTTCTCATCGTTCATGTTATATTTTAATTTCTTGTCCCTTTTTTTCTAAATGTTTTTTTACTCAGCTTTTTATTTTAAGGCATTGGACAAACTGTTTAAGGCGAATGAAAATGTTTGCCTACTGGTATACAGGGGTCTTGTTAATTATTTTTGAAGGAGGTAATTTGAATTTTATAGGAGGTACCATCACTGCGAGGGAGCGAAGCGACCGAGGGGGGGAGGGTGTGGGAGGGGGTTGTCCCCCCTCCCACGGTAGGGACCTTTTTGGATTTTCCACTTGAAATCGTGCAATCTGGTGCATACCTAAGAAGAAAATTTGTAGTTATCTTTCCTACCTTGTATTACACATATATTGTAATAAACACACATATTGTTCATGTTTAATATTACATGAACAATCATAACTCATAAGAAAAGTTATTAAGTTGATAATTATTTATCACTTTGTACCATTACTTTGTAATTTTTAATTAAACTGAGATGATGCACCATACTCAATCTTTCTACATCATGATTTGTTGAATACATGTACAGTATTTAAATAATGGGCAGCAGAGGCTAGATTTTGATTTTTTTTTTTACTTGTGACTTTTATTTGGCTCCCCATATGAATTCTCATTTAATTATTTTTTTTTTGACATGAAATTATTGAATACATTTAAGAATTTACTTCAGTTCCTGTTCATTTTATAATGTTATATCACTGTTTTTCCTGACAAAGTGAAGACACTGTATATTTGTTTATTCAACTTTTTTAAGGAAATAAGTTATGTGCGATCGGAAGTTAGTTTTGAATATTCGCGGAGCGCGAGCCTGCATATATCATGCGAGCTAGCTGCGGGGGTCCGCCGGGGAGCGACGGCTGTGGCCGGCCTAAACTCAGCCGAGTTCAAAACTCTGTTGCCGATTTGCGCATCTCAGAATCTAAAGTACGTTGTCTCTAGACATTGCACACACGTGTATAGGCCCCGGTTTCCGTGATCTTCAAATATCAAATCGGCAACGGATAGTTTGGTTACAGCGAGCTAGCTTCAGTTTTGTTATGATCAGTGTGCATCGTCTTCTCGCGTGCACATCGGGATCGCAATGGGGTAGGGACGGGCGGGCTTGGCCGCCGCGCTGTGGGGGGAGAACTGCGATGTAACGTTAGATAGATAGGTCTAGGTAAGTACGGACGACGTCGCGTTCGTGATCGTAAGGGATTTCGTCGACTGCGGCCGTGTATGTGCGGCACTAATTATATCTTGGACGAAATTAAGGAAATTTTGGATTAGCATTGATTTAGATCTACTTTCTGTGATTTTTGCAAGGTTTATTATAGGAATTATAGCCGGTAAGAAACGAGTGAATAGGCGGCAAGTTTTACCGGTTACCGGCTTTAAACGACAGCCCTGGGTATATTATGATAGTTCTTATGTAATGACATCTGAATCCTGTGATCTTTAAGTGAATGGAAACAGAATTCTATGATAGTTAAGTCATGAAAACTGAATATTTTAGCCAAATAGGACATTTTCTTGAATGATTGCCAATTCAGCCCTAGCAATTATGATACATGTTCATACATAACTTCGTGGAAGGATATGCGTATATATTCATGATATCACAGGTTGAAAGCCAGAAATGCATAAAATCATAGAATGATGAGAGTCTTCTACTTGCTCTCAGCAGATAATATCATCAATTTAGCTTCATATTTGGTTGCTATTGGATAAATATACAATAGTTTAGATAAAAGGTAATGATAGTGGCCAGAGCCATTTAAACTTCATAGTTTTGCCAACTCACTTCCAGTGAGGTAACAATATAGTTGTATGCTGCTATGTTTGGCATGCATGTCACTGGACCTCAGGGAAGTGTTATTTTATTAATGGCTCTGAATAGGGCTACTGTAAATGTATCTAGCTTTTTCCTCTTTTAAATGCTTTATTTTGTATGTATGTATTTATAAAAACAAGCCAACCCACAGCAAAACATTATTTTCCATATAAAAGTTATTGCTCCCTCGCTTGAACTAAGTTGGCTCAACTCTGGGAGGTAGATAGCTCACCAAAGAGTGATTACCCCCTCAGTTGTTTGGTCTTGTCTCTCTCAGGGTGTAGACATGAATCCTTTGTAATTCTTTCCAGTTTGCTTTAACACTTTGATGATGTGACATGCAAGAAACAGTAATGACTTCAGGCCTGTCTTCATCAGCTCGAGTTTGCCAAATAACCTGCTATTTTCAGAATTGGGATATTATCCCGAAGTTCAAAATTGCCTCTTCACCAGACCGATAGGCTCATTATTAAACTACCTTGGATGGGCGCAAATCAGCACCTTATTTCCTGAAAAGCGGAATATTTTGGAAACAAGACCAAGCTTTCTCGGGATATTTTCTTGACCAAATATCCCACTAATTGCAACTGCAGGCTGATGAAGCCGCAAATTAACAATCGGGATGGTTAAAATGGGGTCTTTTCGCTATTCATAAGGACCGCTATTCATAAGGTCCGCTATTCATAAGGACCGTTATTCATAACGTGTAAATTCCCGTACTTCCTGGTCCGCTATTCATAATGGCAAAAGAGGGTCACTATTCATAAAGAAATAAGGTTCGTTAATCATAAGGACCGCTATTCATAACGTGAGATGAGGGTCGCTATTCATAATTCATATTAAGGGTCATTAATCATAAGGACCGCTATTCATAATATGAAATCAGGGTCGCTATTCATAATACGACTAGAGGGTCGCTATTCATAATACGAAATAAGGTTCATTACTTATAAGGGTCGCTATTCATAACACGGGAAGAGGGTCGCTATTCATAATACGAAATGAGGGTCGCTATTCATAATAGGAGAAGAGGGTCGCTATTCATAATAGGAGAAGAGGGTCGCTATTCATAATACGAAATGAGGGTCGCTATTCATAATTGGAGAAGAGGGTCGCTATAAGGATATATTGACTGCTTTGAGAGGCATAGTGGTTTCTATAGGGTCAAGGGAAACTCACAACCTGCTATGACCCCAAGGCGCTTGCGCCGCGGGGTCATAGCAGGTTGTGAGTTTCCCGAGACCCTATAGAAACAACTATGCCTCGAATATTAAAAGCAGTCAATATATATTTTATATACCGAAAAAAAGGAAAATGTTGACTCACCCATTTAGGTTTCCATCTCTTTGCGATCGAGACTAGTACACAAAATGGCGATCGGTCGTCTGCGCTGCGTGGATTGGTAGATTCGTCGCCTGAATGCAGCGACCAAAATCGAATTGCACTCAAACACCGTTAACAGTATTGCGCATCGGTCATCGCACAAAAGAAACTTATACGGTAACACGTAAACCAAAATGGGGATCGCAGCAAAATGACGTCACGTTTCACAGCCATGGAAAAAGTGCTATGAAAAATGGATATAAACCGGTAGAGCCGGGAAAAATGACTATGAATTTCAATTAGCGGGCATGGTTAAGAACATGACTGCATTTTCAACCAATCAGAAGACAGGATTAGTAAAGAATCTTAAAATGAGGTATATAATTCATAATACGAAATGAGGTTCGCTATTCATAATAGGAGAAGAGGGTCGCTATTCATAATAGGAGAAGAGGATCGCTATTCATAATACGAAATGAGGTTCGCTATTCATAATAGGAGAAGAGGGTCGCTATTCAGAATACGAAATGAGGTTCGCTATTCATAATAGGAGAAGAGGGTCGCTATTCGTAATAGGAGAAGAGGGTTGCTATTCATAATACGAAATGAGGTTCGCTATTCATAATAGGAGAAGAGGGTCGCTATTCATAATAGGAGAAGAGGGTCGCTATTCATTATAGGAGAAGAGCTATTCATAATAGGAGTAGAGGGTTGCTATTCATAATACGAAATGAGGGTCGCTATTCATAATAGGGTCACTATTCATAATATGGAATGAGGTTCGCTATTCATAAAAGGAGAAGAGGGTCGCTATTCATAATACGAAACAAGGTTCGCTATTCATAATAAGAGAAGAGGGTCGCTATTCATAATACGAAATGAGGTTCGCTATTCATAATAGAAGAAGAGGGTCGCTATTCATAATAGGAGAAGAGGGTCGCTATTCATAATAGGAGAAGAGGGTCGCTATTCATAATACGAAATGAGGTTCGCTATTCATAATAGGAGAAGAGGGTCGCTATTCATAATATGAAATGAGGTTCGCTATTCATAATGCAAAATGAGGGTCGCTATTCATAATAAGAGAAGAGGGTCGCTATTCATAATAGGAGTAGAGGGTCGCTATTCATAATAGGAGTAGAGGGTCGCTATTCATGAAACGAAATGAGGGTCGCTATTCATAATATGAAATGAGGGTCGCTATTCATAATACGAAATGAGGGTCGCTATTCATCATAGGACTAGAGGTTCGCTGTTCATAATAAGGAATGAGAGTCGCTATTCATAATACGGTATAAGGGTTGCTATTCATAAAAAAATGTAAATTAAATAAGCAATAAACATCAGTAGGCGAAATAATGGATAGGGGATACCCCACGGCTGTAGCGTAGGCGGGAGGGGGCCACATGGCCCCGAATATTTGTAGAAAACATTTATTGAAAACATATTGAAAACATTTCTGAACAAAAGAAAAGAAAAAGGCGTGCCCCCCCCCCCCCCCGCCATCAGTCCGACCATTCGGCCTACCCTCCCTGCAGTATTTCCGTGGTACAAGTACATATTACTGACAATTCTCGTCCAATTAGTTCATAGATGGCGTAGACTGTTTGTGTTTCATGGGGGGGGGGGGGTGCGGTTGGGGTGTAGCAGTGTTGCCATCAAGGGATTGATCTATCATGTCCCTTACCTTCAGCAAAGGATGGAAGCGACAAAAAGGGGGTTGTAGGCAGGGGCGTCGCTAGACCTTTTTCAGTTTGAGGTGGGGGGGGGGGTGAAGAGGCCACCGAATACCGACAAAAATAGCTACCATTTATATAGTAACATATATATATATGTTAATGCCAATGTCCCAATGTCTACAAATTTAACCCTATAAATCCGGGACCAGGAGCTCAATTATTTTCACCCCCCCCCCCCCTTCCTGTGCGAAGCGCGGAAGCTTTGACGTTCCATTAAAATATTACAGAAAGAAGACGATTCGTTGTACCGTTCACTACTCTTAATCCTTGTCTGAATTCATTTTTCCCCGTATAAGTGCCCTTCAATGCTTATTTTGATCCCTCCCCTGTTGTTTTCTAGAACTTCCATGATGACCTAGTACATTGTATAATGCTTTACTTGCAGATGGTTTACCTAGTAAGATGCATGTGCTTGCTTGCATTGAGGTCAATTCAGGTCTTACATATTGATGAGCTGTTTGAAATTAACTAGGAGGTATGCGCGTATTGGGGAATGTGGCTTGCTGCTCTACTTTTTTTTAAAAACTTCCCACGACATGTAATGAGTGTTTAGTGTACATTATATGGGACGTACAGTGATAGATGGAAAGTTATTTCAGTATATTCGAAATGACTTTTAGGTAACTCCTTTTTCCTCCCACATCATCAACATTCATTCATTTCATTTCATCTACATTAGTTCATGAAATGCATTCAGAAAATGAAGAAAAAAAGAAACGAAAATAACCGTTAATGCGCGGAAGCTTTAACGTTTCATTAAAATATTAGGCAAGAAGACGATTTGGACGATTCGGGCGACTCTTAATCATTGTCTGAATTCTCAAAAATGTTTCTTTATCCGATAAAAAGTCACACTTCGTAGGGGAAAAAAAATTACCGACATAATACATCTCACCGACTTCAAACTTCTACATAAATATAGTATACGAAGATCGAGCAAGAATACCGACACAGCGGACCCGACACAGCAACAAAATTATCTATGCGTATCTTTCTTGCTCCCTCGACGTGGCGACTCCACCAAACATACCCCTCTCTCTCTTTCTCTTTAATCCCCTTTTTCTTTTGCTCCTTTTCTTTTTTTTTCCTTCTTTTCCTTTCTTTCCTCTCCTTCGTCTTTGTCTTTTTTCTCTTTCTTTCTTCTCTTCTCTTTCCTTTCTTTCCTTTCTTTTCCTTTTCTTTTCTTTTCTTTCCCTTTCCCTCTCCTTTTTCCCCTCCCCTTTTTCTCATTTTTCCCGACAGCAGCGCAATTTTACCGACAATATCTTGACAGGTGTGGTTGTCGCACCCCACACCCCCCTTAGCGACGCCCCTGGTTGTAGAGAGTTAGATTATATACAATATTCAAGCTTTTCGTAAATATATAATATTGCACAATTTTTTTTTCTCCTCATAAGTAAGGAAGTAAGATTTTCAAGATTTAAAGTCAAATAAGATACGATTTTGCGACCGTAAAGCATTATGCAAACGGTGGCGTCCCCTTTATTATGTATTTTTTAAAAGTAGGCCTATATTTTCTTTTAAGCTTTGATAATTATATAAAAATACATCCCCCTAATCTAGCTAATATATTTCCCCCGCTCCAGTGGTGACAAAAAAGGGAAACATAACACACACATAATCCTATCGTAATTTGTCCCCCTTGTGCGAACCCCCCCCCCCTCCCCTCAACTGATAGTCAAACTTAAGAAAATTTACTTTGGTGACAAGACCATATATATTATAAGGAAACCACCTCAGCCCCCCCCCCCCCCGAAAATAAATATTAAGGTCCGCTACCTGAATGTCCGAGTCGTCATCATAAAGGCGAAGGCGGCGGGTGTGGGGGGGGGGGGGGGGGGGGAGGGGAGGTGAGCTTGAGGATGTTTCATGATTCAAATGTTATTGATTTAAATTCTCAATTATGTTTATAACATTGGATAACAAATTTCAAACCTACTTAAAAACAAGACAAATATTCAGGGCCATGTGTCGCCTTGGGGGTGTCCTCCGTCCAATATTTCCATTTATTATGAGCATTTTGGATATTGCTTAGGCCTATTTCATTTTATGAATAAAAACCCTCATCCCGTATTATGAATAGCGACCCTCTACTCCTATTATGAATAGCGAACCTCATTTCATATTATGAATAGTGACCCTATTATGAATAGCGACCCTCATTTCGTATAATAGCAACCCTCTACTCCTATTATGAATAGCTCTTCTCCTATTATGAATAGCGACCCTCTTCTCCTATTATGAATAGCGAACCTCTTCTCCTATTATGAATAGCGACCCTCTTCTCCTATTATGAATAGCGAACCTCATTTCGTATTATGAATAGCGACCCTCTTCTCCTATTATGAATAGCGACCCTCTTCTCCTATTATGAATAGCGAACCTCATTTCGTTTTATGAATAGCGACCCACTTCTCCTATTATGAATAGCGACCCTCTTCTCCTATTATGAATAGCGAACCTCATATCGTATTATGAATAGCGACCCTCTTCTCCTATTATGAATAGCGAACCTCATTTCGTATTATGAATAGCGACCCTCTTCTCCTATTATGAATAGCGACCCTCTTCTCCTATTATGAATAGCGACCCTCTTCTCCTATTATGAATAGCGAACCTCATTTCGTATTATGAATAGCGACCCTCTTCTTCTATTATGAATAGCGAACCTCATTTCGTATTATGAATAGCAACCCTCTTCTCCTATTATGAATAGCGACCCTTATGAATAACGACCCCGATTTTGCATTATGAATAGCGACCCTCTTCTCGTATTATGAATACCGACCCTCTTCTCTGATTATGAATAGCGGTCCTTATGAATAATGAACCTTATGAATAATGACCCTTTTCTCCAATTATGAAAAGTGGTCCTTATGAATAGCGGTCCTTATGAATAACGGACCTTATGAATAGCGGACCTTATGGATAGCGTACCTTATGAATAGCGACATTGACCCGTTAAAATAGGGGGTTATTTGGCGAACTCGAGCTGATGAAGACAGGCCCTATGTGTATGGTGTTTCTGCCGGAGGGAGTCCAAGGTCAGGAGTCCAAGGGAGGATGTTGTTCCGATGCTCTCAAAAAAGCATGCAATGCTTAGAAATAGCCTTTCTGAGTGAACTCTACGACATGACATACTTCTCAAAGAAGACATTTTGTAGATTAGATGCAGTTATCGGTTCTTTACTACATGTAGTTGCTTTTACTTTTAAAGAAACATGCAATTTCTCTTTGAAAGTATTTTGTCCCATATGTTACTAATCTCATTACAATATTTTATGTACCGGTATGTAGATTATTTGATGATTATTAAGTTCATAGCCTTACTAGAGCTTTGATCAGACTAAGTATAACAATCTTTTCCCCCTTTTTTCCCCTTCTATTTGTTGGAAGAAACAAAATTGGACAGCAAAGTGATCAAAAGTTTTATTTTTTTAATTTATAGTATAGACATGAGAATTAAACTAAAACATTCAGAGCAAAACAGTTTTAGTGATAGGTCTCTTTTACTGTTGTGTGCCCCCCCCCCCCCCCTCTTGAAAAAAAATGAAAAGAAAATCCCATTCCACATGTTAATGCATGCAAGCAGGCTACCATATATCTGTGAAAGCCGTGCTTGCCTCACCCAGTTTGTAGTGTTCTTCTTTGTTGTACATGCATTTCAATCTGATCTGACAAATGCCATTTCCATAACAATACCAGAAAAGTACAGTGCACCAAGGGGTAATCTGATCTGCTGAGAGCCAGAAAGGCATTTAAACTTGTACGGTTGTGTTCATATGAGTTTAATGTCCTTATGGCTTTGAAACGTATATTGAAACGTTTTCGCTCTAAAACTCAAATGTTAAATCTCTATTCAGAAGGGCATTAAAACTTGTACGGTTGTGTTCATATGAGTTTAATGTCCTTATGGCTTTGAAACGTATATTGAAACGTGTTCGCTCTATAAAACTCAAATTTTGAATCTCTATCTAGAAGGGTATTCAAACTTGTATGGTTGTGTTCATATGAGTTTAATGTCCTTATGGCTTTGAAACGTATATTGAAACGTGTTCGCTCTATAAAACTCTAATGTCAAATCTCTATTCAGAAGGGCACTAAAACTTGTACGGTTGTGTTCATAGGAGTTTAATGTCCTTATGGCTTTGAAACGTATATTGAAGCGTGTTCGCTCTATAAAACTCAAATGTTAAATCTCAATTCAGAACGGCATTTAAACTTGTATGGTTGTGTTCATATGAGTTTTATGTCCTTATGGCTTTGAAACGTATATTGAAACGTTTTGCTCTAAAACTCAAATGTTAAATCTCTATTCAGTAGGGCATTCAAACTTGTACGGTTGTGTTCATGGGAGTTTAATGTCCTTTTGGCCTTGAAACGTATATTGAAGCGTGTTCGCTCTATAAAACTCAAATGTTAAATCTCAATTCAGAACGGCATTTAAACTTGTATGGTTGTGTTCATAGGAGTTTGCTTCGAGCAGGCAACATAGATACGGTTTGCTCTAAAACTCAAACGTCAAATCTCTATTCAATAGGGCATTAAAACTTGTACGGTTGTGTTCATGGGAGTTTAATGTCCTTATGGCTTTGAGCAGGCAACATTGATACGGTTTGCTCTAAAACTCAAATGTTGAATCTCTATTCAGAAGGGCGTTAAAACTTGTACGGTTGTCTTCATAGGAGTTTAATGTCCTTATGGCTTTGAGCAGGCAACATTGATACGGTTTGCTCTAAAACTCAAATCTTAAATCTCTATTCAGAAGGGCATTAAAACTTGTACGGTTGTGTTCATATGAGTTTAATGTCCTTATGGCTTTGAGCAGGCAACGTTGATACGGTTTGCTCTAAAACTCAAACGTCAAATCTCTATTCAGTAGGGCATTAAAACTTGTACGGTTGTGTTCATGGGAGTTTAATGTCCTTATGGCTTTGAGCAGGCAACATTGATACGGTTTGCTCTAAAACTCAAATCTTAAATCTCTATTCAGAAGGGCATTAAAACTTGTACGGTTGTGTTCATATGAGTTTAATGTCCTTATGGCTTTGAGCAGGCAACATTGATACGGTTTGCTCTAAAACTCAAATGTTGAATCTCTATTCAGAAGGGCATTAAAACTTGTACGGTTGTGTTCATATGAGTTTAATGTCCTTATGGCTTTGAGCAGGCAACATTGATACGGTTTGCTCTAAAACTCAAATCTTAAATCTCTATTCAGTAGGGCATTAAAACTTGTACGGTTGTGTTCATGGGAGTTTAATGTCCTTATGGCTTTGAGCAGGCAACATTGATACGGTTTGCTCTAAAACTCAAATGTTGAATCTCTATTCAGTAGGGCATTAAAACTTGTACGGTTGTGTTCATATGAGTTTAACGTCCTTATGGCTTTGAAACATATATTGAAACGTGTTCGCTCTATAAAACTCAAATGTTGAATCGCTATTCAGAAGGGCAGAGGATTTACAACATTATTGAAATGGTACATTTACACTTGTCTGTTAGCGTGATCGATCCAACAGTATTAAAGGGATCCGGTAACTTTGTCTCAGATTCTGAAACAAAATTCTGGATTAAGCTCATGATGCAATGATAATTATAAACCTTTAGGTCAGTCAGGAACCCCACAATTTTTACAAGCCGATCGCCTGTCTGATTATCAAGATATTTATGATTGGAATTACAAATTTTGAAAACCGTTCGCCTGACGGTTTCATAACACTACAGTCTATTGGGGAAAACGAGTATGGTAAAACCGGTCACTCAAAGATTTTTACGTTTTTGAGGCACTTCTTGATCATTTTGAAGCGCAATTTTTTTAGGGCTTCAATATTACACCATATCACAGACACTGATAACACGTAGGGCCGTGTATCTCAGATTTAACATTGTTAAACGATCCCTTTAAAGGTTGAATCCAGCCTGTTGAAAGTGTTAATTTATGTGAAAATGTTTGCCCTCCTCTGCTCTTTCAATGTGATGTAACCTTGAAAATTGTAAAGTTCAGATTTTGAGTTGCTTTTGTGCCAAGGAAGAGTCTCTAACTCTAACAGACAATTCCAAATGTACTTTTTAGTGTATTTTAAAATAAAATACTATATCTATTACAATACATTTGTAGGTATGTATGTCGGTTGGTTGGTTGGTTGGTTGGCAAAGAGAGGGGTGGGGTCTGATATTTGAATTTAAATACCTGTTTGTTTTTTCTCATTAAAACAAAACAAAAAAGTTATTTTACAGCGCATAGAGAAACTTTAGTTTATTATGCGCTCCATAAATATTGTATAATTATTGTTTTCATTCAATTTAAATATTCCTCAAGTGCCATTAGAATTGAGATGTGTAATGCTTCAGGAAGTCTCCATTAATTAATTAAAGGTAAAGACCAGTATTGGAAACGCCCCAATTTCAAAAAATGAAATGGAAGCTCTCATTACCAATCACGTGAAAGAATATGTTTTGACTAATACATGATGATAACAAATTTGCCGGGAAACCGCCTACTAATTCATATATTTGGTAAATTTGTTTCTCTCATGGACTGTGAGAGATATAGGGTAGTCCCATATACATCTTTCTGTGTATAGTGCTTGTAACTTTACGAAGAATGGGCCAAATTTCTTATTATTTTGATGATTCCAGAACCTTGCAGATGCTAGATGCTAGATGATCAACCTTTTCTGATCGATTCCACAACGTTTCTTTCACAATGCAATCGCATGACCATTACTGGTCTTTACCTTTAATCATTGTTTTGGTTGTTGTTTTACCAGACTGCCAAGAAAGCAAGTGTTAGCGTATTGATAAGCAACTAGTAAACATATTGACCTTAATCCCTTCAAAGGGACTTCTAAGTAAGCATTGAGACAGTGAAACCTGTCTATAAAGACCACCAAAGGGAGACAGGAAGAGGGGTCTTTATGTATAGGTGGTCTTTATGTACAGGTTCCTTTAGAACATGTTTCAATGAGAAACCATTTCTTGCAGACAGATGGTCTTTTTATACAGGTGGTCCCTAAAGCAGGTTTGACTGTACCTTATTAGGGCACTGACTGAGTGCATTAATTGTGTTTTGAATCTGAGACTTCAGGGTTACAAGACCACTCACTGCTCTACCCTACCCCTGGGCAGTTATCACCCTTCTTAGAAACTCTAATTAAATGTGGCTTGCATGTTGACAAAATGAGCATGCATTGCTCAACCACTTCAATTCCGCTAACCAAAATCCCCCCATCAGTTACAACCCCACTCCCAATATTAATACAATCTTGCAACCATTTTATTAATTGGATTATTAACATGTCTTTTGAAAGATTTGTCATCAGAACCGAACTCGTTGATCATAATTTTCTTTTGAATGTTATATGGATTGTGGTTTTGCCATAATCTATTATGGCTGCCCCCTTTTTCTCTCTTCTGAATGCAATTGAATACATTGCTCTATATGTCTACGGATGCATACCGTTTATTCTGGTCACTTTTTCATGGTCATACTCCAATTAACTCGGTCTGTTCCTTTCACCAGGCATTACCATGCACCCTGGAAGTGCCTGAATGGCACTGGCATGTAATGTGTAATTTGTGTGTTTTGATCTCTTTCCTTCTCTTTCTTCTCTCTCTCTCTTCTCTCTCTCTCTCTCTCTCTCAAATCATAATATTAAATGATTTATTGCCAATTGGGTAGATTTGAAGCACTTACGTGTTGTGTTAAAAGTGATCAACCCCAACCCTTGCAGCTTTCATCCCCCCCCCCTCCCTCCCCCAACAAAAAAAAAAAAATATTATGACGGCATTTTATTTTCACATTTTGTAGCAAACCAAGGCCAAGTTTGTTCATATTTGCCAGCTGCAAACATCAAATCTGACAGAATGGGCAAATTTGAAACTTTTGTTTTAATTTCAAAAATGTATGACATCGGTATACGGATGTATATCCTTGCGGTTTTTGTCAATAAATCATATTTTTTTCACAGTTTGCAGCAAACCGAGGCAATTTCCACATTACGAATGAACCACAAAATATGAGAGACCTTTCTTACACAATAGAGTTTAGGTGCCTGAAAATTAAAAGCTAGAGTTTATAATACCTTTCTGGCTTTCAGCAGACGTTATATTGAGACTAGACTAGATTTGCGATTAATCGCTTGATTGCTTCAATTCATAATTGATTTGAAGTCGTTATAGTTTCCATGGAAACAGTAAATAAACATGTCCAAGCATTTTTGTCAATAAAATAGAGTGTATAAACTGATAATCTACAGAAGATTTCAGTCTTTTAAAGTGAGTTCTTTATCCGATAAGGGGGAAGAATATACCGTTCTTCTTTTCTTACCAACCCATTTGTCTGGAAAATTATGCTTGTAGGGGAGGGGGTCCCAAACAAAAGCAGAAAAAGACCCCCTTTGGAGTTTAATTCAATCAGCTATCAATGTATCATGCACACATACATGTACGTACTGACTGTTTGGAGCCAGAAGGGTAGTAAGCCTGTATTTTTATATACTTCACACCAACAAGCATGAAAAAGAGGAACCTGCATTTAAAGAACTAAATGCCTCGCACATTTACAGAATAAATACTGTATGCATCACAACTTCATGTAATTCTTTAAATTGCTGTATTTAAAAAAAAAATGATTAAAAAAGTTGAGACAAACAATGTGCTTTGATTTCCCAGATTCGAGTGCTGAATAAGGGATATGTTCTTTATAATAATTCTATGAATGAATTTATAAAAAAGTATGCCAAAAGCCAATACTCGTTAAAAATCTCTTTTCTATAGATCCAAAGAAATAGGGCTAGCAACCAAATACTATCACGTACCTATACATGACCTCATGAAAACAGCCCATACAGTACATTCTCATTCTAAAGTGAGTTTTAGTTCTTTTTTCTTAAACATGAGAACGAGCCATACAGATGTTGAACAAAAGACAAGCTCATCACATTCGATTTTCATGATACATTTAATCTTTTCATTCCAAACTCCCAATGACAATAACTGAATGTAGATTAATCCTCTGATTCAACTGTTGGGTTCACATAAATAGCATTCATGTACATGTAGCTATCATTTTATGGTTGAATTTTCTTCAAATTCAGTGTATTTGATTTTATTTTGTGATCACGCCATATTTCCATTAAAAAAAAAAAATCAAGATTGTTTATAAATTTGAGGAAGTCATCTGATAGGTTCTGGTTTTACTTTTTTGTAGGGGGGGGGGGGGGGGGGGTTACTTGGCCAAAAAAATATTAACACAACATTTTAATCAATACAATTTTGTTTGGATGATAAAAGAATTAAATCATCATACCACATAATACATATCATCTCTCTTTGTATGCCAGTGCAACTTTCCACAGGCACAGATCACGTCTTAATAGAGAACACTTTATGATATGATTCTCTGTTAATCCTTTAGTAAGGGAAATGTGTGTATTAAATTACTTGGTGGTTGTTAACACTACCTAGCTGTGATCTCTTGAATTATTCATTGTGAAGGAGGCATGAAGGCTCAGTGGTAGAGCAGTGGGCTTGTAACCGGTTGTCGGTTGTAGCTGTCGGTCCCCTGGTTGTTTACTTACAATCATACACATACTTTCTTAGCAGTAAGGCATTTCCTCATTACCAAGTCCAGAGATGCCAGTTTTCAGGCAAAAGCCTGAAATGAGCCCCTGGCGATTTATTTTCAGGCCATTGTACAAGTTTTTTGTGTACAAAATAGCTCATTCTGGGTGATTTTCAGGCCCTCAGATCAAATCTAACTGGCATCCCTGCAAGTCCCTCTGTGAGGATTTAAAGCCTTCGGTCCCCTGGTTGTTTACTTACAATCATATACATGTACATACTTTCTTAGCAGTCAGGCATTAATCCTCATTACCAAGTTCCTCAGAGAGGACTTAAAGTCGTTGGTCCCCTGGTTGTTTACTTACAATCATATAAAAGCTTTCTTTAGCAGTCAGGTAAACCAATCATCATCATGATCAAAAGATATAATCAATAAAATCATTATTTTTGTTTCATCACTCTCAGTGCAACCTTCCAGAGATCACATCTTCCATGTGCGCTTTCCGTCGGAATGGAAGTCAACTGACCTCTATGACCTCTTCACTCCCTTTGGCAACATCATGATCAGCTGGATTGATGACAAGTCCGCTATGGTTGGCTTGATGAAGAAAGATAGAGCCTCACAGGGTAAGAAATATATATGAAATATATATTATCATTATTCATTATTTATTATTCATTCAGTATTTTTTATTTATTGCTTATTATTTGTTAACTATTAATATTCATTCAATATTTATTATCCTTTTATTATTTATTACTTATTATTCATTTAGTATTATTTATTCATTTATTGTTTATTATTCGTTAATTATTATTTATTCAATATTTGTTATTCATCCATCATTTATTATTTATTACTTATTATTCATTTTGTATTATTTATTTATTATTTATTATATATTATTTTTTATTCATATAACATTTTGTCCACATCAGAAATGTAAAAAAAAAAGCATTTCAGTTTGCAAACTAGGCTTAGTAAGAGTTTATGAATATGGGTCTTCGGCACATATTCTTAAAAACTTTACTCAGCCTAGTTATCGTCTCAAGCTATGTCCTTTTGTCTATGTAATCAGTTAAGGTTTTATGAATATACATGTAGGCCAAGGGGAGTGTTTCACAAAGACTAAGATCGACTTTAAGTTGGACATAACTATGGCAGGCCGTTCATGCCACTGTTTTCTCTTACCATTAACTGGCATTGGTCTTTCAAGGGACGTACAAATCATGGTCGCAAATCTACAGAATTTACAGTTTTTGATAGCTCATTATTGAAGGAAAAAATATCATCTAAAGATCATAATGGTGAGTGTAACCAGTGGCATGAACGGCCTGCCGTAGTTCAGTCCAACATACATGTAGTCGATCTTAGTCTTTGTGAAACACTCCCCAGATGTATACAAAATAAAAACATGTTATATACATGAAATGTACACTGTGCTAGGAAAGACACATCCTGTATTTAAATGCCATTTGAAATCCTACCTCCGTGGAAACCTTGCCCTTGGGATTGAAAAACCAGAGGATTTATACACGTATACTTAACTATGTTCATCGCTTCCGGAGCTCTATGAAATTAAATTCCCAGATTGACTATCTTGACCGCCTGGTCACTGTATAAAGCTTCTTCTCTGGTTCATTTCCCAGTAGAACATGATGCAAATAGATTATGTAGATCATTGACATTTAGGGCACTATCTCACCTTTTCAAATGAGACTAAATATATCTTTCTCTTTATGTAAGAGCTTCCATGTTACTACCGGTATACTATTCTTTGAATATGGCTGTCAATTATAAAGTGATATTACAAGTTTAAAGGCACTCTCAATAAGCGTAAATATCAGTAGACTTTTCGACGCACCCATATGCACCTACAAAGAATAGGGCCGGCTTGGAACCCAGTTCCGAGCTGAGGTTCCGTGTACACAATGCTATGTAACCCTTTAATTTCTTCATACTCCTCAACTGTTAGCCCATAGAATGCTAGGTAAAGATTTTGATGTTGATTTTACTGTATCATTCATAAATTACTGTGTGATTGGTACACTTTAATCCCTCCCCTTAGCTTTGGGCAGCTGTAGCCTCCCAAGAACATTGTCATCATCGCTATCATCATGTTTTAAAGTCAGCATTTTCCCACTTAAGAGGGATTACTGACTTTTGCACTATGATGACACTCCCTCCCTTCACTTCTTCTTGAGTATCCACCTCATTTAGACTAACCTTACTGCTTTCTTTCTTCCCCATATCTTTCCATGATATCTTGGGTCTTCCTTTCCCTCTTATGCCATCCACTTCCGACAGATTCCATGCTCTTTTCACAGGCTCATCGCCTTCCCTTTTCAATCCACTTTGTTTTACCAGTTCCACTAATCTTTCCATGAGCTCACTTGTGTTCTTTCTATCGGACAGTTTTACACAACACGTATTTCTGTATCTTGGCTCTCTCTGTTCTCCTCAAGAAACCCTTTTCTACTGTCTTTACATTCCAAGTTTCTGAACCATATACCATGGCTGTTCTAACAAAGTTGAAAGGTTAAACTGCGAATTACATAATTCCTTCTCATGAAACAGAAAACGCTAGCCTTTTTATTCTTTTCATCTCCCCATGCAATATATATAAAGCCCTTATCAGGGATTTGTTAACCCTTAAAAACTTGTCTCAATATTTACATGTGGCAACATAGGACAAGTTTATGAAAGTATGAGCAAAATTTCAGATCAAAAGACTGCGGTTTTCTCTCTTGGAATGAAAAATGGAAGCCCTCATTTTGCACACAACAAATGGGGTGAATAAAACACTGCCAGTTGCTAACTTCAAATTTGAAAAGAAAAATGACTGAAATTCTGCTAATAATGAATATTATGCCACCAAACATTTAGGAGTTTTCAATTAGGATTCATCTTTTGGCCTTTGGTACGAGTTTGAGATGTTCGCCATGCGAATCCCTGCAACCTCTTTAAACACAAAGTAACACTGAAACCAGCATTTTTACGCAGAATTGTAACACTTGAAAGTGTATCTATGGCAATGTTTTTTAAACAGTTTTAACAAGTAGCTGTGAAAAGATTAGAAATCATATCATAGAATATCTACCACTGCCAGCAGCTTTTATAAACAACATTATTACAGGCACCTGGGACACAGGGAACCCAAAAGCTATGGCTGGACTCATTACATTTTAAAATGTTAACGTAGAGCTTAGATTATATTTGTTCTCCTATTAGTGCATTTCAGGAGTGCTTTACAATTTATAATTCATAATCGCTAATAAAAACCACTTATATCAAAGAGATGAGTTTTTAGTCCTTTCTTAATCACCTCAATGCCTGTCATCGATCTTAGCGATACTGGGAGAGCGTTCCAAAGTTTTGGGCCATCTCATGTCAGTGCTCTGTCACCATAGGTCTATGGCTTACGAAATTTTCTTGGAAGTACACTGTATGCATGCAGAATCTAGATAATTAAATTAGGAGCCCCTTAAAAAAAAAGCTTAGTTTATTATCCCTGCTGTCAGTAAACATGTTTAGTAAGTATTGTTTTCAGTGAATTTTTTTTAATCTCTCACAAAGACTCTTATCACAAGATCTCTATATTTACCCTTTCCTGTCTTGTACACTCAGCTCCTCGGCTTCTATTCATGAATGAGTTAGAAATATCTACTAGCTATTACAGGAGTTTTACTTAACACAAAACACTGGTAAACATCTTTAGTAAGTACTGTTTTCACTGATTTTACTCAACTTCAATACCTTTTCTCTTCACAGTTCGACGGACCATCGAGAAGAGCGCTCTCTACCAGGTCACATCTTATGCGGACTACAAGAAATCCCAGTTCATGGCTGGAGACTTTGTCCCCTTCCCAGCTTTCCAAGAAGCCCCCTCCTCCGCCACCAAGGCAAAGACACCCGGAAGCCCTCGCGGAAAGAAGCGTGCCATGGTTGACGAGTCCCCGGATAAATCGGGCGATTTTGACGACCCAGAGGTCGCTAGCTTTATGTCAAGCACGGCCAAGAAGCTCAAACAGATGGATCCAAAGTGAGTTCAATGAGATTTCATGGGGTGGCAGATATTTCTTTATCATTTTTTTTTAAGTCTGTATCAAGAATATTTATGCAGGATGTCAACAGGAAAACTTGATTTCAAATATATCCTGGACCCCGTCTTACAAAGAGTTGATATCAATCGCAACTTCATTCGCAATAAAGACTGCAAACTTGCGATTGATTGGAGGACTTGCAATTGATTTGGATCATTCGCAACTCTTTGTAAGACAGGTCCCAGGTTATTGGCTCTAAACTGAGTTATTATTCATTCTTTAGTCAGTAAATATATTTCTACACCAGAGCAAATTTCAAAGATTGTCCAAGGTACAGCCAACCTAGCATCAATCAAAGAATACTATGAAATGAAAGCAATGCCCTGTTCTCTTGGTACAAGCAATTCAAAAGTAATCTCACTCGAACATGCTCATCCTATTGATAGAGAAACCTTCATCGTTAAGAGACGGGAGTTGCTGCTACCTTGTTTGGTGTTCAACAATAAGGGATAGAGCCAGGTCTGGATAGAGCAACGTCGATCTGGCGCTGCTCAGTGGCTGCCGGGCTCACGATCAATTGGGCAAAAAGAATTTCCATCTTCGGTTTAACTTAATAAAATTTGGAGTGGACTTTAAAGATTATTATTATTATTATTATTATTATCAATACCAATAAATATGGTCTTGGAATAAGATAGATGTTGACTGGAATAATAATATTTCATTGACTAATTTTCGTTTTGAAAATGATCTATCCTCTTTTTAGTGCTACCCCCTTTGTCTCGAGAAAGAGCATTACTCCACCTATACCATCTTCAGAAGGCAGGAAACTGGACAGGGCAAGCAGTGAGGATAATGGTAATTTCTATCCCTAACAATCAATGATGATACCTTAGTCACGGCGACAAGACCGACACCAGACCGACACCAGATCAACACCAGAACAACACCAGAACAAAACAAATGTTACATTACTTCTGTGGCCAAGGATCGGTCGAATTGGAGTCGGTCTGAAGTTGTATGACAGTGTGACTGAGGTGTCAGAAATGTATATCTTTTAATAATTTTTAATTTGTTGGCTCCAAAATGAGTACTGTGCATGCTATAGTCAGTAATATTACACTCTCAAAGGCTTTCCAAAGGTACATCCGACATGCAGCAACTAATGAATGGTCTCTTGGATAATTTGCACTTTATGAATCCAGTATTATTATTATTATCTTTAGTTGTAGTAATATTTATTTGGCATTCCAAAGATAACATACAATGAAGAGATGAGAAATCAACAAAGTATTGAATTGGTTTGGGTTATTAAAGAAAGACATGACATGCAAACTCACGGCTGATATTGTCTGTTTTACAAAGTAATCAGATATTTACATCATAATACAAACGTCAAAATAAAAAAAGAATATAACAAAATAACGATGTATCAAAGGTGTGGATAGGTAGTTATAGAATAATTACGGCAATGTCATTAAATAATCAAGGATTAATTGATTCAGCTTTGAATGGTTCCTGTTGTTTGAGTTAGAATCCCAAGAGTGACTCTTACGTCCCTCTGTAAGACATTAATTTACATGTACATGTGCTGCTCTTTACCCAGGAGAGCGATGGGAACCTGGGACCTGTTTCACGAAGCCTTTTTTCAATGACAAATGACAGATATCAGTGACAAAGCTGCTGATAGCCAATCAAAAGCAAGGATTTCAGTAGCTTGTAACAAAAACTGTTGGTTGTCACTGATGAGAAGTTTTGTGTAATGGGACTCTGATGGCAAACTGAAATTCATCGTAAAATGAATTTGCCATGTTCTCATGTTAGGGAAAATAGTTGTGAAATATTGGACTTATGATATAAATAACTATAGGCAAAATTGGCGATGCAAGTTGGCACCATAATTGTTTTATTGGCTTTAATGTATAGCAATTTAATTCAAAAGTTGGGATAGAAAAATAAAAATAAATGATAAGGGTTTATTTTATAATAGCTTGTTGAGATTTTTCCAAGAAGCTAAGATTATTATTGTTAAAATATATCTGCACTGTAGAGAACATTGAGCACAGTATAGTGGGAAAATGGTAAAAGCTTCACAAACGGCCTCTTTTTTACATTATAGAGATCCACACCAATCTAGACTGTTTTATTTTCAAGCTAAAATATATCGGACATTATATCCTGCATCAAAAATTTGTTGGCTTTTGATTGGTTGAGAGCTCGTCACATGACCAGAAATATTTGACCTATTTTTAGAAAGTACTATATGAGAGTACTATTTTGGTTTACTATTTGGGAGTTCAAATCTTAATTTAATGAAAACAAAATATTTTAAATCTTTTTATATAAAAATTGACATTTTTTTTGTTCTAAATTGTTTTCTTCCCAAAAACGTTTTTTTTTTTTTTTTTTTTTTTTTTTTTAAATAAATTGTTGATGCAGGATAAAAAACAAATATACCATGCCTTCTAATCGAGGTACTGGTTAAACTATGGGCCTCGGTGACTCGAAAAGTACCATTTGCTTCAGGGCTATTGGAGTCACCTCTTGCGCATAGTTTTAACCAGAACCTCTCTAGGCAGT
The DNA here is from genome assembly GCA_035222895.1 of Strongylocentrotus droebachiensis. Lineage (NCBI taxonomy): Eukaryota > Metazoa > Echinodermata > Echinoidea > Camarodonta > Strongylocentrotidae > Strongylocentrotus > Strongylocentrotus droebachiensis. The sequence goes on from JAVYIG010000893.1 coordinate 174,168, forward strand.
GTATATTTGTATACTAATTTTATCAGATGGTCTATAAAATGTTCTAATTGTCTCAAATCTTCATTCTTAATATCACCCCCCCCCCCCCCCCCTCCTTTCTTACATATCCCTTTCATGTAAAGGATAACAAAAAAACTGTACCAGTACAATGTCACTTCATGTGGTAGACTGTATTCCAATTAAATCTCACTAATGGCGATCATCGGTATAATATGTTCTGGGCCCTGTTTCATAAAACTTGATATCGATAACAAGTTCAAAGCTACTGTTATAAGCTACTGAAATCATGGCATCTGATTGGCTGAGAGCAAATTTATCATAGAAATTAAGCATTTGTTATAGATACAAAGTTTAATGAAACGGGGCCCCAGCACCTGCGGCTATGCTTTCACTGCCTGGGGTTTTAGAGTGATGATGAATATCGGTGTCGATGGAGCGTGCCAGTAATACCTCCCAATTTCTTGGAAACACAATGAATATGAACAACAGGGAATCCATCATGATAACCCTTCACATAATAGTTCATGTTGAGGGGTCAGTGACACAAAGACATAACTCCATTTTAGCCATTTTGAGAAAAAGTGGTTTATGTGTCACTGAGCACTTGGGCCACGAGGAGTTCAGTCTATGTTTCACTAGCCATTGACTGGAATGGGGTGTTGGGTGAAGTTAAGTCTTACGTGTTTCCTGGAAAGCCCACATTTTTCTGAGCATTTTGATATCAAATACTCATTTTGGCAAAATATGGAGTTACGTCTTTGTGTCACTGAACCCTCAATAATAGGTCGAGTATAATGGTAGCCTTCTTTGCTGTGGTCTGCTATCTCGTCTATTTGTGTGCTGATTGCTATACTGACAAAATAATGAAATGGAAAATTATGCGCATTATGTTTAACCCTTCTCGTGCTGTGGGCCGCACATTGCGCCTAAGAATCTGAGTGTTGAAATTGAATTGTTCTTGATATTATGGTAGACCAAAATATTTGTCCTGATATTTACCTAGCAGATTATTGTGTCATATTACCTTAATGACCAAGGCTTTCAACCGACATTTATGGTATTTGAAACCAATGATTAGAAAGTAACTTAAGTATCTCCCTCCTTTGTTACTCTAATGTAATAAAATTTGTGTTTTATAAAATGAATTATCATTACAGAGGCTGCAGCCAAGAAACCTACCAAGTTATTTGAAGAATCTGCCAGTTGGTAGTCCGGAACATTCTCCACTCAAGTCAGATCTTGGAGTCGGCTACGTTTTACTGAACGTCCTAATCTCTTCCTGCATGAAAACTTCATGATGGGAAGACGAGTATCAAACCGAGGTATGTTCATACTACAGCCATGTATGTTTGGCTGACAATTTTGGACCCATCTGCACGAGACTTGATGGCAGGAAGATACGAATATGGAATCTAGACCTGTTCACAACATGGTTATCTATGTTTCACAGAATGTTTTCTTCCTGTCTATATGAGACACTACTTCGGAAAGATGGATTCCAAGTCAAGATGTGTTTATCCTGCCGCCAATCGAGTCTCACTGAAAACTTTCATTCCATGCTGCCTTTGACTCTATGTCAGAAAGAGAGATATAAAGACGAAGTGCATTCAGGCTGCAGTTAACTACGTTTTATTGCACATTTTTTCGACATTATTCTGCCTGAGGATATACACAGGGAAGATGAAATTGTAGACGTACTCGCCCTGCAGTCAAGTACGTCTCAATCAACGCTTTTCATCGCATTCAGGATTATATTTCATACCAGGAAAATTAATATCATATCGAAAGAAAATATTGTCTATTTTCCAGAAGACAACATATTCATATATCAATTTCAAGAGGTCTGTTCCTATAGCTGATGTGATGATACATAAGTCATGGTACAGATGTATATTAAGGAAATTTAAGGCAACTACTGTTCAAGCATATATTTACAAGTAAAGATATTTTTGCCTTTGAAGGGTTTAAAGGAAACCTCAACCCAAGAAATAACTTTACTTATTCTGAGAGATTTATTATATTCTTGCCCATTAATCTACAAGATTCCCCACCAAAGTGTATGAGAGAGGCATACAGCATGAATAATGTTCACTTTCTCAGCACAACATGGGCAATAGATTTGTCAACTACTATATATTAGTCTTTTTAAATGAATTAGTTACAATTGTTCCCCTGTTATATATTTTTCACCAAATATAATTTCTATCTTCTCATCTATGATTTTTCTTCATTGAAAAGTAAAGGTTTTGTTATTGATTTAAAAAGTCTTTCCCACTAAAGCTTGGTGCATGATACATGTACAACTCCAACTGGTATGCACATTTTCAAGAAAATCACATCATGCCAAGAATCTCTTCATTTATATATCTTTTGTACATTTTTGTTACGAATATTGTACATCAAAGGGCAGAAATACATCTCATTTTTCAGAATACCTGCATTTATTCTTTGGAGTGAGGTTTCCATTAAGGACAAATTTATCATTATTTTAATTTGCTTTTAAAAAGCGCAACCATTACCAATTATATGCTTTTTCATTAATTATTCTATTTCCGTGGATCATGAACTCATTTCCGAGAATCGCAATCATCATAATATGAGGATTATTTCGGGAGCAATAAATGAAAATAATCTATTGAAGTGCCCATTACAATCAGTATAGTCTCAAACTCTGCTAAAAGACAACTTCTGCTATAGTGTATAGACGTTGTGTGCTACATGCAAGCCTGGTTCACTTTAGTGATTTAGACATGCAACATTACTTGCTGAAAGTATTTTTTTTAAGCATGTTAAATTCGTGATTAATTAGTGATTCACAAAATTCGCAAAAATAAAACCCCTGTGAAAATAACTGCGTATACAGTATGTTGTGTGTTCCCATAGAAGGTGTATACCACGGTGCGAAACACCAGTGTTTTGTTTAAAGTAATGCCCCTGTAATAGCTAGTAGTTATTTATAACTCATTCATGAAAAGAAACCAAGGAGCTGTGTCTACAAGACAGGAAATAGTAGATATAGAGATCTTGTGATAAGAATCTTTGTGAGAGATTAGAAAAAGACTTAAATGATTGGCTCCTGATATTTTCAGGCCGTCTTAATAAGTATTTCTTCAGGCTTCCTCCAATTAGTTTGTGTTTGTGTTTGTCAGCTGATTACATGAGCTCCATGTAATTGCTTCAGCTTCATTTAAGGTATGGCCTATTTATACCATAACGAATGGGAAATATCAGTCAATTCCTTAACCCAACAAGGGCCTCAAGTATCATGTGCCTTTTGATACTAAATCATTAACATTTCAATGATTGATTTCGTAGCTCAGACTTAAATCTTGCTAGGCTCAGATATTTCCCATTACGAATTTTCACATTGTGGAATCGTCATTGCATGAATTATTCCAAAAATTCTTTTGTATAAACTGTAGATATTTAGAAATATAACATTGTTCATTATATGATGCTCAACGGTGTATGTATATTCTGGTTTTGATATTTTTTCTTCATCATTCTGCAGCAAAGAGATTTTTTTTTTGGGGGGGGGGGGGAGATGTGGAGGGGTAAGAATCCCCCCTTTGTTAGCTGAGACCAACTAAGGTAAGAGTAATAAGTTGCACAATGTAGAGGAGCTTGGGTCCTCAGGGTTAATAAATGTGCATCTCATGGTGCCATGTTGATACATGCATTCGAACTGAAGTTATTCCAGAAGTCAAACAAACACCCTTTTTTTTTTAAACTACTGTACCTATGCTCGCAGGGAAAGATCTTTTTTTTTGTTTTTGTGTGAAACATTTGTAGGCATTCATAACAGGCATTGCCCTGCTTTGTCAATCCTGCCTGTAATTTTCCAGTTAAAGCTTCTGAATTATGTCATAAACATTTCAAAACACCATGTGAAAGCTCCCTTGGTGATATGGAATGAAAATGTAAGAAATAATGATTTATCATGTAGCTTCCATTAATTTGAAAGAAACAAGGAAATTGGGGAGAGTTCACCGTGCACTCCAAACCTGCGTAACCGATAAATCAACTTTGGAAATTGAAACCCGGAAGTAATGCTCCACGCATCCGCTCCCTCGGCAATAGACGTTCAGTACCTGCACACCATAAAGTACAAAAGATTGCGGCTGCTGCTGCTTTATTTAGACATTCCCAGCACCGCATGCTGTCTCAATTCCTAATCCATCCCCCACACGCCCACTCCACACCCCATTCCCCACACTCCCACTCCACATCCTACCCCCCATTTCCCACACTCCCCACCCTAGGCCTCCACCCCACTCCCACCCCCTACCCCCCACCCTAGACCCCACTCCCACCCCACACCCCTTTGTACATACAGGTTTGTATACATGTACACCCCAATGGCCTTGCCCTGCATCAAACTTACATTTCCAGTTTCATACCAGTGGCGTGCTAGCACCTCTTGCACTGTAACTACCCTGGGAAGCCCTGGCAGCGCTCCAAGTTACCCAATCAAACTCTTCATAAATAGTTTGCATATCACAAATGAGCGATTACTACTATCTGCATGGACCTCTAACTTTTCTTTTTCACGCAGACCCTAGTTGCTTTATAGAGCACACCATTATCAAATAATTGTGTTTAGCATTAGAAATTGTGTACCAGAGATCTGGGTTGACAAGAATAAGACCAGGATAGGGGGGGGGGGAGGGGGAGGGGTCTTGTTAGTCCCAAGAATTTTGCATCTATAGATCTTTGGGTTGATACTATGACCAAGATAAGGAAATGCTGAGACCAGTCCTACTCTGGCTACATTACTAGTGATAAATGTACAAGGCTGTCGAGTGCATTGGCATTTAATGATTGATATTCAGTTCATTGTCAAATGAACTGTCCTGAACCTACATGTGATAATGATGTGATCATTATCACATCAGCAAGATGAGAAGTTTGTGTGTGGTGGGGGGGAGGGGATTGTAAAACAAGATCCGAAAGAAATATATGGTGTGTCTATTGATTGCCTTGAACAGGACCTCGGCATGCACTATTGTTGACAAGTTACAAGTATATACCCTGTTACCCTCAACTAATGCGAATAAAAGAAAAGTTTCATTTTCCCTGAATGATTTGAAGAAATATTTTCCAGTTTAATTTCATTATTTTCACCTTTGGAGCTGTGTCAAGTTAAAAACTTAATTGAAAATAAAATTTGTTTGATTTTAGTGAAGTCAGACAACTATTTTTGTCCTGAACATCTATTCAGAAGGGTTTCTTATAGATGTAAACAGTGTTTGATAGTGTACTGTAGACATATGTTAGGTTAACTAAGGTGAAAGAAATAGGGGTTTAATAAACACAACTACCCAAAATTGAAATTATTCTACAGCACACGGTTGAGTGTAGACATGATATATGTGCTCAAAGGAATATAATTTGAATACAGTCTGAATACAGAGTCTATGGTGTCTGATTGGGGTTTCAAAAAGGGAATACCCTTTCTGGCATAATAGACAAGTTCGGCGAATTGACTTTGCCCATTGACGTCACTTTATTATACCTCTGCATTATCACTTGCATCTGAAGAATGAGATGTGACATGACCCCCCCCCCCCCCCCCCCCTCATTGTAATTATTTTTTGTGGGGAGGGGGCTGGGGTGAGTTAACTGTTTTCATATCAGGGAAAAGAAAGCAATTATATGAATTATTCACCTGGGTGCACTTTTTTTAATTCCTGCCTTTGAAGGTTGCAAACCTGGGACCCGTTTCGCAAAGCCTTTTTTCAATGACAAATGACAAAAATCAGGGACAAATTTGTTGTTAACCAATCAGAAGCAAGAATTTCAGTAGCTTATAACAAAAACTGTCATTTGTCACCGATGACAAGTTTTGTGAAACGCCCCCCAGTTTTTAAAAGTACACTAGTCCCCACCGCCTGGACCGTTTCTGTGTTGCGCGCCCAATCCGCTGAGAAAAAGACACACCCTAAAACATGGACAGTCCTTTCATTTATGCCCTCGCAAACAACGGGGGGATTTTCGGGGATGGCATGATTTGTGGAGAATTTGGGCTCAGAATGCTCTGTGCGTCATACGTGTAAGGGAGGAGGACAAAGATGATCGAACAATTAAATATATATGAAAATGGTGAGAATATGGACAGTGAGAATACATGAACTTGGTAAATTCATATAATAAGGTAGTTCTCTTAATGCCTTATAGTATTGGTGTCTGAATTTTATTTTATCAGGACAAGACCATGGATTAACATGGATGTAAATTTGCATCTTTTTTTAAACTGAAGTTTTATATGTTGTGTGTTTTCTTGTTTGCTCATGCTTGGTTGTAAATGATTCCAGTTTGTGCTACTAAACAAAAGATATGTATATGATGAATGAATATATATATATATATCGTAGCACTTCCCTGGTGTAGAAAAAAAGCTCTATGAACGGGCAGATTTCTAATTGCAAAGATTTATAAACTTTATGAGTTGGTTGTGTTTTTAAAAGCAACAATAAATCTGATACATGTATTTCAATGTGTTATGTAAACTTTTATGTAAGAATGTATATTTTTTGTAAACTTTATCCAGGTATTTGCTTTTCTGTTTGGATAATAAAGGAACATTGACACATTATTTATTTTTCCATAGTTTAATTTTACTTTAGGAATAGTTCCAGTCGGTTTTACTTGAATATGAGAATATGAAGCTCTTTTGAATTCAACTATCATTGTTACAATTATTGGTTACAGTTGTATTATTAAGTAATCTTCATTACAGAATTCATTTTCAAAGTATTTTGGCCATACTATAAAGATATATAAATGTCTCATGACTCTATGCAAATGGATTATGTTCAGTATGAAAAGGTTACCTATGTGTTCATCCTTGCCTATGTGTTTCTTGTTATTTATATGTTATAAACTTAATTCAGTGCTGTGATCACATGTTATAAACTATGTTCAGTGCTGAGATGTTTCGTCATTGTTTAAAGGGGAAGTCCACGCTGACACAGATGTGAAGTTTGTTTTGATAGAAACAAGGACATTAGAGAAATATATCGGTAAAAATTTGAGCAAAGATTGATTATAGATCATTTTTTAGATCGATGAAAGACAAAAATGGCAACTCTGCAGCAGATCTTTTAAGATCCTTTTCCATTTGATCTGTACTTCTAATTATGACACATGCACATTATTGTACATGTTTTACACAACCCCCTTTATGAAACATATATATTCCTTCATCAATAACTAAGAAAATGGAAATGCTTGTACAGCACAGAGCATATGGGAGAGGTCCTCAAAAGATATGTCATGGAATTATCACTTTATATGTCATTGATTACCTTACCTTTTTATATAAATTTGTAATCATACTTCGCTCAAACTTGCACTCATCTGTTACTCTATTTTATTTGCTTTTATTTTATCAAAATAACTCAATATCAGGTTGGACTTCCCCTCTAATTGTGAAGCATGTGTTTTGACGTGCATCACACAAATTTATCATTGCAATGTGCAGGTGCGATGTGCATTTGTAATTATCTTTTCGTTTGACATATTTTTGTATATTGTAAACTTTATTGTCAGTTATGTAACCCCATTAAATTTCTACAAATGATACAATTTCTCGCAATTTTATTGTATTGATACTGTATCTGATAGATTAACCCTAATCCTAACAACACTAACACCGAATGATGATTGTGGTGACGATGATGATGATGGTGATGCCAATGATTGTGATGACGATGATGATGATGATGGTGGTGGTGATGATGGTGATGATAATGGTGGTGATGATGATGATGATGGTGGTGATGAAGATTGTAAACATTAAAAAGAGAATTGTAAAGATTACAACGAAGATAATCACATTGATGGTAATGATAGTCATTATGGTGATGAAAATAATCATAGTTGGTAATAATGGTATTGATGAAAATTGAGGAGATGATTATGATTATGATGACAAATAAAATTGGCCGAAAATAAAGAATTTTAATCGAGCCTTTATTTCCTTATTATATTATCGAATAAGGGTAAATACCATCCGGTTGTCGAAAAAGGGTGCATGAATATAGTTTGATAAAAAATTGGATAAAGAATTTTTTTTTACAAATGCGTCAAGGAGATTAGTTCAGCATTTTTTGGTCGAAAATTGAAAATTCATAATGGGCATATTTTTTCCTTTTTTTTCTTCTTCAAATAAGGGTAAATACAACCACATCTTTTCGAAGATGAGTGGAGAGATACACTTCCTGAACATTTGAAAAAGACTCTTCTTTTGTTTAAACGACAAGGGGTTAGTTTAGCATTTTTGGTCAAAAAAAGAAAAAAATTCATGGGCATTTTCAAGTTGGCCGAAATTCCAAATTCTATCGAGGACAACTTCCCTTTTTAATATAAAATAAGGGTAGATATGACCCCAGTTTGTCCAGAAAGTTTGCATTAACAGATTTCATGAAATTTGGAAAAAATACAAATACGGCAAGCAGTTTCTGCCCAAAATGGAAAATTCACAATTGGACATATTTTATGTTTTTTCCATCAAATAAGGGTAAATGTGGCCCCGCTTTGTCGAGAATGTGTGAAGAGATACATCTAATGAAAATTTGAAAAACACAATTTTTTTTTACAAAATTGGCTAGGGGTTAGTTCAGCATTTTGGGTCAAAAATCGAAAATTCACAATAGGGCATATTTCCCGTTTTTCTATCAAATAAGGGTAAACGTGACCCCACCTTTGTCACACAAAGGTGCAGTGGCAAATTTCATAAAGATTGGAAAACGCCTATTTTCGACCACAAAAAAACGGTAAAATATCGAATATTTTCAATGGGGTCAATTTTCATGTCCCCCCTCCCCATCTAATAGGGTAGACATGACCTCTGTTAATCGGAAAAGTGTGGAGAGACACATTCCATGGAAATTGGAAAAATACCAAGTTTTGACAAAAATGGCAAGGGGTTTAATAGTTCACCATAATTGGCCGAAACTCAATTTTTTTCAATAGGGCCTATTTTCCTATTTTTTCATCAAAAAACAGTTTATGTGACCCCGCCTTGTGGAAAATGTGTGGAGAGATACACTTCATAAAAAATTGGAGAAAAAACAAACTTTTTACAAATACGGCAAAGAGATTAGTTCAGCATTTTTTGGTCAAAAATGGAAATTTCATAATGGGGGCATATTTTACGTTTTTTTCATCAAATAAGGGTCACATAAATGTGACACAAGCTTTTCGAAAAAGGGTGCAAGGGGTTAATTTAGCATTTTGGGCCAAAAATCAAATATTTTCATTTCTGCTTTTTTCTTCTTCATCGAATAAAGATGAAATTTGACTCTAGCTTGTAGAACAAATGGGGAGGGGGCAAATTTCATGACAATTGGAAAGACACCCGGTCATGTAGGATTTAGGACCTACAGATGTTGAGTACAAATACGACATCAAAGCTACTTGATCCAGAGGATGAAAAGTAGAAAAGGACTTTAATACCTGTATATTGTCTGGGCAATTAAGTCCATATTCGTTGATGACCAGCCGAGCCATACATTTATTGTTTTTTTCCTTTCTTTCTCATTAGAACATAATGACTCACAGAGGCACTGAACAAGCGAGTATGGTCAAACTTGCTCGAGTTGGGCACAGTATGGTGAATACTACTGTGTTCAGCAAGCACCAAATAACAGAATATACGACATGTTGTGAACGAGGGTAACCAAGTTTGCCGAACTATGTGAACAGATAGTACTAAAAAATCATGCCATGTGCTGCCCTCTTAGTACCGAGAGAGCACATTTTCATGTGTTTATGCTACTTTTCATCATGACATTGGTCTCTCAAGGGCAGAGGCGGTTCTCCCGGGGGGGGGGGGGGGCAGGGGGGCACAGTGCCCCCCCCCACTTTTTCAGATACCCCCAAAGTGCCCCTTTTTACATAGGAAAAGTGCCCCTTTTATTTTGTAAGAATTGCCCCTTTTACTTCGACAAGTGCCCCTATTACTAAATAACAGTGCCCCTTCCCCCTTTTTCACCTCTGACGAGTGCCCTTTTTATTTTTGACACGTGCCCCTTTTCCTTCGACATGTTCCCATTTTCCTTTGCAATAAGTGTCCATTTTCCATTCTCATAAATCTTGAAATTATCTTTAATAAGTGCCCTTTTTAATCTCTAGTAAGTGCCTCTTTTCAGGTACAAGAAGTGCCCCTTTTCACTTTTGATAAGTGCCCCCTTCACCTCTGATAATTGCCCTATTCAAAACTGAGAGGTGCTTCTTTACTTTGACAACTGCCCCTTTTTTCCTTTGTAAGAAGTGCCCCTTCTCCTTTTAATAACTACCCCTTTTTTAAACTCGGATGAGCACACCTTTAATTTTAACATGTGCCCCTTTTATTTTCTAATAAGTGACCCTTTTCCTTATGATAAGTGCCCCCATTAAAAAGAGAGAGCTCCTTCCCCTTCTCATAACTACCGCTTTCCCTTTCTAATAAGTGCTCCTTTTCCTTATGATAAGTGCCCCCATTAAAAAGAGAGAGCTCCTTCCCCTTCTCATAACTACCGCTTTCCCTTTCTAATAAGTGCCCCTTTTCCTTATGATAAGTGCCCCCATTAAAACAGAGAGCTCCTTCCCCTTCTCATAACTACCGCTTTCCCTTTCTAATAAGTGCCCCTTTTCCTTATGATAAGTGCCCCCATTAAAAAGAAAAGGCTCCCTCCCCTTCTCATAACGACCCTTTTTTTAAATTTGAACGGTGCCCCCTTTTCATTCAACAAATGCACATTTTCATTTATTATAAGTGCCCCTTTTACATTTTCATAAGTGCCCCTTTTCATATCTGGTCAGTGCCTCTTTTCACCTCCGATAATTCCCTTTTTAATAATGATACGTGCCCCTTTTCCTTTCTAATAAGGGACCTGTCCCCTTTTCACCTCTTATAAATGCCCCTATCAAAATCTGATGGGTGCCCTTTTTCCGTCAACAAATGCCTATTTCCCATTTCCGTAAACGCCTCTTTTTCATCAGGTGAGTGCCTCTTTTCAGGTGAAAAAAATGCCTCATGTTCACCTTTTATAATTATCCTTTGTACTTTGACACGTGCTCCTTTTCTTTTCTAATAAGTGTCTTATCCCTTTCGATAATTGTCCCCTTTTCATGAAATCATTAAACATGCCCCTTATTTAAAGCGACTAAGAGCAATTTCCCCCAAAGTTCGCTCGCTGCGCTCGCTCGCATTTAAAGATGATATAATTATGTTAGTTATCAAAGGTCTTTTCAGTCTTCCGTTATGAGAATGTGCTTATAACCCCATCACGATTGGCTTTTTTCCTCTTTAAAGGTTGTAATTTTTCGCACTGCGACCTCGCAGATCTTTAAAAATTTTCTCGCTCGCTCGTAAATGCATATTCAGACATCCCACCCAACTGTAAAGTATGATGCTTAAGCGATATCTTGTATGATGTATGAAGAGAAACAAATATTGAAATCATCCCTGATAATGTAATCACAATGCAGGGGTATGTACCAATGTCTAAAAAATGTATATTTTCGCTTTGATATTTCCCACTGTAGGTGCCCTTTTTTCTTCAGAAAGTGCCCTTTTTTGTTGGTGCCCCCCACTTTGGAAGTCGCTCGACCGCCCCTGCTCAAGGGACGTACAGATCATGGTCACAAATACATTTTTTGATGATTTATTATTGAAGGAAAAAATATTATCTAAAGATCATAATTTTGAGAGGAACCAGTGGCATGAGTGGCCTGCCATAGTTAAGTTCAACTTAAAGTTGATCTTAGTCTTTGTGAAACATCCCAGGTCACCATTAGTGATATATAGAAGAACATCTTATCATTGAAATAAAACAATTTGTATTCGAATGTATGGATGTTTCTTTCATGGGGACCTATAGTGACGAAGTATATTCCATTAACCTGATAATAATGAATGAACTACAATGCTTGGAATCCAGTCTGCATACATTACTTGTTGTTTTGTCGGGCAAGACTCTGAAAACTTCTTTCTTTTTTTGTATTAGTTAGGGAGAAATTTTGTTCAGAAGGTTGGCATTCAACCAGTCAACGGGTCTATTCCGCTAAACGTCGACGTGAAGCGCGTTCGACGCCGTCCCTCGGATAGGAATTATGAATCGATGCTCCGTGATCACTTCATCGTCAAGGAAGGCGGTGAATGTCGTTGATGACGGTGTGTACAATGCACGAGCATTTGGGATTTTGCGGGGCATTACGAGCTGAGATTCGAAGCGGTGCCCGATCTATCTTTTTTGACGCAATGAATCCCCTCAAAACCCCACGTACTCGCGTTTTTTTTAATATTGATACTCTCTTCGCTGCGATGATGATGATGATGATGATGATGATGAATCAACTTCGCTGGATATCATACATAACGTAGAGAATAATTAAATGGGAGAAAATAATAAGATCAGCTCATCCAAATAAAAGGATTCGTTTTTCGAGGATGATGATGAATTTTGCACAGTTCCAATGCTAAAGTGAGGGTTACTGTTTGTAGAAATTTCTCTTTTTTCACCCTCTCTGACAAAATACGGATCATATTCAGTACAAACCATCTCAATAACACGGTTTCAGATAATTTGTTACGTTTAATAAAATGGTACAGTAGTAGCAATACCAAACGATCTTTTCTAAACCCTTTGTTTCTGTGAAGTAAAAAAAAAACATGATGTGAATGTTATTAGATACACATTTGTATACCTTCAGAATATCTGTAGGAGAGTAAGGATGTCGGGAGACAAAATTGCCGACAATTATGCCGAACATTGTTAAACAAGCCCCCTCCCCCTGTCTCCAACAAGAAAGGAAAAGGGTTCGGAACTTAGAATTTGCCAGTCGCCGATCAAGAAGACTCCCCCCCCCCCCCCCTCATTCCCGCCCATGAAATGGCTTGATACACATCAGCCAGTACAAACCCTACTCGGTCTGTAGCATAACACTGCCTCAAGAATCAACTCTTGAAGAGGAGATCTTCCAAGTCGTGTCCACACGGTGATGTATTCGTCTGTTCTACTTCTGGGATTGTGCTGGCCAGTATGAACAGGGTCACAACCGCCTTTCTTGCCTCGAGACTGAAAGAGGGTTAACACACACAATAGCCAAGACAACCCCGGAAGTCTAAACGACTTGACTCAGAAGTCCAAACGAATGACCACGCTTTCTCCCGAAGATAGGTGCTCCAGTGTCGAAAGTCGAGGTGGCACAGACTTTTTTTTTATTTCGAATCAGAAAACTGATGATCACGATTTCTCACGAGGATGACGTGCTCCAGTTTTGAACCTCGAGGCGTCATAGATTTTTTCTCTTCGAACCAGAAAACCGATGACCACTGTTTCTCCCGAATATTACATGCATCCAGATTGTCATGGAACGCAACTTTGATGTTACCATGGTGGCTGGGTCTATAGACGCTACGGAGCATCAGTTGTACTTCGTGGAAAAGCTACCGTTTAGTAACAGCTTTGGAAAACACTGCCAAGTTGATACGAGAGTAAGTAATAAACTGCTGCTTTTTTTCAAAAAATTGATAGGGAAAATCATCAAAAAACTTTGATAAGTGCTGGAACAAAGGGGGCATAATAACATTATTGGGCGTACCTTTTTTGTTCTTGGTGTACTTAAGGTTTACACAGTGAAGTAGTTAAGGAAACCGGGGGGAGGGGGGGGGGCATGTGCCTCCCCCTCCCCAGCAACATTGAGTGGTGAAACAATAAAATATTTAAAACAATTAAAGGAAAAAGGACAGACAAAAAGGGAAAGGGAAGAGGGGTAAAGACTGGGAGAGGAGACATATTATCCACCCCAACACACCCCCTAATCAGTAGCCTTGTTAATTTCATTTTCAGAGAATGGATGGTGCCCCCACTCGTTCCAGTAACCCCTTGGCGGGGGGGGGGGGGGTCACACTACGCCATTGAATACGCGACTGGCTATTAAAGGCATCGTTTAACGATGTTAAATCTGAGATGCATGACCCTATACGTGTTGCAGTGCCTGTGATATGGTGTAATAGACCTAAACAAATTTGCGCTTCAAAATGATCATAAAGTGCCGCAACTAAGTAAAAAAATCTTTGAGTGACCGGCTTAACCATACTCATTCCCCCCCCCCCCCCCAATAGACTGTAGACTTGAAAATCAGACAGATGATCGGCTTGTAAAAGTCATGTAATTCCTGACTAACCTAATGGTTTATAATTATGATTGTAGCATGAGCTTAATTCAGGATTTTGTTTCAGAATCTGAGTCAATGTTACCCAGTCACTTTAACAGGGGCACCGACCCTTGCGCCCGAAAACCCGCCAGTAAAAATGAGGAGGAAGAGGACGAAATCCTCCTGAATGAAATTGGCTGCGGCCCCACTGTTAATTGTATATATATATTCCTTTGGGGCCTTTAAATAGGGGTGCAAGTCATGACCAACCTCTGCTGGCTACGTCACTACCACGACTACTCAGCATCGTGCTTTTTCTCACGCAAGATTCAGCCTTGGAAAGGGTTAACGAGGTCTGCTAACAGGGACAATGCTGGCTATTAAAGAATACTATAATTATACTCATTTCAAAGCATGTTCGTGACATAAGTAAAACAATTGAAAATCCATTAAAACCTTGCTATCATTTTGTGACAAAACGTTGACAAAAACACTACAATATACAATTCGTATTTTCATATCTTATTTACCATTTGGAATACCTTGTGATTTACACACGATATGATTTTTAGTTATATCTCTCAATTACACGCATTAGCATGTCTGTAAATTTTGATACCGTACCCGGTAGGCTACTTTCTTAATGTCTTGGACTTGTCTTTGTCCGATTTTCTGGCTTTTGAATGCCAACAATTATGAAATTGAAATATAATATATATAATATATATGTATATTTATCTGAGTAGCGCTATGATTTAAATTTAATTCAAATAATTAACATCGTTCGAAATATTAAGAGACGAAGTTTGATGATATATCATTGGAAATGATATATTTCCATATCAAAGTTTGTTTGTGTTTTAATTTAATAAAATATGGTTACCAAGTATAGTGGAAATAAAATGTACTTCGGTTAGTAAATCCATGTAGCAAGACACCTAAACCATTATGATTTGCGATATAATATTCAGGCAGGCAGCTTGATGTGTGTTTCCAATGTTCAGCGGCCCAGTGAGTTTAGCACATACTGCCTCGGTTTCATCGCGGAGGTGACGGGGAGAAGTATAACCCTATCGCATCCGCGAACAAAATTCTTCTTTTAACGAGATAATGGTATATTGAAAGGGGCGAACTTGGACTGAAAATCGGTTAGGGAATTTCGATGAGAAATTTTGATTCCAAATCTTTTGTATCAACCGGTCCTCAGACCACAAAGTGACCAGCCTCCATGCTAAAATGTCTAGCAGCCCCTGGGGAAAACTCCGGCCACAAGCTCCCCATATCCAGCCCGCCCTTGATGGGGTTTTCTAATATGCTTTGTAATTCAATTATTTGTAGTTAAAAATAGAGTTCCGGCCAGGCGATTAAATTATGGAAGAATTGGAAAAGACAGATTTTATAGTACATCACTTGTGTATACTGTAGGGGTTTTGAATCATCAAAATGATAAGTAATTGATTAAATATTGCTGAAAGTCATATGCTCTGCCGACAGAAATGTGTTTATTGGATTACACATAAAAGCCTCGTCCAAACTCGTCACCTGGTTCTTGCCATGATTATGAAGGCATTTGGAGTAAAATGTTTTTCAGGGGGGGGGGGGCATCTTTTCCTTCTTCAAACTACTAAAAAATATGAGAACGGTCACAATTTATTTGGTTGCTCACTCACGAGCATTAACATGCTTTCTTAGCAGTCAGGTAAAACCAACCAACCAACCGATATTTACCTGCAAAAGAACCCAATCTTAAAAGGCATTAGTTGCTGTTTTAGAAGAGAGTATTTTTGTCCATGAACACAGAAAACAATGAGTTAAAATTTAATTTCTACGTAAGCTGCCTTTTTTTTGTAATTCTTTGCCTCATCAGAGGATTTATTAGGTAAACATGGTTTTTTACATTAAAAGATACAATGATACAAATCAAACTTACATAATTACAAAAGCATCATAATTGGCATAACATGAATTGTATTTAAGTTATTGCTTTTGTTTTATTCTCCCCCTTTAAAAAAAAGTACATTAACAACTCTTTTGGTAAAAAAAAACAATTCGTATTAAACGCAGTAGTGTATATTCATATAGTAGCTGCGCTATATAAATGGACCTATTATTATTTTTTAAAGATGAAATACAATACATGTGCTTGACTTGTTTTGTGTGTGTGTATGCTGAACATGATCTCTAACCTATGCAAATTATGAGGTCAATACAATACAGTCTTCGAATCGGCTTTGATCTAAAAATAACGAATATTTTGTGCAGGATTCCAAGAAAAGTGACAAGAGAAATTCTTAAAGAGTAGTCAACCACAAAGCTATGAATAGAACATCATGAACTGGTATACTATTTTACAATATGGTGCCTATAGGGTTTGGTACACTGCAAAAAAAATAAAAAATTGGTACAACCTATCTTATTTTGCAAAAAGGCAACGTGCATTTTATCTATTCATTTTTTGCTGTTCTATCTTTTATTTTAAAAATTTAGTTATCTGTTTATTTATTCGATTTTGTTTTATGATTGTGATTATGATTATTATTATCTTTTAAACTGTATTAGTATAAGTCCGCAAAATATTGTAAATCCATTCAAGTGTATTCTAAACGACTAAATGACATTATATTAAAACATAAACATAATATTTACAGGTAAAAGAGTAATGCAGAAATTGAAACGCTAGTGCCGTGCTTTCATGGCGCTTGTACAATGAATGTTGAATATAAACTATTTGTTATTCTGCAAAAAAAGGTGCATGCAAATGAGATTCAGATTTAGATTGAATTATTGTGAAGAAAAAAAACCTTCTGATAAGAATGCTGTTTTACGTAAATCCCATTAAAAAAATAATTGAACAGTAATTGTACAGTATTACAGAACAATATATGATTTTCATATTATGACCTTCATGATAATTGATTTCTCTTTTTGTGCAAAATTTTAGGGCATGGTGAAAAGCTATGCTTGTACATTATTTTGGAACGTTCATATCAGACTACATGTATAAATTATTCACTATTTAAAATATTGTGTTGATTTTTCAGTCATATTAGACAAGTCGCATGATTATTCCCTAGTAAATATAATATTATAAGCAGAGATCTTGCAAAATATACTACAATCATAATATTTTACGAAGTCCCTTGTTGAGTCAGGACTATAATTATGTAAATCATAGGCATACAAAAAAGTTGATATTTGAAAGATTATTTTATCATGATTTAACGAAACATTTTACGTATCGTAAAAATCCGATGCAGAACATGAATGAATTAATAATTGTATTATTTGTTAAAGTTAAAATAACCATACAAGTTTGAAAAAGTATTAAAAAGTCTTAGATATTTGATCATTCATATCAACATATATTATGTTTATAGGCGGCCAACTTTACTACCATTCAATTCAGCCCGGTTATTATGATACTATGTATTTAATTCGGGAACCTACAATATACAGGCTTTGCCTCTTATTTTTCTATGTTCCAAGTCTATCACTGTGTCAATTATGCATTATCTTGTTAAATCTTATGTATGAGACAACAGTTTTCATGTGGAACAATAAAACCAACAAATCAGACAAACAAATGTTCATATAGGTTTTTCTAATTGCCTTTATTTACGCGAGAAATCAGAAACAACGAATAATAATCCTCTTTACAAGAAGAAATTGTTTGTTACAAATGTTTCGCCCTTATAATATGCAATAGATATATAGATTTAGATTATACATAATTTGTTAATAGATATTTATTATTGTCTCACCTATCTCGAAAATCGTATTCTTTGACTACTGTATTTTATTCAAAAAAAAACCATACGAATCGATCTGGGAGAAATTGATATATCATTTGACATCGAAATGGATTGGGGTTTTTTTAATGTGTAAATCAATTTAAATGATTGCATCAATTTCGTTCCGCTATTAAATTAAGATTTGAAATGAGATATGAGTATATTCCATTACAACAAATTACATTGCTTCTTTTTCGCGGAAAAGCCTGAAATATGTTTATATGTTGGCATGATGTTGATAGTTATTCATTACATAAAAATCAATTTACAAAACTGATATACATCACCATAGAAATAAAACAGATATTTTTAAAACTTCGTTTCGTATATCTAGTCTTGCAATCTGGTTATGAATTTATCACTTGTTCAAATGACTACTCTTTTACATTTAAATCTACAACTGCGTTCGATTGCGAGATTATAAATGTCTTACAGCTTAACATTATTAAAAATACAACGTTCAGAGAGATAAAAATAACAAATTTAAATTCTTTGGAGGGAGTTTCAAGAGAAAATGACCGGTATGCTTCCTTTTTAAGAAGTACATTTGCAAATTAACAAACTTGAAAGAGTCAACTCGACTTACCCCAATCTCAATCGTCCATGTCCCTTTCTTTTGGTTACGGGGCGGTGTCGGGCTAAAAACCATGAACGTGGCGGTTGCTCGCTGGACTTTTCACACACAATCGAGAGGGGAAAACAAATGGAAATGTACAAGTTCTGTATTTCCTTCTATAATTGGGTTCCAATCAGGAAAACAATAGGTATTTGCATTTCACGTAGGCACAGAAGTTATTTCCAAGAAGATGAAATTGTTTCGTTTCAGTAAAGATCATCCATCGCACGTGCTCTATAATCGTGTGAAAAAAAGTTGAAGATTGATGTACCTGTGCTTTGCGCCACTTTACTTGAATTATTCTACTGGACATGCGCACTAATCATGAAGTAATATCAACGAATGGCGGTGCGTGTGACACGTTTTCATTCATCTCGATATATGATATCATTTTTTCCACTACACCTCGGCACGTGATATCAATTCGTAGTAAATAGTATTTAAGTACAGTTACGGAAATTTGGATTACACGTGTTATATACCAAAATATTCTGTTTGAAGAGTACACGATTTAACAAGAAGTTTTTAAGAACATTTTCTTGAGGCCCACTTGGTGGTCCCCACTCGAGTAGTCCCTAAATACTGCCATTACCAAATTTGATGATACAATCATTTTGTTTTAAGTTACAAAATATGAAGTTTGAGAAACTTCCTGTCTGAAGAATATTAGAAAAATTTATTAAACAATAAATCACACTAAGAATTACGAAACATAATCTGTTATCATAAAAACCTGGGTCTACAGCAAACCAGAGTTATCATAATAACTATCGTAATATAACAGTTCAATATGTACAAATCACTATTCAAATGAATGTCCAAATTTATCAAAAGTTAATGAACAAAAATATAAAGTAAAACAGAATTTTCACACATGTGGTACGTTGACACTCTTGGAAAATAACGACCGATTCCTTTACATGATAGAAACTGAAATAACACTTTTTTTATTATTTTGAAGGACCAATCACATATATTGTGTTTACATTTCATATGTTTTATGTACACATTTACAGTAAAAATAGCAATATTAATGATTTTAGTTGAACACATTCGTGTTAGGCAAAATAACTTTATAAGGACACGCCCGTCATTGTGACGTAATCGCCTTTTATACTAAAAGCCCGAGAGATTATTCATAAATTTAGTGCTAATTTCCTCACCTCAAATTAAATTGGATTATGAGACTGGCTAAGCTGAACTGCCTCGACATTCCTGGAAACATGAAAATATGGAATATCGCCTTAGTATGTTGATGATGATTAAAAAACGAAATAATGTGACTCTTTTCTAGATAATCGAGTCATACATATTTGATGATTCATTTGTACATGATATTAACCAACTGGGAATCTGTCTGAACAAAACCATTTAATAAACCTCTCTGCTTCAAAGTTCTGTTCTATTGCATTTCTATTTCCATACAATTATATTTTTCTTATTATTCAATCACGTATTAATGTCAAATGGAGGTTGTTTTTATTTAGTTATTTGTTTCAAAGATGGAATTGAATGAATAAATGTAAAGTGAAATGAAGTAAACAACATTATATGTATTCGGGACAATAATGGACGTGGTGACGAATATCGAATGGGGCCGTTGTTTCACCCCAAAAGCACACACACACACGCACACTTTTTAAAAAAGATATTTGTTATCATTTTCTCTCAAATCAAATAAATATTGTACAAATCATTCTTAACAAAACAAAACGTTAACATTGTACATTGGTATTTTGGATTAAACATAAATTGCAATAATAAAAAAACAAACCTACATCCACAGCCACATCCACACGAACACACAAATACGCACACACACACGCACGCACGCACACATATTACGACGTCCTTGAGCAACTTCATAATAATATTACTTACCAAACTCGTAAATAGGAAACTCCAGAATCATTCTGCTAAAAAACGCTATACTTCATTAACAATATCAACACGGTATGAATATAATATGAACCTCATTAGGATATGCAAAAGTGCAACCGACCCAACCTGATTCTAATGCTGATTAGTTCATTGACTGATGATGGCGTGTTACCCGCGATTTGCCTCATAAACTCTCGACATTAAGTGCTTTTCCTATTTAGAGCGTCGAAGGTCTTTTTTATGTAGAGCGTGAAAACTGTCGGGGAGGTGGGGGGGGGGGGGTGTGGTAAACAAAAGAAGTCAATTACGAGGAAGGGGAAAGGGGTGAGAATTAATTGATTATACACGTCCTAATAATAATTTCCTAAATATAATTTTTGTCCAATGTATGAATTTTCTTATTTGTCTTATTGAAAACTCAAAAAAAATAATCTGTGAGTTTACCTTGCTCTTCCCGTATTTACTATGATTAGGATATCAATATGATTTTTAAGGGCTGAATATGCTTGTAAACTATAGAATGAATGATTTTAATAACGATTTATTCGATTCATTTTTCATATTCTGTTCTATCTTGATTCCTTTTGTTTGCCATTGTTATTGTATTGAATTTACCATTATAAAAACCGATATTGATATGATATGTTTTTTTAACAGAACCAATATGTAAAACAGTAACTTGCAACTGTTCCGTTATCCTGAATATACATTTTTGAATAAATGACTCTGTTAAAAGTTTCAATTTGTCATAAAAATCTATTTAATTTGACCTAAAAATGAGTTTATTCTATTTAGAAAAACATATACTAAACACAAATTGACATAATTAAAGCAGTTTAAATGCTGACATAACAGTAAGACAACGATGGATTGCTATATTATTCGTTAAAAGTTTATTTGCATTTGCATGGTATCAATTATATTCATGATAAGAACGGTGGTATAGTAAAACGATATCGTTTAAATACAATCATCATAATCATTTGCAAAGATGACAACGGCCCCTATAACTGTATTTTGAAAAGTTCCAAATGTTTATTGGAATTGGACAATCTTTTCATATTCCTTTCTCAATTCTCAATTTCTAAATGAATACCAAGATACTTCATTACAGCAACATTAAAATTACACAACAAGAGTAGCGTGCATCGCGGATGGGGTTTGGCAAAGGGGAACTACCCCCTCATCACCGACAGGCAAACAGAAAGAAACGCAGCCTAGAGGGAAGTAGGGGGAAGGGGTACTGAGAGTGAAAGAGAAGGAAATGATGGGGTATAGCGAGATGGCAGGAGAAATTGAGAAGAGATACACAGTCGACCCCGCCCCTCTTACATCCTGCCTAGTTCGTCTCTCCAGCTCCTCCCATTTCGTCCTACTAGAAGGCTAATGCTCCCTCAACAAGTCTACCCCAACCAATTGTAATGGAGCGCCATGATGGATACGCCTACTACACATTGTTGGGTTAATCAGATTCTACTACATCCAGTAATATGATTTGATAACCAACAAAATACAACACCAACAACAACAAAAATCAACAAAAACTGACAACAACAATATTTGCAGGTATGGAGAAATGAAACAACGCTTAAAGCAATAATTGCTTACATTTTATTATCTTATACCGATTCGTTCCAAATGGAGCTCACCTGTCACCTATATTAAATCCAATTTAAAAGTCCAGCTGATGATCTCATAATTTCTGACCTTTCCTACCACTTTATACAAACCATTTCTTCCATCCACCTTATGGTCGGCCTCCAATACCATGGAAATCTTTCCGGATGCCATCTTTATCTGCTTCCAAGAAAAAAAAGGAACAGCGGCGCGCGAAACTCCAGTAAGTAAATACAATCGTGATATACATTCCCGCGTTTATTTGGAGTAGACGAACCTATGCGTGGAAAGTACAAATATGAATCATGGTTTAAAATTAGACGCCTCCGCGTGGTCGCACTGCCCTTGTAACCTGAACTTCATTTCCAATGAGAGATGGTAACAAATTATAGATAAGGGATGTTGTCTGTCTATGACGCTTAAACGATGTAGGCCTGTTGTTTGGTTTTTGGTATGTTGCGATGTGTTAGAAGATGGCTGTATTGAAAACGCAGAATCGGCAAATATGAGAGATAGTGTTATGTGAACGTTGCGAATGACCAAAATCACTTATGTAGTAATGTATTGTGCATAGTTCTTAAATCTCGTCTGTCTTTGAATTCCGACGCGCGAAAGCTAGACGTATTGACGGTGATCTGTTTGATTTTGAGCCCTCCTTTTCATAGCTATTTCATCTGAATGTGAGTTAGGAACCAACGGAATGTGGGTAAAAAAATTGGGTGGAGAGATAAGCAAGAAGAATTCGAGCGAGAGAAGTGGTATTGTCATATTGGGTTATGCCAATGTAGCGCACAACAAAGGAACGCGAGAATAAAGAACGGGAAATCCCCTTTGAAAACCCGGTTATTACGGCATACGACGTATGAGGCGGGATGACTGACGAGTTGTCGTGTTATTTAAATATGCCCAATGTGGGTTATAGCATGGACCTACTACAGATTGCGATCGCTGGTATTGTTTTGGGAGCTTTAATATATTAGAGGTTTGAAGTGATTGAACGTCAATGGCGTATCCAGGATTCTTCAACAGCCGATTAAAATAGCGAATATTTTCCTTGTTTTTAGACCAGAAGGGTGGTGTATTGATAACATGATAACAGACTCTTTCCTACCAAATTTGATTTTCTTCTTATTTGAAAAAGAAAAATACTCTAGATAACAGGGGTAATGATCCAATTGGTGCCCCCTTAAGACTGAGCCTATGTCAAGGATGAAAGAGGGAGTATAGTATGGTGGTTAATACCTTTTATACTCAATCCAAGGGGTGAGTGTTCGAATCCCAGCCCGGTACTAATGTCTTTTCGCAAGACGGCCATTAATTCACCTTTGCACCCCCCCCCCCCCCCCCATAGGTGTAAATGGGTACCTGGCCTTTTATAGGGTATTACCGGCGGGAATAGCAGTATTAATACTGATGTACTACCCTAGATATTAAAATAAGATCTAATAATAATTGTTATTACTTGACTCAGAGGCATAAATATTCCAAACATAAGCAGAAGAAGTGACAAAATAACTCATACCGATAAAACTGGCTAAAATATTATAATTAGGCTTGGTTAAGCGTACGAATTTTGTTAATCAAAAGTCTGACGATTCCACCGCTCTAAAGGGTGGATGGTAGGACAATCAATGGAGCAGCACTAATTGAGGTAATGGTAGTATGCACCGCCCCCCCCCCCCCCTCCCCTCGGCCCCTCCAGGCTTCCGCCAAAGCGTTTGCCCCCACTTTTGCTCCCCGGTCATTGAGATTTTAGGATCTTTGGGATTTGAAAAAAAAAACTTTTCTTGAAATCTCATTTCATTTCAAAGATGCTTTTCAGTGCTATTTTTCTTCCCCCTATCCCCATCCGCCGATTTTTTTTTTGGCGGGGGGGGGGGGGGGGGATGGGATAGGGTGGCGGTCGGGGAGGGAGAATGAAAGCTTTAGTTTACCGATTGTGGAATAGGAGAAAAACATGTCGCCATAAATGTTCCCTGAGTGCGCCCCCTCCCCATTTTAAAAGTAGTTGCGCTGCCGCCTCTTATCATTTGATATAACATTTCTCAAGAATAACAGTAGAAAAATTGGAGGATTATAATCATGATAACGGTATGGGAATTATATTTTGGTACAGCTACAAACATCTACAAAAATGTACAACAGCAACACATAACCAATACAATTTTCTTATCCGCCGCGGCCAAACACTAAATCACATTCACGACAGTGCTCACAATGATAACGAAAATATCGCAGGTCAGAAAAACATCGGCGCATTGCAGCACCTCTTTATAATGCGTTCAACACAATACCATTTCTACAGAATTATCATTTCATAAAGATCACACTCGTTCAAGGACGAATAGGGTGGGTCGTCCATACTCCATACTGTTCAGTGAACCCTCGTATTGCGTGCAAACGATGTTCTATTCTAGATTAGAGGGAGCGGGCACAAGATTATGTCTGTCATTAATGTGGAACGCCTCGAAGTGGAGTACAATGCAAAACAGGGGGCGTAGCTACCGGATGGGTAGTAGTGGGCCTGTCCTCCTTTTAGGAGCTCTAAAAAAAAACACCGCTAATGATACTAGGTCTATGAAGTTGATGTGAGCATTGTTATGTGAGTACCGATACAACTTAGCAACAAAACAAATATCATAAGTACATTACATAGCAACCAGAACACATCCGGTCTTAAACATGTCAACGTCCTATATAACGGGAGTAATGCACAAGACGATTCATACCTTTAATACCAAAGGGGGAATATTCGCTCATTGGGATTTCGAACCCCATTTCCACCGTTCCCGGGATCGCCAATCTATCCACTAAGCCAGATCCACGGTGTACAAACTTGACCTGGATAACAAAAAAAGCAAGGAAAGGAAATTTAAGGATGTATCAGCCATCCACATTATCTTCAACTCTTTCGTAATAATTGTATGCTCTTTATAGACCCATCGGCGACACAAATCAAAATGAGGCATTGGCAGCACATGATTAAATATATCTTCGAGTTTGTCAACGCGTTCTAAACAAAATCGCAGTATATATATATTTCTTTTAATACGGACCTGCCGACAAATTTCGAAAAATGTTGAAATGTCCGTACATGATCTGTTAATTGGGGCGGAGATGTGCACCTCCTGCCCCCCCCCCCCCCCCCCACTCAGGGGTCGGAATGACCGCATGCGTGTTGCCAAAATGTCCGGTAAAGGGGTACTTTTCGTGCGACAAAGTCCGGCCCGAGAATAGTAAAAAAAGGGGTGTATTTGACTTTTCACCCGGAGATTTCTTTAAAAAGGGGGTGTTTTTTCTTTTTTTTCTCTCATCTCTTTGGACTCCTGAGAAATTATTCCGAATTTAGTGGGGTACATTGAGCATTTTTCCTGATTTAGGGGGGTCTCCAAGGCAGGAAAAGCCCGCGAAAAGCCCGCGAAAGGGGGGTTCGAAAATGTTGGCAGTCCTCAGATAGGGGGTGCTTTCAAAAAGAGGGAACGAGCATATGCGTACCCTAAATAACACTGAGTGGGGGGGGGGGGGGAGGGGGCCGGGGTGCACCTGATACCCATTTTCCTCCTATTTCGCTACCCCCTCCCCCCCCCCTGCGCCATTGCCACCTTGTTTACTCAATAATTATTTCATCTACATCCCGTATCGTTGTCAGGAACAACAGAAAAACAACAAAACGCTACAAAAGTTAAGGACAACAAATAAAGAGGTTGCCTCATTTTAAGATATTAAAAGAGGAAACGAATTTTACGGTTGGCGACAACACAATTGATCTTTATTAGATTGGAGGAATGTCTTCTTTCGATTTCTCATTGACGGGAGGGGTGTGTCCAAAAAGATTTCAATACACTTGGAATGCCTCTAAATTGGAATGGGCGCAATTTGTAAAAGAAGTCAAACAGAGGGAAATATGAAGGAATATTCTACCTCTTCGATTCGACATGTCATATTGAGTGACCTATGAACTAGATTCTCATATTCTTTATTTTCTTTTCCAATCCGAGAACATAGAGCGACATTATCTGCTTAGACTGTGAAACGGGCCCTTAGTCAGAATCATTTTAGGGGACACAAATAGCCCGTACCCCTTTAAAACAATGTGGCAAGTCTTAAATTAATATTTTTTAAATGTGTCACTCTTCGAATCTTTAGATCAGAATTTCACTTTGATGTCATTTTTTCTGTTATTGTGATCCTATATAAATATAGGCTAAATATATTTTCCTATATAAACAATCTTGGTAGATCTCGTGTTTTATTTCGCTGAAAATTAAGTATCTAAGCTACCCGGTGCGTGCGTGGGGGGATACACATCTCTATGTGCCCCCCCCCCCTCCCCCCCCCAAAAAAAAAAAAGTGCAAAAAAAAAAAACCCAAATTATGATATATATAGGTTTTCCCGGCCAATTTCGTAAAAGCAGCAGTCAATTTCATTAACGTGCATTCATGTTTGAGCAAATTTTCTCCACACGTTGCTGCCCTGTTTCATATTTAAACTTGTTGCATTCAATTTCGTTTTGAGTCACCGAATTTTCTAAAAATGCTCATTCAAATTAAAGCTTGGTTCAGTCAATTTGGAAATGCGTAAGGGTCATTCAATTTCGCCAATGTTCAGTGGGAGGTGAATTCTTTGGCGAATTGCGGTTTCATATTCGTCTATGGGCATCCTCTTTCGCAATCGGGTCATTCAAATTAAAACTAGACCTCATAATCAAAGTATGAGACTGGATGTTCATTCGGATATTCAGTATTTCATGTTCATTTGTTTATTCTTTTTCTCTATGATCTTTACTGACATGATTTCACATTATACAATCTTTTTATTTGTCTGATATATTTATATTGCATTTATGCTTTTCTCTTTCTTTCGACATTCTTTATTTTTGTTGAAACATCTCTTTATTCATATCTTCATAATTTTCATTATAACTGCCTTATTATAGGGGTTATTTGGTGTTTTTTTTTAAATCTTGATTGAGTAGGTGATCTTTCTTTCTTTTCATTTAACATCATTTTCTTTATTCATCATTCTATTTTGTTTCCATCATGTCCATGTCTATTAAACCTGAACTCTACCTACAAGATCTGTTTATATATAGCTTGTGCTTAGAAGAGAAGTCACAAATTGTGCACCTTCGCTGGGGACAGTATGTCATTCCTACAAGTAAACTTTGCATAAAACTATTCAAACAGAAGTATATTAAGTGACAAATTAACATCAAATGAAAAGCAATGCACAAATGTCACATATGTATGCCTAATCACGAAATTGAATGCATGAAGACATACCACCGTCTGTCCGGCGCGAATTTGAATGCTCTTTGCACGCTTTTCTAAATTGAATGCTCGTTTTGCACGTCTCCGTGGCAAGAGTATGAAATCGCATGCTACTGAATCAAATTGAATGACGCAATTAGCTTTTTGAATGTTGATCTACATAGTCATTCAATTTCGCACGAACTTGAATGAACGTAACGTTAATTCGGATGCTAAGTTTACGAAGTTGGGCGGGAAAACCTATAATAATTGTCATGCTCAGTAACATTATACAATGTTACTCAGTCAAGTATAAAACGTCAAGTTTTAATCTTCCAAATGCATTTAAGCCAACTCGATTCGATCGCTCACTTGATGACTATGAATATATTTAAAGCTGCATTAATAATTTCTTATGTGCCCCAAACACTGAAAACAGCCCTGGCTACGCCTTTAGTACTTTGATGAAGCTACTCGAGTTGTAAATAGTTTTGAGTAAGTAGATCGTCTGACTGAAGTTCAAGTCGGTGGAGTTGATTGTTCCAAGTTGCATAAATTAGTAGCGGTTCAAGCAGGGGCGGGGGAGGGGGGGAGGGGGGGGGGAGCTCAAGCTATCCCATTACAATTTATTCAACCCATCCCCCCACCCCACCCCCTGGTATAAACGTGATCAGAGTCACGTCATTGATTGAATCAAGTGATGGAAATGTATATAAAATGTATGACCCCTTGTCTGCTTCTTAATCTTGCCATTATAATGATGAATGTTTATTTTACAAGTATTATGCGTTTCCGTTTTAATAACACATAATATTGCAGTATTTTCATTTCTTCTCTACCCCTATAGTCCATTTCTCTCTCTCTCTCTCTCTCTCTCTCTCTCTCTCTCTCCCTCCCTCTCTCTCTTTCTCCCCTCTCTCTCCCTCTTCCCAGCTCTCCATTTCTTTCCCCATCTCTCTCTCTCTCTCTCTCTCTCTCTACACTCTATTAGGTTAATGTAGTCTTCCACACCCATCTTTAAAGGTACTATGTCCCATTTGCAGGCCAAAAAAATGAAAAGGTTAAATTCCAATGGCATTTGAAAGATAATACTAATTTATGACTCCCCTTAAAAAAGGGGGGCTTGAAAATGTCTTTAAGTGGGAAAATAACACCTATTAGTTGTCAAATCGACTTAGGAGCTATAGAGCCAATAAGTATAGGATTTCCCGGCCGAATTCGCGAGTTTGTCATTCGAATTCATTTACTTTGCATTTAAGTTAGCGCAGATCAGCTTTGTCATGCCAATTATCATTCAATTTTCCCGATTTTGTATTTAATTTAGGATTTTGGTCGAAGGATTTCATAGATCTGTCATTCAATTTAGAAACTGCTCAACTAGCATTCAAATTAATCGTCACTTGTCGAGGCGTCATTTTTATCATTCAAATTAACACCTGTCATTCGTATTCGAATTATGTTTATTCAAGTTAGGAATGTTAGGGGGAAGAAACGGCAACACACGTTTACAGCTTTAAAAAAAATGCAATAAAATACATGATTTTCCATTGGGGTCTCTTCTGTTATTCAATTATTAATTTTGAGGACAAAGCATTTGTTTGTAGTCAGACATTAGGTAAAGAAGGGGCGAAATCAAGGGATATGGAATCTCTGAACGGACATGTTCATATACCCCGGAAAAGTGGGGATACAAAAACACTACCCCAGTCACAATATTGTACCGTTCCTCCATAATGAAATTGTGATAAATTTATGATGAAACACAAGACAAACAACTTTCTTACATGAAAATTTACACAAATATTGAGACCATAAAGTCCGTAGATGTAAGTCTTTTTTTTAACAATCAAACTTAAAGGCTGATGAATATCTGATAAATCTAAAAGTATATAAAGAGTATAAATGCAAGAAAAGAAAATAGGATGTAATACACATGAAAAAACGGTCTTGAAAGAAAAGAATGAGCTATTAAAAGTGTTTAATAAACGAGAAAGGTATATTGACCATTAATTTTAGTGCACAAAGTGTTAATTTGAATGCTACAAATGAATTAGAATGCTAGAAGTACACCGTCGCGATGTCAGAAAATCGTGTTGCGCTAAATCGAATGACCAAATAGCGAAAGAAGCACTTTGTTCATTAATTGGAATGAAACATACATAGATTATAACGACAAATTCATAGATTTGAAATCTAGAAAAAGGAATATAAACCTGAGATATACCCGACAGCACTAAAACCGTCGAATTTGAACGCAAGACAAATGAATTTGAATGACAAACTCGCGAATTTGGCCGGGAAATCCTATAATAGTCTTGATTTTCAGACCATTGTACCGCATGGTCGTCCGTTTTATGATGCGCAAAGATTCAATCAGTTTAGTTTTGGCCTTTACAAGAAGTGGGTTATTAATGTAGACAAATCCTTTACAGCTCATTTTATGTATGTTATTACCAAAGAAGAAAAAAAGCCAGTCAGTCACTCAATAGTGTCTGACAGTGAAGTTTAGCA
The DNA here is from genome assembly GCA_035222895.1 of Strongylocentrotus droebachiensis. Classification (NCBI taxonomy): domain Eukaryota; kingdom Metazoa; phylum Echinodermata; class Echinoidea; order Camarodonta; family Strongylocentrotidae; genus Strongylocentrotus; species Strongylocentrotus droebachiensis. The sequence goes on from JAVYIG010000893.1 coordinate 203,979, forward strand.
AGTAAACGGGTTTCCTTGCATAATTTGAATATTAGGACACTGCTAACGTTTAAATTTCACAGATAGGACATACATGACCTATTCATAACTCCTGCAAAGTTCTACAGAATTTGAGGTTGGCTGCAAAAGGGACATAGCATCTTTAACAGGTTTAACACGGGCCCTCATTCATGGAAGGAAAGATTACATTAGATAACCACCAAAGTTTAATTTTCATCAGACATCAATCGGTAACATTATCTCACAACTATCAGTCAAATTGAAAAACTACACTAAATCAGCAATAGAAATGAATGTCCTATGCTCTCGCTGTCTCTCTCTCTCTCTCTCTTTGAATGCGTGAGCAGACCGTCTGGAGACTGGCAAAATTTGACCACTGGAGGCAGCAAACTGAAATTTACAGAAATCGAAATATTGGAGAGATCAGTTTCGATCTATGGAAATAGGCAAACCCTTCGACTGATAAAAAAAGGAATAAATTCACAAATGATCAAAGTTATAGAACCGAAGTATTATAGTTTCCAATCACTTCTCAAGATGTGAAAGTTGTATTAATGAATATGTCGATGGCCTTTCTTGAGGGGGGGGGGGGGGCAGTAAAAAAGCGCGATACCAAACGCTCCTTACCCCCCCCCTCCTCCCCACCCTTCAATTATCTGTACCAACTACTTTCATTTTACATCATCATCATCATCATTATTATCAAAATTATCATCAAAATTATTATCTTTTTTATTATCTTTATTATTATGATGATGATTATTAGTAGTTGTATTATTATTTATCAGCATTATTATAATTATTATTATTATAACCATAATTTTGTTACTGTTAATTATAATATTATTTCGGACTGTCAGTAGAAGGAGGGTGGGTGAGGTGTCACGGTTTCATTTTTGTAGCCTCGTTGTGAAGAGTTCATTCGTACTAATCTAACGAAAAAATAATTGCTTTTCATCTATTTCCGACAGAAGTCGACAAGATCTACATTGCTACAGAGTAAAGCAGATTCAACCAATATTGCCTCAATACAAAGACAGAGTAATATCTTTATCAATCCTAAGAATGTGTCATCATCTATGTTCCTCACTATTTTTTTTTGTTTTGTAACATTGTTTTATTGTATTCATTCAGTACAAAATATATAACAAACAAACATACAGCTTCATTGATTTACATAACATATCAAAATATAAAGAAAATTGTACATCTTTCAAAAAATACACAGTACATAATGTTATTTGGTTAACCCAACACGATCACAAAAAATTGGGAGAAATTCGTTGTTGGTTTGGGTTTAATGCGGGACTGCAATACTTGTAGCTACTTGCGCCCTCTATATACCTAAGCGGTACCCGTTGGTCCCCCATGATCCCCTTATATGTTAATTGAGAGCTGATTTGATGAGACAACCACCTGTCAGTGACCACGCAGGGAGGTATAATCCCTCCCGGCCAAAATAGTGCAGGCAGGCTTTATTCAAATTTGAAAAAATTGAAACAATAATAATATTCTTCAGTTCTTGTATAGCGCATGATACGTCATGAAATAACATCTCTATGCGCTTCTAAAGAGCTTTGGAAATTATTACCCTAGTTTTAGCTTCGGCAGTCGTTATCAGCGCACAGTGCATTTCGAGGAATAATCCTACCAGGTACCCCATTTACCTCACCTCGGCTGAGTGTGGCAAATGTAGATCAATGTCTTGCCAAAGGACATTAGTGCCGCGGCGGGACTCGAACCGCGGACCTTGTGATCGACAGTCAGGTGACGTATCCACTCGACTCGACTCGACCACAACACCTCTAATGTCAATACCCTATTCATATCGTATAGAAATTATTTCCGGATTAAGCAGTACATTATTGTCATGTTCACACATTTCTAAAGGCTTCCTTTCAGGATGCAGATGACGTAATAATTAATAAAACATACCTACTTGAATGAATCTGATTCCAATTCCAGTCAAATCAGCTAAGCCTATATAATCCGCTGCACAGTTTCCCACATGGGAGACAATTTAAGACGCTAATGCCAAATGGTGCTCGTCATTAATACATTTGCAGCATTGCATTGCGATAAGAGAGGAAAGGGCCGTCTATTTTAGGGGCATTTCCTCGTACGACGCGCCCCTAAGAGCATGATTCCAAGAACAGATTGACCCAATATGAAGTGGCAAATAATCTGATTGCTCCTAATGCACACGTACATACCACACTTTGGACTATTGTAATGTAATCAGGGGCACTGTCCCTGATGCAATGATTGTGGGGGGGGGGGGGGTAAATGGGAGGGGTGGGTAAATCACAGAATATTGGGCCAAAGTATGGCGGTTTGTTTGAAAGGGGCAGGGGAAGGGGGAGAGAGAGAGGGAGTGGTAGAAGGGGTGAGACAAGGGGAATTTTGTCATAATGGAAGGCGCTTCGTATACCCAGTGGAAAAGGCGCTATATAAATTGCAACTATTACTGTTATTAGTGAGAGAGAGGAAGCCAGGCAGAAATGTGAGAGAAAGAGAGAGAAAGAGAGAGAAAGAGAGAGAGAGAGAGAGAGAGAGGGGGGGGGGAAAGGAGGCATTATAGAGTGAGAAGGGGGGCAAACAGTGGTGTATCTAGGGAGGAGGAGGCAAATAAAGCGTGCAGTCTAATAAAATATACCAGACTTAGATGGGGGGGGGGGGGGCACGGTTCCTCTCTAAAATTCTCTGGATCCGCCACTGTCAAATGCGTGTATACGTGCCTTCATTCTTCTTTTAACAAAATGAAGTTACCGCTCTATTTATCACGTGACTGTGACGTCAAGCATGTGGAATTCCCCAGTGAATAAACAGAGTGTTCTTTAATAAGATATACCAGACTAGGGGGGGGGGGGGAGGGTGGGGGTAAGGGCCATCTCTGAAACTCTCTAGATCCGCCACTGTCAAATGCTTGTGAATGTGCCTTTATTCTTCTGTCACAAAATGAAGTTACCGCTCTTTTTTATCACGTGACTGTGACGTCAAGCATGTGGAATTCCCCAGTGAATAAACATGAATTTGTGTATAGAACACCCTTGAAGATGATTACGTTTATTCCGACTCTGATATCACTGATCTGAATTATATATGAATTAATTGAACTTTGATTCCATTGATATTAGGTTGTAAGGGCATGTATACAGTCTACTTGAAAGTACGCAGAAAGATAAGAACCAACCATTAACGTTTATGGCATCTTAACTATAAATACTAGGTTGATTCAAGACCTAGCGTTCTGCTCATTGCACACTGTTTGATACATAATGAAGATTTTCTTTACAAAGGATCGATCTTTCAAATAAACGTCTTAAAACGTTCCTTTTCTTCTTATAAGGCATCGTTTAACAATATTAATTCTGAGATCCACGGCCCTACGTGTTATCAGTGTCTGTGATATGGTGTAATATTAAAGCCCTAACAAAATTGCGCTTCAAAATTATCAAGAAGTGCCTCAAAAAAGTAAAAACTTCAATATTACACCATATTACAGACATTGATAACACGTAGGGCCATGCATCTCAGATTTGTAAAACTGGAAACATTGTTAAACAATGCCTTTAAAGGGGAAGTGCACCCTAATCTGAAGCTGTTTTCAAGAGAAACAAAAGAAATCAGTAGCAAAAACAGAAACCAGATGAAAGCTTGAGCAAAATTGGATAAAATGTAAGTGAGTTATGAAGGTTTGAAAGTTTTGATCGATCAAAAGACAAATTGGCAAAGCTAATATCAAATTGCTCTTTTCTCTACAAACATAAAGTAATCATACATGCCCACTATCATCAGTCATCATTGCACATATGTGTCTGTCTATATACAACCCCTCTATGAGTATGTATACATATTCTTTCTTCAGAAACTAAGAAAATGGAAATGTATAACATTTTAAGTACAGAGATTGAGGAGGACTTCGTAAGAAACGTCACAGCGTTGCCAATGATTGAATACGACTTGAACAATTTATAACTTTCTGATTTATAATCTTTTTTTAAAGAGTAGTTCTCTATTAAGGTTGTATTTTCCTTTAAAGCTACAAACTGAATCCCATGACAGTATAATATAATCATGATAGATCTGTGCAAGTGCATTTGCGTCATTCTCCGCTGGTTTAATCCACGAAATATGAATAATACAGATAAATTCATGAAACATGGATTTGGTTCCAAGGCAGTAAATCTACCCAGCTCCCTAAAATAGATTTCAAAACAAAAGTGCTCCCAAGAACACTGAGAAAAATTATTCCCGAGCTTTGATATGATCGCTTTGCGGCAGACGCTACTTTGTAATATTTTATTGTTTGAATATTAATTAGACACGTCATGGAATAGTGCATGTATCAATCTTTTGTGAAAATGATTTGGTTAATGATTAATAAAGGAACCCTGGGGAAGGGTAAATAAAAAAAAAGGAAATAAAAAGATCGCTTTGATCCTCCTCATTACTCTTTCAATTTACATCTCTATTTATCTATCCCTCTCCATCCATTCTAATCTCTCTCTCTCTCTCTCTTTCTTTCTTTTTCTTTCTCTCTCTCTCTCTCTTTCCGTCTTTCTTTTTCTTTCCCCCTCTCTCCCTCTCTCTTCGTGAAGAGCTGTAGTTATAGCCCATATATAAAGTAGAGATAATAATATTTAAATCTAGAATCTAAAATCGATAAGTAATTATCAAAAAGACTCAATTCTTTTTATTTCTTACATGACCATAACCATAGATACCATTCGCTCTGGAAATTACTACCCCCTCCCCCTGATTTTGTTGAATTCAAAACGCCACAAATCACAGAGCTCTTACACTGGTTAGGTTTGAGGGTAAATGTAGAGGTAAATGCATTAATGGTTGCCAACTAGCACATTATATAACGTACCATTGGATACAGTTTCGAGCAAAGTACCATTTGAGACATCGTAAACAGCGCCATCAAGAATGGTTCCTGGAAAGCTTTTTCGCAGACCGAAATTTCTTTGGCGCAAAGATAGGAATATGTAGACCGCAATATATTTTGATATTTAAAAAAAAAGTGTACTGATTGTCATTATAATATGATTAACCTGTTCCAAAACTGTGATCAGGTAAACTTTTAAGAGAGACATTGATAAAGCAAGGACCCTCTCAGTGAAAGACAGTTGAAACAACTATAGAGAGGCTGGGGGGGGGGCACACACTCAAGTTTGAGGGAAAAACATTAATGACGAAAGGCGGACCTTGATGACAAAAACGTCATGATTGCAAAAAGAGTTTATTTAACTTGGAAGATTTGTCAGTAAAGAGGGGAGCATTACAGCCAGAGAACATTGGGAAGGAGAGGAAGGAGAATATAAGAACGTCTATCTTTACAGTGTTTTCAAACATCGTTGGTATATTAGGCGTTACATAAATCCAGAATACCATTATTGCTATTAACAATGTGCGAAGAAAATAATTTCAACCCCAACCATTGAAGAGGGATCCCCTCCAAGACCCGCTCACGAATATCTTTCTATCCCCCCCCCCCCCCCCTGCCTTCACTGGCGCATCCCACTTTTATGTCAAAATATATCCCCCCCCCCCCCCAATAAAAAGGCAACATGGAAAGGGGAAGGGAAATTGGGAGGAGAGGGGGAGGGAGACGCGGGAAAGGGGAAGGAGGTAGGGGGGAGGGGAGGGAGAGCTTTAGTCCTCCCTCCACTATCAGTCTACGACACGAATCTGAACTTGTGCCTGAGAAAAACCGATCCAATCGGATTAATGTCACTTCCCATGTTCTTAACGCCACATTTTTTGAACGATTTAAACCCTGCAAGTCCGGAGGATAAGCGGGCAAATCTATCATGTTTCAAAAGTCGAGCACGGTTTCGTGGAAATGCGAATAACAGAGGTCAAAGGTAACACATGCGCACCAGGGCATTAGGGGGGAGTCTTTTTCATGAATGAAAATGTCTGATGCCAGAGCCAAGTTCGGAGTAAGGATGTGAAAGATAGACAGGATGAAAGACGTCGAGCCAAAAAAAAGTACAAGGAACTTGCATCGGGCGAGCACTAAAGTAGTGTAACTATGATGATAACGCTAATAACAGGGAGAGTGATTATAATAATACTGATGATGGAAATGAAAATATTGATAGTAGTGGTAAAGATATTGATGATACTATTACTACTACTACTACTACTACTACTACTACTACTACTACTACTACTACTACTACTACTACTACTACTACTACTACTAGTACTACTAATACTATTACCACTACTACTACTACTACTTCTACTACTACTACTTCTACTACTACTACAACAACTACTACTACTACTACTACTATTACTAATAATAATAACAATAAGAATAATGAAATTTATAATAAAAATAATGATAATAATATTGATAATAATAATGAAAATAATAATGATAATGATGAGAACAATAATAATGATAATACAAATAATGATTATAATAATTATATTGACAATAATATTGACAATAATTGGGTTTTATTAACCCAGGGTAGTCGTATCAGTATTATTACTCTTCTCTCGCGCGGGCCCTACAATCATTATCACCTAAACGAATGCCAGGTACTCCACCTGGGTGGAGACTGGAAAATTGGGATTAATGTTTTGCCAAAGGATGTTAGTGCCGGACTGGTTCGGATCTCAACCCTTAGATCGAGAGTAATGTGAAACTATGTTAGTATTAATAAGAACAATAAATAATGTATTTAACATTATAATAATCCCTTTTTCGTACCCTAAACATAGCATATTATATTAAAATGTACACGACCCTTTAAAATGATATACATAGTTTTAGCTCCCGCTGCTAACACGTCTTACCAATATAACTATTTTTTTGTTTTTGTTTGTTTTGCCATGTAGTAAGGAGAGATGGTATTGGAAAGTCCTTTATAACAGGAATAGTGGGAGCGGGCGGAGAAGAGACGGACCTGCTATTTCCTGTTTAACAAAAAAAATCCACATATGGACAGGGGATAAACTGGAGTCTAGAAGGCAACAAGAGCAACAACAGACGAAAAGGATATAATGTAAACTTATGATGGCCACAGCAGCGCAGCTAGTGACACCTGGCTGAAAGAAGAAGACCAATACTTTATTTGCTGCACATCTATCGTGTGAGACAACTGTAGACAAAATGTCTCATTTTGAAGACATGCATTCTTGAACATCTAAGAGCTGGTAACAGCCATTAATTTGGTCACAATGTAATGCCAATGTATGGTAGAAAGAAATTAGATCGATTGTCTCTGTTACAAATTCTACAATATCTTTCTTTTCGAATTAAGCAATATGAACTTACCGTTTGTAAATTAGGATTGGCATTCACAATAAGCTTAGTGCTGTAACTAGACATTGATAAGTAGGTTCGTGTTCATATTACATTTCCGGCGATTCTGTTTTATCTATATCTGGGTTGACAAAGATGGTGTACCACAGACCCACCCTATGATGCCGACCCCGAGTCCGCCCCCCCCCCCCCGGACACACACAAACACACCTCGTAGGCCTATATAGCAATATGAGGTGGGGATGGGCAATGATAATTTTACTCTTAAAGGAATCTTTTAACAATGAGATACACGGTTCTACATGTTACCAGTGTCTGTGATATGGTGTAATATTGAAGCCCTAAAAAAAAAATCGCGTTTCAAAATGATCAAGAAGTGCCTCAAAAAAGTAAACATCTTTGAGTGACCGGTTTTACCATACTCGTTTTCCCCAATAGACTGTTGTGTTATGAAAACTGTTTAGCGAGCGGTTTTTAAAATTTGTAATTCCAATCATTAATTTCTTGATAATCAGACAGGTGATCGGCTTGTAAAAGTCATGGAGTTCCTGACTGACCTAAAGGTTTATAATTATCATTGCAGCATGAGCTAAATCAAGGATTATTTCTAAAGGATCTAAGACAAAGATACCGGATCCCTTTAAAGAAAACTACGAGTCTATTTTCCCATTGCTGAATAAGGCTTTCATATAATATAATGATAAATGCTTAATTATTTTTTAAATTTAATTTACGAATTTCAACGAGGTTTAGTTGTCTTTAAAAATATTGTCTCGTACATCAAAGTTTATTCGTAGACCAAATTCTAAAAATATCATGATATTCGTCAATCAACTGCAGGTGATCTCAGATAAGCTGCGTACAAACTCTTCACCTGCCGAACACGTGTTTTCTTGTAAAGGGCATATTATTAACTGGGCTAAAAATAAAAGTGATGAAAACTGACACGTGAAGACACTCCGAACTTCTGGAGAAAGTCGTCAAGGTGCTTCAAGTCACGTGAGATGGGAGTGACGACATGAGAAGGTGAAAGGTCAGTTGTTGAAGATAAGATGGGTGTAAGAGAGACCCTTTTATCCGTTTTTCCTTGCCCAGTGAGTACCGATGACGCAGTTGTAATTTGAGGACTTGAATAAAATACAGGGGTTGACGAAGATAAGAGAGATGTGAGAGACCTTTTTATCCGGTTTTTTGCCCAGTGAGATCTGATGACACAGTTGTTATTTGAGGACTTGAATATTTTACAGGGGTTGATGAAGATAAGAGGGATGTGAGAGACCTTTTTTTATCCGGTTTTTGCCCAGTGAGATCCGATGAAACAATTGTAAGTTGAGGACTCGAATATTTTACAAGGGTTGCTAAAGATAAGTGCGGTGTAAGAGACCTTTTTATCCGTTTTTTCTTGCTCAGAGATCCGATGAAACAATTGTCTTTTCAGAACTTGGATATTTTAGAGGCAACTTGTGGAAAGCAATTAGACCACATTCACTGACATTATAGCTGCTATTTGGTCAGATTGCTTGCAATGATGTTGAGTCATGCTTATCAAACAAAGGCCAAATTATAAAAACTAACCCCAATTACACTTCTGATCTATCAAAATATTTACATCATGTTTATGATAAAAAACACTTTCTTCAATGAAGGACATTTGCTGTTCCTACTACGTTATAGGTCTAGTTAAAATGCAGTAAGGGTAAACTCTTCCCCGAAGATTATTCAAGAAAAGGGTACATTAGATGTAACATCTGCAGGAGGCTCTCTGTCTCATTAATTTGTTAGCTTCCAAAGTAACAAGATTCCTTCAACAACAAAAATCCTTTGATTTTTCACAAATATGAAACATCTTAATATAGTCTAGTTATAGAAGAGATTATTTAATAATTCACATTTCTCAAAATTTACATTCCCTATTCGACAAAACCCAAACATTTTTCCTTTCTGGTATAGATACAGGAATAGCATTTTTTTTTAAAATCGATAATTCCATTGTAAATAGGTTATGATTTTTTAGTTTTTATAAAAACTGACCACAATTCAAAGTCAAAGAAACTAAAAGAAATATTTCCTGGAAAATAAACATTGAGGACTTATTAAGCATAAACTTCTCAAGTTCATGCAGAGTATGAGATAAACATTCATTTCTTCGAAAGCAGTCATTTTTTAGTCTCACTTTCGAGGCAGATATCGAAGAAGAAAAAAAATAACAGGACACAACAAATCTCATTTAGTTTCTAGAATGCACTAATTCTTAGTTCGCACGTTACATTTTTTTGTGACTACTTTCGTCAGTTCCTCGTGTCGTGTATATTTTCTTCTTTTGCGATAAATATCAAATATTTTATCAGTACGATTGAAAAGGAGTAAAATGAAACAAAAATGATAGCAAAACAAATTGATTTGGTCGTACAGCCGGTACCGTAGCGCTTTGGCGGGCATTGAATTGTGACTTTTCGCAAAATATACAATTATGTTTTTAATTTTTTTAATTAAATATTTAAAAAAGTATGTGATAATTTTTCTTATTTCTGAAATGAATTAATTTTATTGCCTAACATCTAGAGCAAGATTGATTAGTACACTATATATACTTATCTGTAAAGCGCTTTGAGAGGGCCTCCGGTCCTGAAAAGCGCTATATAAGAACGAGCTATTATTATTATTATTATTACAGATAAATGAGATTACACTTAATTTGAACAGAGAGTCAAGGCTAAGTTAGACCTAAAGTTGTGCTGACAAAAGATCACCGTCAAATCCATATTTTTCTATACTAAATGAAACTATCAAGATAATTTTTTATAAGGTGAATATGAAGCTATTTAGATTTATCAATGTTTCAAATGTAACGTTTGTTGGTTAATGAATTAACATCAATTTACTATGTTTAGGAATCTACTAGGTATCTTCTCGTCGGGGCTCTTGCGCGTATTTCAACGCGTAAAATTGTAGGTTTTGAAAAAGGGTAATATTATTACATTTCCTAGCTGCTCTCTACCCTACAGCTGAATCTGGTTTAAAACCAAATTTCCACCTTTATTGACATTTCAGCATTTCAGAAATACCAACCAAGCATAACTCCTTGGCTTATTTGTAACCGTAACCGGGCGGTGACGAACAGCCACAAACCGGACCAAACCGAACAAAATCACCAAATACCCGGAACAGAGTCAGGGCAGTATGCGCGCTGAATTGCGTAGAGGCCCGATCACATATGCCACGAAAATCCGCGAAATACCTCGGTAAAATGGCTCCCCCTTGAAATAATTGTTATCTCTTTTTCATGGAAAAAGACAATGTTAATAGATCTTTAAAAATAGTATACATGTATATGAATCATGGAGAGATCAACCTTTATATTACAGAAAACAAAGACGAATTGGAAAAGGTGGGGTAGATGTAGGCAGAGTGAGGGAGTAGGGGAGACGGGGAAAGGGGGAGTAAAATATATATATATTGCAATTGCGAACAATAACCAGTTCAAGTATCAACATAAAATTATTGATAGCTGGTCATATCAGCAGTCCATGTAAGGAGAGTCCCAAATATGCCAATCAAACGGGATTGCTGCTGTTCAGATGATGCTATGTAGCACTAATCTATTCTAAATAAAAAATAACTAAGCATTTCTAATACATGTAACATAAGAATTGTGTGAAACACACGAGGTAATAATATAATAGAGGGATAAAGAAGGAGAGACAGAGAGAGAGAGAGAGAGAGAGAGAGAGGCAGGTAGACACAGTGGCGGATCCAGGGGGGGGGCCCGGGGGGCCCGGGCCCCCCCCCCTTGAGAAAAAAATCATGTAAAATCACGCGATTTTTACCTTTTTTTGGGGTTGGGCCCCCCCCCCTGGCGCTCAAGGGGGGGGTGCAAATTAAAAAATTTCGAGGACCAAAAAAAAAAAAAAAAAATGTGCTCACTACCCCCCCCCCCCCCCCCCCCCCCCCCCCCCCCACTGAGCGACTTGGCTGGCTGAGTCGTTGCGATTTTTTTTGGGACTTCAAAAAAAAAAAAAAAGTGTCCGCTTACCCCCCCCCCACTGAGCGACTTTTCGGACTTTTCGGCTGGCTGAGTGGTTGCGATTTTTTTTGGGACTTCAAAAAAAAAAAAAAAGTGTCCGCTTACCCCCCCCCCCCCCCCCCCCCCCCCCCCCCCCCACTGAGCGACTTTTCGGCCGGCGCGATTTTCAAATTTTCGGGAGCAAAAAATAAATAAAGTTGGGCCCCCCCCCCCTAAGAAATCCTGGATCCGCGCCTGGGTAGACATAGACATACAAGTAGACAAATAGAAAGCTTTATTTTTGTAACGAAAATATTACCATTTCAGGTATGATACCAAGTGAACAAACCTATCGACAAAGGAAATATGGATTTCTTTAGTGTTCGTATTCGGAAATGCTTCCGAGATAAGAGAACCGAATCAAAACCAACACTGACTATAAATTAATGATACTGAGCCACAAAAAAAATTCTAACTGAACTGTATATGCATGATGTGAGCCCAAGAATGTACCCACGTATAGAATTTAATTCTATTCTTTCCTATTTCCGTTTACTTTTTTAAAATAACCAAAATAACTGATGAAAGCTAGATTAACGGGAAAAATGGCAGTTGCCAAAAGATTGGAACCCGCTTTCTGTTTGCTAGAGGTTCAACGTCTGGTCAAGCTATGCTGTCCTAATGAAGTTGTTCCTTTTTTCTTCTTCAAACAATGAGTTAGTTATTCTTGGTAAAATATCAGAGAGATTGGCAAAACGCCACAGCAGGTGGGGAACGCGATCGGTTGTTAGAAACTTTTCAACTGATTTTAACAGCCTTTTTTTCTTCCTCTTGACATCGGTCATAGAAGAATTCTTCGAAAAAACTTGGCAGTGAAGAGGTGGCTTTGGTTGTCTTCGGTCATGCACTCAAAATTTAATGATTCACTATGGCACCGGATTTATAGGAAAATAATGTGTATATTACTCTTTTAAATGTTTATAGTCAATCAATCTTCACTGGTTACAGGCTGTGCTAATGCGTTGAGTTTTTATGAATAAACAAACTGTAAAATATTCAATTCATAACCTTCTTTAAATATATATATTTATTTTATATTACAGAAAACAACAAGAAAGCACAACGAAACGGTTTTGTTTACTGTTATAAAAAAAGAACTACATGTACGAGCGGTATATGAAAAGCAGGACAAAACGACTTGGCATTACTTAAAGACTACAAACTTTGTTTTGTTATTCAATGGCTTATGCCGTATCAATAACGACAATATAATGTATGTTTTTTTCATCTAGAATATTAATTCAACAAGACCAATTACCGTCTTATCATTCATTGACCTATTGAAATTGTTCTAAAACTATTTACCCTATTTAAAAAATAAAAGGTTATACCGATGTATTACATCGAAAGACGTAGGGACATCTATACCGTTTTTTTCTTCTTTATTATGATGATTATATTCATTTTTGTATAATAATATAGCTATTTGATATATTATATGCTGAAAATTAACAACATTATGAAATTATTCCCAGTTAACTTTGTGATACATAAACAAGAAACAAAAACACTTACCTACTCAGTTGTTTAATGATAGTTGCGATTTTCATTGTTTAAACCATCCAGGGTTTACTTTCTAGGAATCTGCTGCCCTAGGGGAAATTAAAAATTAAAAACAATATTATTCAAAACTGAATTCACACGATACCGAAACTCCGTAAGAATATGAACAAGGCCGTTATGAAAATATAGTAACAAAGATCTAATCACCGTGATCATGTTAGTAGCCATGGTAGTAAAGAGCAGAGTGAAACACAAACATGGTATGCACAACGCCATGCAAGATAGATTAGTGTTTTGAAATGTTAAGCAAAGGAAGACAAGTATTATGTTTAGGCGGCCCTTATTTAAAAAATAACAGTTCTAAATATGAAACGATTGACTTAGTTTTTCATTTTACGAATTTAAATTCATCTGTTCGATTTAGGTTACCGGTATGTGGATTGAGAAAATAAGACAATCGGTTCATATATATCTATTTTTAATTTTCTTTTCTATATCTAATGTTACAGTAGATATAGAAAAGAAAATAGTAGTATATATCATGCTTTTATGTTTACGTCTTTTCCGAGTTAATGATAACTAAATTACTACACGCAATAAAATGACATACATTTCTAATAATATAAGAAATGTATGTATTTTTATTGCGTGTGGTAATTTAGTTATTTAATTTGGTTAGTATTATGTTAAAATCTTTAAACAGTGACATGCAAACATGACTCTAAAATATCTATTTATAGCCAGGTCTTCCCGCTTATAAATTCTTGACAGATATATACATATATTACATAACATTTTTAATAACTTTCAAGTATGTGTTTTAGTCATATTGTTTTATCATATTGGTAAACGGAAGTCTGATATATTTTTATTTTTTTAGCAGATGTTTCTGCATTTATTGAAAAATTAAATACAAAATATTCAAACAACAATAATGGTAGGCATATATGATATAATTGATTTACATAAATTTTGACAACTTAAATACAAACAAAAATGCAAATATATATTTGAGAACTTGAAAGTATTAAGATTTTTCTAAGAATTAAGATAAATGCAGAGGCCAACTATTAAGCATGAATGCTCGAGACGATAGCAGCCGGAAAAAGGAGACACTTGACGCTGTAATGGGAGTATGTAGGAGAATGGAGTGTCACGTATAAAGATTTTTTTCTTCTCAGAAAGTATCTAAATAAAAAGTTGGAAAGAAGAAAAGAAAGAAGGGGGAACAAAAGAAACTTGCAAGTGTGTGCAGGTGAAGTAAGTGTTCGAGTCCTTTTGTTGATTTATCTAATGACGAACAGAAAATTTCTATACGTTTGAAAAAAGGACAACAAATTAGATAGTATTTTTTTTAAATTTAGTTCACGAAAGAACGGATCTTGCGCAAAAATCAGATTCTAAAACGGAAATACAAAACAAATGAAACATCCCTATGTTATGGTACTAATGGAGGAATGACACTATCCTTCACAAAATAAGCAAGTTCTTCAATCACTTTTAATGAAACACAAAAATGTTCGATCTAAAATATATATTCGAATAGAAATTTTATTCAAATCCGTGTATTTGAGATTAAGAAAAACTACATAAAGCTTTTGTATTTGTATGATATACTTCTCGAACTCCATACAACCATAGAACATTTTATAAAATCTTAAATCGTACATGTATGATTGAACCGTTAAAGTTATCTTATCTTTAAAAAATCAAATCTACATGTACAATTGACAAATCATAAGGGCCCAAAAAGTTTCAAATCGTGAAAGTAAATGAACCCTGAACATAACAAAAGGTCAGAGCCGATATTGCCCACTGAAATATACTGTTTTTATCAAAATAATTATAAGTAGTTCATATGTTAGCGAAAGAGAAGTTTTGTGACGGTATCCCTTCACTACCCTTACTCCGGCGGGAAACACCCCTAAGCTCTTGGGGGCCGCTTTGTGCAAAACTAGGAAGTATTCGGTGTATGAGAAACTATAGTGTACTTTTGGGCGGTCTCAATTTAACAAGCAAATTTACTAATAATATACTGGGATAAATATACCCAGAAGTTACTATGTCATAATGGAAGGAGAGGGAGAGGGAATGGGAGAATGGGAGAAACAAGAAAATATAAGGAATTAAAGGGAGACGAGAAAAATAGAAAAGAAGGAAAACAAGTGGGAGAAAAACAGAAAGATAGAAATGGAACTAGAAAATATAGAGAGGAGGGGGCAGAGAAGGAACAGGAGCTAGAGAATTAAAAGAAGCGGGAGGAGGAGGAAATGAAGGAGAAATGGAAGGTAGAACAGAAAATTGTGTTGCAAATACTTTCATAAACTATACTCACAGCATATTTTTGCATAATGCAATTCTAGTGATTTACAATAAGTACATGCAATTATATGGTATCTCCTAATTTAATCCAAACAACAAGTGTAAAGAACTTTATAAGTTTTTATAAGGTTCAGTTTTATCTATTTTCTTTGTATGAACTTACACAAGACAAATCTGTGATTGTTTTTTATACCCTTAATGACACTAACAAATTAACAACTTGATTTTTTTTGGGTTCATTTTCATAATATGGTTTCACAGTAATGCACGTGGAATATTTTATCTGTCCTGGGATGATCTGGGCCTTCGCTCCCCCTGTAGTGTCCCGATCAAAGCCTATTCAGTTTCGCTATCCTCATCACTTGCTTTAACCAGTTCACCATAACATTTTGTTACGTTGGAATAAGGTGCTTGCCATTCGCCTAAATAATACAGTATGGTGACGGTGGTGTAACTTTCTTCGTTGTAAAAGTCATATCCAATAGCTCAGTTATTCTTTAGATTGAAACAACATACAGGTATATAAAACAGTACAAATATCGAATGACGATGGCTCAGTGGTAAAGTAGTGGCCCTTTTAATCGGTAGGTCCCGGGTTCGAAATCAAGTCGATACGCTAGTTCCCTCTAGCAAATACTTTGGAGAGACTTAAAACCGTTGGTCCCCTGGTTGCTTACTCACGAGCATACATATGCTTTTTTAGTCAGTAAGAGAAAGCAATTAAATATAATGAATACTGGTAAATGAGGGAGAAGGGAAGCAGGGCAAGACAGGCGTATCAAATTAAGACATCAATTCAATATGCTGACTAGTGAAATAGTGCCATAATGTTACAAATGCCAGGACCCCGTCTTATTAACATTTGCAATTAATCAAGCCTTTCTGCGATTGATATCAATGCTATCAATCGCAACTATGTACATACGAAATGGGAGACTGTAAACGCAACTCTTTATAAGACCGGGGTCAAAATATAGATGTAAATGGAGAGCCGTGATTGCCATAGACAAGGGACCCGAGAAAGCAAGCACGTATTGAAGCAATACTCCTTCGAGGACGCCATCTTGAATTTCAAGGCAGCGTTGAAGATGAGTTGGCAAAATTAAAGCTGAGCGACAAAGCCGAGATTATGCTAATTATGGCTGCTTCCTAGAAAGAAACAACTGTTTTTTCGTCTCAAGTGGTTATGCTCAAAGCTTGAATAAATTCACTAAGCATTATTGACCATGTTTATTCATGTTTCACAATCATAGAGAAACAAAAAGTTTTAAAAGAAAA
This sequence comes from Strongylocentrotus droebachiensis, assembly GCA_035222895.1. Taxonomy (NCBI): domain Eukaryota; kingdom Metazoa; phylum Echinodermata; class Echinoidea; order Camarodonta; family Strongylocentrotidae; genus Strongylocentrotus; species Strongylocentrotus droebachiensis. The sequence continues at coordinate 220,436 of JAVYIG010000893.1, forward strand.
TATTTAAAGAAATATTAACCTTCAAAGAAATTATAAATCTATATGGAGGGCACCATTAGAAGAAGAAAAGAGAAACGGAGTTAATTAAATAAAAGCAAATTTAGAGTAACATTATTTAGTAATTCATAAAAATACATACAAAAATATTTGTTCTTTTAATAACATGTATTTTCAAGAAATTGTACACCTGTAGGTCTACTTTTCACTGTTGATTTTTCGGTTTTCAATCAGTCCATCCCTCCCCCTCCCCTACACACACTTCTGTTCAAATATATGTGACCGTAGGTTAAAAAAGAGGTTCAGGTATCTTTTTTAAGCATTATGATAGCATAAGGTTGGAGTAATATTGTATAGAAGTCTCAAATTAACTAATGTGTTTGGTTCTCAAGACATTTGACTCCAGAACTGTTTTGGATGTTAAAAAAGAAGTCCATCCTGATATTGAGTTGGTTTTGATAAAAGCAGAAACAAATGAGAGAAACACATTTAAAAATACATTTTTGAAATTTTCATCAGTGAAACACAAATTGGCAAGCTTGCGAGCTCCACTCCAATTTGCTCTGTGCAGAATACTTCATACAATTTCATCTTCTTAGTAACTGATGATGGAACAGATTTGTTTTTAATACAGGGGTGTATAGTATAGGGTGAATGTATGATTGAACATTTTCGTTAGGGAAAATAATTAAAATCAATCGCAGTTTTTTAGTACAGGGAAAATTGGAGAGGACCTCACAAGATATGTTACAGAGTTGCCAATTTGTGTTTGATTTATCGCACCTTATAAATATTCATAAGTTTTTTAATTTTTAATTCGTTTTTGCTCAAAACTGTCAACTACCTGTTTCTCTCATTCTCTGCTTCTATTTAAACCAAATTGATATCAGGGTGAACCTTCTCTTTAATGTCAATTATTACACTTTTTGTGACATTTAATCATTTATTTACACTCCAAGTATAAGTTTGGCTAAATCTGCGCCCTTGAACAAGAGTAAAATCCAAGTTTGATATCTAAATTATCTGAGTTTAAAACTTAAACGGTTGCGGTTATTATCTTCCCAAGGACTGTTCGGAGGTACCAAAGATCACCAGAATTGCATTTATATTTACTTTCTTTTGTGTAACAGATTTTATATATAGAAAGAAAAACCCTAATTTCACCTTCTTTTCTCCTTTATCAAATTGAAATATAAATCATGATGTTAAAACGGGGCGACATTGCGAAAGTATGTAATTGCCATTAAGTTAATTAACCTGTACTTTCATTATCAATAACCAATGTAAATACGTTTTTGAGTACCAAATGAATAAATAATGAAAAAATAAATAGTTTGTCATTATTTCCTTTCTCTATATTAAGAAAATCTTCATGATTTCTGTGAGACAACATATTGACATTTTTAAAAGCATAATTGTATTCTTATATTCACATTTTGATGGCGGAAAATAGCCCCTCCAAATGCATTATATGAAAATGATTGAAATGTGATAACAACATTAAAAAGTAGAGTAACATATTAGCATATACTCGACTAAAAAATGCAATACGTTGGATTTTATTTGTTTAAGTATAAATCAAGAAGAACAGTCGGCCTGAACAAACCGAGATTGAGATCATTGTACCATTATCTCATCCCATAATTACTCCAGCCGTTAAATCGAATTTAGATGAGTCAACTTTTAAATAGAGTATATAACAGCTTTAGCTGATCATTATCTTTTTACTTTATAAACAAAATGAAACCACGAGAGAAGTTCATGGAAATTGTATAACCTCGTTCTATATGTCAGACCTAGCGACGATTCGCCATCATATTGCAGTATAGTCTTCCCAACAGATATGAAAGACAATGTACTTTCTGAGGTTAATGTACTAATGCAGAGGACTCTAGTAAAATACAAAAAATGACCTTAAAGTGACTAGGTAACATTGCCTCAGATTCTGAAACAAAATCCCGAATTTAACTTATGCTGCAATCATAATTATAAACTTTTAGGTCAGTCAGGAATCCCATGACTTTTACAAGCCGATCGCCTGTCTGATTATCAAGATATTCATGATTAGAAATCGAAATGTCATTTTTCGTTTTCCTAACGGTTTTTATAACACTACAGTCTATTGGTGAAAATGAGTGTGGTTAAAACCGGTCACTCACTTTTTTGAGGCACTTCATGATCATTTTGAAGCGCAATTTTTTCAGGGCTTCAACGCTACACCATATCACAGACACTGAAACACGTAGGCCTAGGGCCATGCTTCTCAGATTTAAAGGTAATACAAAGTTTTGGTATGGGGTCATGAATTTGGTTCAAATGAACATATTGGGCGCATATGCGGTCCTACAATATTCAGTGATCGTTGTCGCGGTTGAAATCGAGTCTAAAGTTATGAAATTGTAAATAATAAACACTTTATGTTGTATAGCTCCCTCTCAAGGTCAAGATATAAATTAAGCTATAAAACAATTTTTCTTGACTAAAATCTACCGATTAGTTGTTCCCGTTCGGAAATTATGTATCACAACTACATATTCTGAGATTTTCATGGTCGCAGCTACCATTGTACGGCCGTAGGCGCTATTTGAAATTTATCAACATTTACCGGGAGCACCGGTAAATTTTTATGTTCCATTTTTCTCGAAATCAGAAGTAGTTTAGGGGCTAAATTTTCTTGTGTTTATAATACATCCACAGGGGCATCCAAATATATCAAAATTGTAAAGAATCACTATCCACCCAATTTTCAAAATTTCCCAAAACGTTGTATTACCTTTAACATTTCTTTAAAGAATGTAAGGCCACCACGTTTTTCTTTAGTCTCTATATGATATGTTCTTTGAAAAATTCTTAGTCGAAGCATTGGTATTGGCAGTCTCCAATACATTTAGATTTGTTCATCATAACAGTACAGCTTTCGAAGGGGCAGATTCAGGGTTTTGTAAAAGTTAGGGAGGGTATTCACAATCCACCCAAATGACACAGTTGAGGGGCAACATTTTTGGTTGTATACTTAAGGTATGCTATTTAGTTTTAAGGAGTGTGGGGGCTAGGGCCCTTTGTGCCCCTTAAGACATCCACTGAGCTTTACTCATTTTTCTCTAATAAATACATATAGGCCTAGATCAATAGGAAAATAAGAATTAAATAAATAACTATCAAATAAATAAATAAAGTCATTAATAAATTATTTTTTTATGAAGTAATCAATGAATTGATTAATTAAAAAACATATAATACAACATGCCATGCGAAAATAGCAATGCGTGTATATCGAGGTGCATGTTGCCTTAACATAATATTACATAATTTATTTAGTTTTTTACATAATTGTCTTCAATATTCAGACCTGTAGACATCACTGCTCCAATAATAGTAAAATGCGCGCCCCTTCTAAGCACACTCCTCTATAAATTATCAAACAGATGCAACATTCTCTACATTAAATATACACCCTTCCATAACTCAGGTTATTTATGATTCTATCTTATTCCTGATGATTAGTCTGGCTTCTTTTTTCTTCTAAATGTTGGTTTTTAGATGATATTTTTAAGATGAAAGACTCATGAATTATGAATCCCAAAGAAAAACGTGACGCATGTCAGATTCGCAAGACTCCCTTAATTTGCTTTTATTTTTAAAATTGAAAATTAAATTTATCCATTTTATGACCAAAACAAAACAGTAAAAACGTGTTCAGAAGTTAGGCTTGTATGGTGAAAAAGTTTAGGAAATATTGAATAACGAAATGGTACGAAATGACGACATCATGGCAATTTACATAATTAAAATCAATGTCGAAGTTGGTCATAGAGGTAAGTGTTTGTTTGTTTCGTTTTGTTTTACCTGACTGCTAAGAAAGCATATGATTTTATGCTTGTAATTATTAAAGCAACCAGTGGACCGACGGCTTTAAGTCCTCTCTGAGGGACTTGATATGAGGATTAATGCCTTACCAAAGGGCACTAGCCCATCGACATGGTTTCGAACCTGGGACTTCCCGGTTATGAGACCACTGCTCTACCACTGAGAAATGTAGGCAATTTTTCTAGTGGACCAGTAACAATATGATATTCATAATATATTTAGAGTAGTGCCCCAAGGGAAAAGGCGCTTAGGAGAGAAAACAGAAATTAGTGATATTTTTGGACACAACGGGAGAGTTGGCCGTGCATACGTCACAATCTACTGACAAAATTGCCAATTTGAGATTTGCATAAATTCAGTGATCTTATATTTCAAACACTCATTACTCCCTTATTTTAGGTCCAATTTATATCAAAGTTTGGACATTCTTATTTTCTTACTTTCCTGCCTCCATACAAATGAACGTGTTACACAGGCTAGATTGCCCTAAAAAACACTAACCAAGTCTGTGCTGTAAACATGAGGACAAACTGTCTTTCTTTGTTCTTTATTAGTAGATTCTTGAGAAAAAAAATCTCCTCAATCTTATTTACACCATTTGATATTTCTTTAAAAACATTAACTAAGTTCTTTGCTTACTGCTGAGCGATAGCCTATATACAAATTGAACAATTTTTATTCCCATATATTAAGTGAATGTACGCAATTCGATGTCCTCATTTGGAGCAATCTTTAGCATCCAGGGTATATTGTTTGAGAAAGAATTACGCGTATCATCTCCGGCATAATGTAATCAATAATTATTATGAGGCCTTGGCTGCACACAATTTTGGAAAAGGATTAATGAGGTGAAATCGATAGAACTAATGTCAAAATCAATTCCGGGCGGAGGGTGCTCAGTGTGTAATTATATTAAACGTCAAATGAATATGAAAACCGGTGAATATTTATGAAAATGTTATTATATTACATCTATTTTACTGTGATTATTAAGACACTTTAAAATGATTTATGAAAATAATGTTCATATTATATTTATTCTTGGGAACCTACAAAAACAAGCTATGCTTTCCAGTAGGTTCCTGTTTCATTTCATAATTTCGAACTTACTTTGTCAATTATGTTTTTACTGTGCAAACAATTGATGTATGAAATGGAAAAATAAAATCAATCAATCAATCAATCAATCAATAATTCTATGAGGCCCATTCAGGAGGGCGTGAGCGATATAGTTATATGAAGAGCGCCCCGTATGTCTGTGTTTGATAATACACCGTTTTAATTCCACTAAAATACTGACCGTCACTTTTCAAATTGAAAACTACACATTCAGAACCACGACTCGAGATTCACCAGAATGACCTCGTCATAAGAAAGCAATAAATGAACGTATGCATCGCACTGTTTCATCAAAATGGAAATTTTAGACTAAACATCGCTTTGACTATCGGAGATGATAACATGAATTGCCTGAAACTTTCAGAGTAAAATACGATAGGAGATATAGGGAGAAAAAAATCTTCCTTGATGATATAATTTCCATAATTAATAATAATGAGAGGATAACTATTAAATGCACTTATATAGTCCTTAAAAGTTTGTTCTCAACAACACTCTAATCGTAGACCAGTGGCGTATCCAGTTATTATCTTTCCTAGGGGATAGGTAAGACGGGGGGGGGGGCACTTATATTTTGAAACAATCAACACACAACACACTACACATTACTTTATACTTTTGTATACACGGCCTTAACATAATATGAAGATTCAAGATTCAAGATTCGAGACAATTTATCTTGAAATGAAATGTAATTCACGTGTCTTTTCTTGAAATCCCACGCTTATAGTATTATGTGGATTGTGGGAGGGGGGATTGACCTTTACACAAAACCATGTTACGACTGGCCAACGTGAAAACAAAATCTCATTGACACAAAGGGTCCCATCTATATTGTTAGTCTAAAATATTGGGGAACTTTACAGGTCGAATGTTGTGTTTTTAAAAGGCGAATCGCGATTTGCAAGGTCGCACATGTTTTTTTCCTCTCCCCCTTTTTATTTTTGGTCCTTTAATGTCTTCCATGCTATATGAAGAACTTGGGAAATAAAATTTAGATTCAGACCATTAATATGCCCACAAGAACAAGTTTCGCTAATATTCACGCACTATCTGGTGATATAGGGCTTACCTCAACTAGGAAGGCCTTTAATTATTTATTTTTAAGAGCAGTTCCCTTTGCGATCTTCGTTTAAGAGGAAAAGGGAACCGGAAAGGGACAAGCAGAGGTGTATATAGACGGCTTGCAGGATTAGGGGGAGGTTGTTGGGAAGAGTATTGGTCCTAAGAGGTAAAACATCCCCGTTTGACATTGTTCAACTCAAAGCTCTTTTCACACCAATGTATTGATAAGGTTCATGGCCGAGTCATAATTATGAACTCGCCCTACATTAATCCAGACAGACTGTATACCATTTATCATCACATGAGCATCTCAGGTCTTGAGTGCCAGACCGTCCGGAGAGGCGCAAGACTCTCTTCAGAGACTTGTTACCAATCTGTGATATAACGTAGACTTTGGAACTGTGCCGAGTTTCTTTGAGGCCACTAGTTCATGTGCGTTTCTTTTGTATTGGCAGAACTTAGACGATTTTTGAATGTATCTATATATCGGTGGGAAATAATAAATATCTTGTTTCAATTGACTGTCAAGGACTGTAAGTAAAGTAAAATTTAATTTTGTCTTATTTCATGCAGGTTAATTATGTAAAATGTAAACGGTAAAAAATACTTTGACAAATTCCTTTCGCATAGTTCTGTGTAAGAACCTCACATTTGAATGATTTAGAGAGCATAAACCATCTCCGTGTGTCTGTTCATGACGTTATGATAGCCCGCCTTCTTAGTAGGAAAAACAAACTTTCTTATAAGACTGTTGATGTCAGATTTTTCGTTGTTAAGCAAAACAATATGTTTGAAACCAGCAACCTTTACAACTTGGCCAGTATGACGTCACACTTTGGTACAAGACCAATATCTCTACAAGAGATATCTCGAATGCAATTATTGATAATCTCTAGCTAACAGGATCGGATATTCACTATTTGAGGAGTAGTTTTCAAAAGATCACTTTGTTTTTTTTAATGGAAATTCACGCAAACAAGATAATAGTGTAATTCACTCCCAAAAGAGAAACTCAAAATGATCACTTTAGAGTGGACTCAAATTGCACGGATTTTTTTTTGAGTGGATTCAAGTCCAAGCTTAATCCATTGTGTTTAGGAAACAGGTGGTTCTACTTCTTCTCCTTTACCTTCCTTTATTGTTATTCTTCTTCTCTTTCTTCTTTTTTTCTTTCTGTTATTGTTGTTGTTGTTCTTTTCTTTCTTCGCCTTCTTTTTAGGACAGCTAAATTGTGTATTTTAACAGCAAACTCCATTCTGACCATTCAGATCCTTCCCTAGATAGATTTGCATTCACTCCATCAAACTTCAAATTCTTGTTTTGAAACTATACAGGTTTCAACGGGAGAAATAGTTTCATTAGGCGTTTTTAATGTGAGAGCTAACAATCTCTATAAAATACGCCAAGCCATTTGCTTTACCTTGAAACTATGTGATTCATTTATACGGTTTAGGCCTTTAGGGGAACAACTTGTTGCATACTACCAAACAAATATTGTTCGCATTGAAGAGCTTACTAAATAAAATACCTGTAAATACTCATCTCAAACGAATCGTTGCACTCTAACAAAAGTTCTTCAAGACATTCGAAAGAATATAAAAACATAATTACACAAAATAATGTCTTGCGCACTTTAAATACATCAGTTCCTCCCCCGCTAAAGGTCTTCAGAGCACCTCGTGTATATGATAGTAAGCTGAACTTAAAGCATTATTATCATATCTTTTTGGTACTTGTTTGTACTTTGGACAAAAATCAAATTGTACTTCTATGATCCCAATAAAATTGATTAATATATAATATTAAGATATCTAACAAGAAGCCATAACCAATCCCTCCGAACAAAATACAAAAAGAGAATATATTCCAATCTATGCTGAAAACGCAACTACTATTGCATAGTCAACCATTTTGATAACGAAAAAGATATAATTTGTTTACAATTAAATAATTATTTGGGGGTAAGATTATCTGGTTTATTATATCACAGAAATTTCTTTACTTCATATTTGATAATATTATCAAAACTTTGAGTGTATTATCATGAATTACAGAATCTTGTCATTGGAGGGGCATACAAATAGGTAATGGCTGCAGTATCTATTTGCTACCAAACATGTTGAACCATGCAATCAAATATTAATACAAAATTAATTAAATCTGAGTAAAATAGTGTGTAAGGTAGGTATGTTTTCAAATCAAAGGCCCCTGGCTGCCAAAGAAGGTAATGATAATTGTGCAAGAAAGTTCTCATTCATATTAATTATCACAACAAGATGATTCTACGTTATTTAGTTGAACCCTCCTGAACCTCAAAACACACGAGAACTAAAAGCAGCAATAGTATAAAACACAATTACCATGCGCATAAAATTCGTAGCACGGTAGATTAATATATATATATATATATTTATATATATTAATGTCGTATTATTTCGTTGCGTTAATCACTCAATGTCACTTAGCTACCTAATTTCAAGCATATTTTAAACTTCAGGTGCACTTGGCAAGGTTTTAATTTGTTGGATTGTGGTAAATGTACAAGACTGAACAATACGAGCGGTCTTCTACCTCCTCCTCTTCTCTTTCATTTATCCTCTTTATTCGTTATTCCCTCTTCCTTTCTTTCTCTGTCTGTATCTTATTATTTCGTTATCTCCATTCCCCTCTCCCTCTTCTACATATCTACCCGCTCCCCTTTTCTCTCTTCTACCCCCTTTTCTCATTTTTTCCTTATTTCTGATGACATGAAATTGAAACTTTACAATGGTAACTGTAATATTCGAGGATCTATTCAGTGTATAACTGGTGAATAACTATAGTTGTTATACTGATTGGTACTTCTTTATTTCCATTATGATTTGTATGTTTTCTGTACATTTCTCTTTGTCAATTGAATAATTTTCTACTCTTGGGCTGCATGTGTGATGTTTAAAAAAAAAAATCATAATAAACCGAGTCAATTCAATTCGATGTAATACAACATAGCTACATGTAGCCTGTTTTAAGGAACCCAATGGAATATATACAACCCTATATTAACAATAAAAGAAGAAAAATTGTGGTAAAACTTGTCACCATGAGGTTATTATAACGATGACACGACAGGTATCTTTATTAAAATGCTATTGATCGAACTACATAGCATTAGGGTTAGTGAAGTAAGTCTAGACAGCATTTGAAATGCTTCCAAAACACAAATCGGCCTAGTTTCACGAATATAATAGTCTGTTGGCAAATGCAGGATTCGACCATTCAATTCTTTGGCACTTGTATAGGTTCTGTTTGTATTCTTTGGCACTCGTATAGATTCTTCTTGTATTCCTGGTCAATCCGTGCGTAAACTCGCACAGTAGAATATTAGGCCTAGGGACTTTTAGATTCGCACGAAGACAATGGGGATTGCTACGATCGACGTCCTTTTAGTGCACTGCCTTGAATGGACGTCACACGTTTCAGTCCACGCAAATCTAAAAGTCCCTACTGAACCTAGGATGAAGCCTAGACGTCACAAGTTCAACATCAAAAGAGAGTAACCTATGACCCAGGTCATCACAGGTCATCGCTAAAGGTAATCATGTTTATATGATGAGGCGGGTGTCAATTCAAATTATGTTTGAAGCACAAGATGTTAGGGCTAGAGCTTCAACGCAATCTCCTTCAGGTTGTATGGGTCATTCTAAATTCCTGACATGTTAGAGGGCTATAGCCGTAACACCACTGCCGTTGTCGAGGCCTGCCTAGCATGCCTCTGACCCTAACAATCAGGACAGTCAAACTTCGCGTGGAAAATTAAGGGTACTAGTCAAATAAATAACATTAGAATAGAAAAGCAACTTTAGTTTTACATAATTATACTGTACGATCAAAATAATAACGATGTACATTAAGTGATACCATTTCGAGCAACTCAAGGCATCATTTTGTCGAAAAGGGGGAAATACTTGCGCTGTGGTCTACACGCGTCTGTAAGTTAGATTTTGAGTTGACGAGCGTTTTCGTTGTCGTTGAGATCTGCGTTCATGTACAGCAGTAAATTTATAGTCATGATATAATTTACGATGACAAGTTATGATAAAATTATACCAGGGCAGTTTATGGTGATATATAATCCTTTCCATGTTTTTCCTGATAAGATTAATGGTGAAAATAAATATATATGGTGATGTTTTGTTTTTTTCCAACAAAATTACAGATAACATCTGTTCTCGATAAACGAATCTGTAATTACTTTTGCAAGAGTAATATCTGTATTAAAATAATATTTTGACAAAAATATATTTGAAAGATATGTGACTAAATGTACTAATTTGTGTTGATTATTGAGGCATTATCATTTTTAGGACAAAAACAATGTATAGAATACCCGAGATGATTATCATGATCACTAATATAATCATAATAATTATAATAATTTCAACCAATAAGATAATCCGATTAAAGAAAAAGATGGTTAAATATCAAGTGCCTCTTGAGTTGTTAACTTTGTTTATCATATATGAATTCAAATTCATTTTAGATATTTAAAATCCATGTTATATCTTTGTTTAAATAAATTATCATTGCTAGTCCTTTTTCTACATAATTGGATAAACAAAACGATTACTAGTAAATAACTTGATGCAAAAGCAATTATGGGAAATATATTTTCATCATTGGCAGTGGTCACAACAATGTAATTGTATACCCCAATAATCAAACGATAATATGTGTCTTTAAAACAAATATTTAAAAAATCCATTTTTCCACGAACATTAGAAATACATTATTGAAAATATGTTTGTCTTCTGTTAACCCAACAGTTCAACAAATATTTGTATCTTGAATAATCAATTTTAGTTATATTATAAATTAGTGCTGTAACATCACGGATATCTCCAATTCCGTTTAACCGCCAGTCAAAACCGGACGGTTTTCGGTTAAACGATTAAAAAAAAAAAAAAAAAAAAAAAAAAAAAAAAAATCGGGAAAACGAAACCGTCCAATTGAAAACGGAATCCGCCATGGGCGGTTGGATACCGGACGGTTAAACGTTTGACTACAGCACTAAACTATTATAAATGTAAATTACCTTGAATAAATGTTTGTTTATTTTTTGCAAATGAAAATCAATAAAATCCCTGTGGAGGGAAAAAATATGGGGGGGAAATAATGTGAAATATATAATTGTTCTAGCAAAGAGTTAAATCATAAAGTCGTAAATTCACAGACTGTGTACATGTTTTATTTTAGTTTAAAGGTACTATGTCCCATTTGCAGGCCAAAAAGTTGAAAAAGTTAAATTCCAACTGCATTTGAAAGATAATACTAATTTAGAACTTCCCTAAAAAAATTGGGGCTCAAAAATGTCTTCCAGTGGGAAAATAACGACTATTAGTTGTCAAATTGACTTTAGGGTTATAGAGCCCAAAAGTAATAGTCTTGATTTTCAGACCATTGTACCGAATGGTCATAGGATTTATGCTGCGCAAAGATTCAATCAGTTTAATCTTGGCCATCACAAGAAGTGGGTTATGTTATTACCAAAGAAGAAAAAAGCCAGTCAGTCACTCAATAGTGTCTGACAGTGAAGTCTAGCAAGTAAACGGGTTTCCTTGCATAATTTGAATATGAGGGCACTGCTAACGTTTAAATTTCACAGATAGGACATACATGACATATTCATAATTCCTGTAAAGTTCTACAGAATTTGAGTTTGGCTGTAAAAGGGACATAGTACCTTTAACATGTGCTACGTATTATGACAACACACTGGGAAATGAAGCCTCGAAATCCTAAGCTTACAATGGCATTCAAAATACAGTTATGATTTGGTTTGTTTTTCTATAGTTAATTAATGACAAAATATTCACGACAAGTAGCTTTTTGGGTTTAGATTCTAATTATAGTATCCTGCAATATATATATTTAGTCAATTCCTGAATTGGAAAAAATAATCTGGGAAAAATCCGAGTTAGTTTAAAATGCTATTGTTATAGAAGTAGATAAGACGCCCAAGCAAAATGATTACCAAACATACATTTTTAGTTGAGTAATGAAATACTTCTAAAATACCCCTCATTCAATTTTTCTCTGTTGATTTATCGATGGATAATTTTTTGGAGTTTTATTTAATTAATGGCTGATGCAAATTCATTGCATGTATTGCTGGTAAAAAATATACACTGCTATTATCAGAGGGTAAACAAAGGTCGACTAGAAATTACTAATAGAGTATTTATTGATCGAATCAATTATTTTGTTATATTTCTTTTTCTTTTGTGTGCTCAATTTGTAGTAAACGTGATCATGATTGGCAAAGTATTATCCAAGTTTGGCATGCAATTACCTCCAATTTAGTAGGACACAATTAATGTCCTCATGTTGGGCAATCTCTTACCTAGCACTTATATTACAGGAAAACATATTTTCGGGTAATATGTCCAAGAATTACGGGGGGTTAAAGTATCCATAATTTGTTTTCTCATCCTCTTTTGAGGTATTTATTAGCAATAACATATATACATACAATAAAAATAAATCAAGGTTTTACAGCAACCATTGATAGAGTTTTTTGAACTTCACCTTCTTTTCCAAATTTTTAGTTACCTACACTTTCTAAACATGATTTAACCATAAACTTAAAATCAACCCATAAAGAATGTGCGTTGTATTTTTTTACCTTTAAATGAACATTTTATATAATTTAGAGAGACTGTATATTGTGCTACGTTACAAATAAGATTCAACATATCGTAAGTTACATCGTCCACTTTATAGGCTATCACTGAAAGTTCTTCATTTATACATATATTTATCTTGAAACCATACGCATAATATGAATGTATTTATCGCGTAAAATGCGACAAAGTGTCCACGATCACTTCCAACAAGAAGAAAAAAGAAGAAAATACCTCAAAATTATTATATTTTACTTTTCATCATAAAAAAAAAACATTATTGAAAAGATTTGGTCATATCAGACGTGTATACTGTATACAGAGTGTTTACAAAGTATGACAACAGTGTATGTTTTGAAAAAGAAAAATATTCACGGGAGGATTCTTTCTAATCATTTTACATCAAACCTTTTTCGGACAATTTGATGGAGTTCTAGGCCAATCAAGAGCAGAAATACAGGTATTTCATCTACTGGTTATCAAACTACATGTCTACTTTAAAGTAAAAAAAGCAAACCTCTTTTTTTTAATGTTTTGCTAAGCACAATGGTAAATTTATATTATATGTATTTACAATACCATCCTGTATGAAATTCCGAATTTGTAATGAAATCATGATTTTCGGTAGGATCCTGTACGAAAATGCTACAAATGATACGTGTATACCCGATAGATAACGTTGCTTTTCATCGAATTGCATTTCTAGTTTCTACACTTAAGCTACCATCTAAAATGTTGCAATGTAATTCAACACCACTATAGTTCTACGAATACACAGAAAATCACCATATGTTGCAGATTATTTATGTAAGTGTACCTTTAGTCCTCAGAATGATAATCACACACATTCTAATCATATAGACCAAATGACAACACTTGAAATCAGATTAGATATTCTTTTCTTAATTTTCTACTTTTGACCTGAAGGATGATGTTTAATTTAGCCGCAAAATCAAGGACATGATTTCGAAAATGATCTAATTAAATGGCTAGATTTAAATAAATGTTTGCCAGCTGAAGGTTGTAACATTCTACTATAGTAGCAGAATGTTACAGCCTTCAGCTAGCAAACATTATAATATAGTTCAGTTTAGTTTTTCAGTTGTCTAACTGTTTCAATTGCATTGGCAAACTTGGCAAACAAAAGGCATATTGTGTCAATTTCATACAATTCCATGTGAATATTTCATCACAGTTTTAATCAAGTACACAATTTTAAAAGCCATAAATTATGGCTACGTCCAAATATGTGTTTTTCCGACGGCGTTGTGTAATATTCTACGCCATCAATTCAACTTGCAAATTTTCTTACCGTTTAAAATGCATTGACAAACATGGCAAACGAAATAAAAATTGTTTTAAACTTTCAATATCATAACAATGAAGAATAATTTTGAAGAAAGTATTTTTTCAGAAATTGCTCAACATTCCCATAGTAGGCTAGTTCAATAGAAATGTGCAAAAAAAAACTACATTTAAAAAGAGCATGCTTTTTTTAATCAATTTTGAATGATGTATTTGGAAAAATGTTAGTTAAAACACACCTTTTAAATTGATTACTTTCAAGATTGTCAGAGTTTGTGTTGGGTATTCTGATAATTCACATTCCAAGTCCTTTTTTTTTTCTTCGATATGTTCTGCTGCGATTTTTGACATGACATCTAGATTTGTTTTGACTAATGAATAAGCTATGCGGTATAAATAAAAACATTCTGAGTCATGCAGCCTAAATTTCGAATCACTTTATACGTATGAAAACAGTTGTGTTGCTGTTAGTTTACTTTGCACATGATTTATATTTGCTGATTGCTTGTCATGAGTATAATGTGTTTCTTCAAATGCTTCATTATTGTTTAACTTTGACTTCTTTGAAAAATAGCTATTAGCTGACAAGGGCAATCCAAACCATAAGTGGTGAATAAATAAACAATATAAAAATTAAATGATACTCATCTATAGTTATATTTCATGATTATCTGTATATCGTTTTGTTTTCTATGTTTGTATTATATAATGATAACACAGTATCTTAAAGGCCCACTGCACTACTTGTAGCTACTTGCGGTCTCTATATAACAAACAATGCCTAATCGGTGACCATTGGTCCCCCATGATCCTCTTTTTCTTATGTTAACTGAGAGCTGAGTTGATGAGATAACCACCTGTCCAGTGACCTTGCAGAGCGCTCTAATCTCTCCTGTAAACTACGGCAGATAAGCTTTAACCATTTGATAGGCTAGTGGAAAACGATCAAATCTTTTTAAAAATAAGCAAGAATGTACAATGTATACTCAATATCTTATATGAGGTTTGCATTTTCATGAATAATATGATTTTCCACCAATTATTTACACCATTTTCGAATTTCGACATGAAACATCAGTCATTAAAATTGAATGCTTGTTTTTGTAATGGTAAATGGTATATCTATTACTAAAACTTCAAACTTCCTATATATACAAATATTTAGAAAAATTGAAATGTCAATCATAGCAACATTTATTGAAGAACTGGTAAAAAGAAAATATATATTTGTATACTTAAATAACTAAATGCAGCTTACTGGAGACATTTTCCCTTCATTCCTACCTTATAAGGTTTTAATTGCTTGGGGTTTTTTTAACCATCAAACCATGGGATTTCAAATATATTTCAAACATTTTGTTCTATTTTGTTTCCTTTCCTTTTTTTTTAGAATGAAGGGATACGTAGCTTAGGAGACCTTATATGATATGTACATCGATGTATAAATATATATAATTCCTAACTATCAATATTCCTATCATTTGAGGGGGCCACAATATTATTGTACAAGCAATGTCGTTTAGTGGGCCCCTGTGTTTCCAATATGTATTCCTGAATCTGGTGTAAATGATTACAATTACTTTGTAATGTTTTGTTGGAAACAGAAATAAAATTGAATAGAATTGAATTGAATATATATATAATTGTATTTTCCCTTTTATCAGGACCAACTCTTATGAGATGAATATGGTATTTATATTTACATTTATAAGCGAGAGATACAATATTTGTAACCTCAGCTATGATGATAACATGCATAGTAGCTTGACAATACGCAAGTGTATCGCAAAATGTTAGTGTTGCGACATTGTAACGTTGAAGAAAATAGTGCATATTTTCTCAGATTCCAAAATATTAAGATGCAAATATTATTTGTAATTATCGATTTTAAATGAAGAGTGGAAGCAATGAAATATGTAAGATGATTGTAGGTAGAATGGCCATCAAAATGTGACCAAGTGGCATTGGTGTGTACTCGTTACTCATGGCCATTACCCAGCCATTACCACACATGTTAATTGTTATACTAAAAATACTTGTATCTGGAGGAAGGTTAGATGAGCGGGTCGTTCGTCAACATATTAGCCGAAACTGTCGGCCTGGTGTTCGGTGCGGTGGTATCAATGATGAACTAGGAAAGGTACAAAATTCGAGCATTTAAATCATCAACACTAATCATAGTATCTTGCACCTACCTGAATACCTGGTTATCCACTGGTAGAATTCCCTCGGTCCTCCGTAATCATAAAGTTATCATTTCTAATTGCAAATAGAAGCAAATAGAAGCAAATTCTGTCACAAAATCTGTCACAACAATTCTGTATAGCTGAGATTGTTTTCCTCCAGGATAAGCAACAAACACAACGCCTATCGCTAATGAATTTTTTTTTCACGGTTTTTCTTATCGTAAAAAGACCTGGATTCACAGTTTAAATCAGTATCGAGGTAAGGAGTATGGCGTTGCCAATTTTTCCGCCCTTCGTACGATTTCTAGAGGATTTACATGAAGAGTTATGTCACGATGATCGCAAATAAGAATATTTATTGAAGACAAGTCGGCGAACATCCCCGCCCGCGATAAGAAATGCTCTTTCGCAGTCACTCCTCATGAACTATCAATGGACCTTTTTTGATATCATTTCATAACAAAAATAGTAATGGCACCGGTCCAAGCTTGTAGCTGTCAATTTTTTTTTGTTCAGTTTAACCTCGTGAAAAGGGCTGAATCCAGTCCAAATCTGTTCCATTCATACCTCGGCCAAACACAAACAAGCAACCAAGAAACAAAAATGCTTTCTTCACCGGAAGCAAAACCTCGCTGGCTGGACCTGACTTTCACCTCTGCACCTTCAATCACCGATGCTCGGACTTTTAATCGCAACAAGGTAAAACAAAAACAAAACAATAAAGAAAAACGTGTAGGAGATGGGTAAAAATAAGACGTTCGACCTCAGCTTTCGTATGAAATTACCATCTTAAGTGACAGTCTGTATGACAGAAAGGTCGATCGGACCGTTGCTCATCGCCCAGGTCACAAGTTGAATGAGGAGATAACACGTGTAGCTAGGTTAGGGCTTTTAGCCTAAGTTGTCTTGCGTTTTTACAATATGTCTCACCGGTGAGCAACCCTGGTGTGTCAACATTGTACATATAGATTTACACAGCCCAGAAAGTAGGTCACTTATCTACGCACGTCTCTATAGATTAAAACACAATTATACATCTTGATTACGTATATAATATGTGTGTATATATTTATATATACATGTGTGTATATATACGTGTATGTATATATTACATTTTTATTATAAACCGTAAATTTACACAATGCTGTTAAGTGAAAATTAATTGTGGGTGTATATTTATATTATATCAACATCGGCAGTGTTCTAACTGTAGAAGAATTGTCGTGCTTTATTTTGATTAGAATTATGATTAAATAAGGTCAGATACACGATTATCTTTGCTTTAAAATATTTCTGTGAACAAAATGAATGCAATGGATCAAAACCAAGTACACAATCAGAATAACAGTTTAGATCAAAATTGGACCATAGAGACATGTTCTTTCTAACCGAATACATCTATACCTAAACCTAAAACAGAAAATAAAAAGTGAAAGTGTCCTTTCTCATACTTTACAATTGAACTATACGACTCACTATCAATGTACATTCAAACACCCCCCTCCCTACAAAATGTTTAAAACATACCTCAGTCATTTGCAATCCATCATTTTGTTGGAATTTATGTCACTTATTACCATTTTACTAATTTGACTCTAATTCCTTTTCCTTTTCTGTAGTGTTTTGTTTTTATAAATCACATATCTAATTTGTCTGTGTTGTTGTTTCATTAAAAGTTTTTGTCATCGTTACCATTTATCTTTTAATGTTTGATTTTTGTATAAGTTATTATTTTATTCAAATCAGGGCCTTCTTGTGTTGCTATAATTGGGACTACCCTGTTTTTTAACAGAAAAAATAAGAAATTAATAAATGAATAAATATACAAGCTACTTATGAATAACTTGGTATAAATGCCACAACTCGGGTACACACAGATTTTGGATTAACCCCCGAATTCCAACATTGAGACTAACATTATGAAAAAATAGAAATCTAATATTTATCATGTACTATAGGCTCATGTCTTGTTTTGTTTTTTTAACCAAAGATTTTGATCACTTTTACTTGTTCGGTGTTAACGAATTGGGACTGCCCGTAGAGGGTTTATATTTTACCCAACCGGTTTTCAAATTAATTAACATACTAGATGACGTAATCATGAGTATGGTAATCAAACATCTTTCAAGCTCCCACGATACGTGCAATCGGAGGACTTTGTTAAATTCGGCCAGAGAGCTCGAAATGACAGTGAATTAGGGAATTCATGGATGTTACCGAAAGGAGAAAGTTTGATAGAAAATGATTTATTGATTTGATGCATTCTGATGCGGATCTCCCCCCGAAGGAATGATGTATTATGTAAAATGAAGCATTTGCCTGAGCATTGCCAGTGAGCAGAGTTGTGGTTCGACATGGAGCATCTATCTCGATGAAAAGATGTCGTCTGTGTTTACATCCTGGAGGACACATTCACGGAGGATACTCACTAAGATCGTAATGCCCGGTTATTGGATTCATTTGGATGTGCTAATAATGTGTGATCTGAAGAAGATTTTAAGGACAAAGTCATATCCATGCTGATGTTTTTCAGTCCTCGACTTCAGAAAGATTCGTTGGATACCGATTCATCAGTGAAACGACTCTGATAGTCCCTTTTACTTTCTTTTGACGATGACGAGAGATGATCGTCATGTTTATCATGAGAATGAGCGAATCGGAGGTCGACGAGTTCAAGGGTTACGACCTTTGAACTTGTTGTCATCCAATCTGTCGTTTATCATCTATAGCTTTCAAGTTACGCGGAATAACTTAGCATATTCTTGATTGTCAGTACGGCAGCTTGAGCTTCTTCCCCTTTACTTTTTTTTTTTTAAATGAGTGCACGATATTATGTTTATGAAGCTTAATAATGTCTTAATGTTTAGAACAAAACTATGATATTCTCTAAAATGTGGGGCTCAACAGATGATTCAAATTGATGTACCTAAATTTTATGTCTTTAAGAGTATGGACAGGAAATTAATGACCAACATATAGGCATATACTCATCATTAGGGTTTTTTTCGTTGAGGGGTGGGGGGGGGGGGGAACAGACGCACATCGAGGGGTAAAGACATTGAGAGGGATTAATATGTGCAGCACTAGTCTTGCTGAAAAAAATGATAATAAAAACCTTAAACTTTTATAGCGGATAATAATTATAATTTAGTTTTGTATGTGCCATAAATTATATACTTTGAAGTAAAATATATAATATAGAAAAACATAAAAGCAATGCGTGAAAGGATATGGTTTTAGGCCTTCCTTAAAAGTATCGAGAGAAAATGAAAGGTGAATTACAATGGCATTGATTGGGGGTAGGTTGTGGGGTTGGTGTTTTCTTTTTCCTCTTCACCTCCACCCCCCCCCCCCATTCTCAATCATTGTTTTCTCTAAAGCTGTTCGATGTAGGTTGGGGGCACGTGGCCCGACCCCGTAGGCCTACATACCCTGAATATCTTAACTGGATACACAATGAATGCAGCAGTAGTTGTCACTGTGGTAATTTGTATTTTAATCGAGCAACTGAATTAAACAAAAATGCAAAGTAGATATTATCTCAAGAGACGTCTACGTCCTCTTAGGCTACGCCCCTAATCTAACTCATAATAATACACGGCAAACTGACACCAAATATCAACCTCTCGTATACCGGTTAACAATGACCTGGGAAATTAACGACCTTTGACATTTACATATCACCTGCTATGGTACTAGCCTATTCGTATTGAAATTAGCCTGTATCTCATTTACCCCCCCCCCCCCCCCCCAATCTCTCTCTCACTCTCTCTCTCTTCCTCTCTCCCTCTCTCTTTCTTGCTTTAATTTTTACAGTAGGCCTATTTCTTAAATATCATATCAATTGGGGTAAACAAAACAACAACAAAATGTTGGTGATAATAGTCAAAATTGACTGGTTGCCATTAAAACACTAACCAACAAAAACAGTATATCAAAAGTTGCTCTTAAAGACCAGAAAGCTTGCCCTAAACTTATCCGACGTTGTAAAAGAAATATGTAGCGTGAATTCTACAATTACAAAGCGATTCTACCGTGCATAAAAGATGAATTGAATACAGTTCTGCACCAGTTTTCATTTTCTGGAAAGACACATTTATGAATTGAATTTATCAGTAATTTTTGTTTAAAGTTTCCTTGCATCAAATCATAGTGATGGTTAAAAGGGGCACTTTACAATGAAGATATAACAAGAACCTCCACCCAGCACTTAATGTAAACTTCTAATAAATGAAATTATGATTGATGTGGGTTTTTTACGTATCTTATCACGCCACCTTTTCGCGATATATTTATGAATATTTAGCGGACTCAACTTTATGCATACATTTTCTATCAAATTTAGTCTGTATATTACATGCAGTTACATAAATATGGCAATAACATCCCAGAGTACTGATAAAGACGTCTGTGTCGAGCTGATTAACTTGTTTGCTTAGAATACAACTCCGACCATTGATCCCCGGTAGCGTATAAAGGAAACAATAAAACGGGATTTCCCCTTTTTTCCACCTGACGAAGAGCTGGTGACCAATCACTGACAGCGACGCATAGCTCCGAGGTGCACGGTTAAGCCGGAAAGCCCGATTGGTCAGCGGCGGCAGATGTTTACGGCCAATATTAACAGTGAATCATTTACCTTGTATTGCCCTCGGCCTTCATATTATGAAACCATATCAATGCCAAAGTCGCACGTCATTTCTAGTCTATGTTTTCATACTTCTTTTGCCACATCGGGTGATAAATACCCTGGGAATTCAAAAATAGTTAGAACAATAAGGACATCCCTGGATGCATCTGTAACTTTTCAACTCGAAAATTTCGGAGCACGTTTGGTAGTCCTCATTTCAACCTCGCTTCATAAAAAGCTCCATAGCACGCTCCTGAACCTTCATAAACGTGCAAATGCTAGAACAATTAAATTCAGACTACAGTATATATTTATAGGCCATGTGCGGACAGGAGGGGGGGGGGGGTACAACTGACCCATGCCCACTCAAAACCCAATCGTGAATGCACTACACCAAACAAAATCTGACTCCTTTTCTGCCTCCTTTCAATATATATATATATATATATTTTTTTTTTCTTTTTTTTTCTGGGGGGGGGGGGGGGAGCTTTGCAGAAATTTTTGAAGGATTTCTTTTTTGTAATTACGAAATCCTGCATCCGCCCCTGCATTGAAATATCCACATATCGATTAGGCTGCCATAATATTTGCACCAATTATATGCACGACATACTAATGTTTCTAAGCGCTGTACCACAATTAGCCCGGCAATAGCCTAGCTACCCTGATGACGCGCTCTGAGCTTCGAGGAATTTCTTCATGCCTGGTACCCACTCACATCACAAAATAGAGTGTCAAATGAAGACTTATGCCTTGCCAAAGGACATTGGTGCAACGGCGGGACGCGAGCCGCGAACCAGTGACACCTGTACTCATGTTTGATGTTTTCAAAATAAAATTTCACGACGTCTGATCATGCAGATCGGTCTATGTTTAATCCAGCGACCTTGTCTTTGGGTAAGGCATTTCATCTACATTGCTCCTCTCCACTAGGGTGCTAAATGGATACTCGGTATACGCACTCGGAAAAGGCGACTAGCTAGAATGCTCCCCGAGGAGTGGAGAATGCACACTCTAATTGATTTCAGTGACCGGAATATAAATGATAATATTGTAAGCGTATTGGTCGGTCGTAACTAGTAAAGTGCCTTTAGTTAGGCCTATGAGAAACAGTTATTATCATTTGTTAACCATACTTATTTATTATATATCATCATCATCATCATCATTATCATCATCATCATCATCATCATCATCATAATCATCATCATCATTATCATCATCATCATCATCTTCGTCGTCGTTGTCGTCATCATCACTATCGTAGCCCTACTCCTTTACAATGAAGTCACACCATGCAGTGCCTATGGGACATTTAATACATCAATGCAAAACAGTCTAAATGATTATGTTTTTTAGTTGTAAAATAACTGTAGTCCCACCCCCCCCCCAATCCCAGGAATCAGTGGAATAATATTTCAGTGACATAATTATAGAAGGTAACAAAAGCACACATTCGAGTCATGTTATGCCCTCCTTTCTCAGCACATAACCAGAGGTGGATCGTGTGCGTAAGGTACCAGACGGGTGCCCCTATACTTATTCCGTCCTTCTGTCTGTCTGTCTGCATCATCATCTCTCTCTCTCTCTCTCTCTCTCTCTCTCTCTCTTTCTAGATGATGCAATGTATTGGTGGTGGTGATCATTACGCCATATGTAAAACAAAAATAAAACAAAAACCGAATGATATTCACAGGCACAAGCTCGGCTAATATTATGAGTACGCCTAGATTCAGAGGCAGGATTTTTATTTAAGTGTTGTAGAGTGTTATCAAAGGTTGTCTAAGAGAAGTGGGATGGGATGGGTAGGGCTATGACAAATTACACCCTATCCTTATTTTTTTAATAATTAGAATCCTTAGCTACACCACTTTATTTCGGGCACTTCTCAATGGAAAATATCGCGGCGGGATAATTCTCTTTGTCGACGACTCTACCAGCTCGGCAGCTTGACAACCTGTGTTCTTTTATCACCAAAATTGACATTTATTTTATATTCACAAAATGAAAAAAATATAACGGAAACAAAGGAGTACCCCATAATTATAAGGCGGTGAATTATGTCTAAGGATTGATAAACTATCAACAAAATAAGGTATATACAAAACTACCTGAAGTCCTTTTGCTCTTATACATGAATGAAGATTTTTTTTTTTTTTAAATATGTGTACCAGAGAGTAGGTCAAACAAAGAACGACAGAAAAAGAACCGTTTTGAAACCAGGGCCCCATCTTACAAAGAGTTGATATCAATCGCAACTTAAAGGTAGGCGTTACTACTGCAGCTAGAAGGGATTAGACCACACAGCGAGCCAGCGAGGTCACTGTGACAGGTGGCTATCTCATTAACTCAGCTCTCATTTAACATAAGAAAAAGGATCATGGGGGACCAACAGGCACCGATTTGGGAAGTTTTCTATATAGAGGGAGCAAGTAGCTACAAGTAGGACAGTGTGCCTTTAAGTGAGATTGAGACTGTAAACTTGCGATTGATTGGGATCAGTCGAAACTCTTTGTAAGGCGGGGCCCTGTGGAAAGGTATACATGTACAAGTGCATATTGAATTTGTGTATGAACCCTATATCTTTCTGGGGCAGAAGGGACAGATTTATGGACCTACTTACCTGCTCCGAGTCCAAGCAACAGCATGTTGAATGATAGGAAGTTGAAACAGCACTTGACATTTAATGTTGATCATAAAATTCCTTATCCAACTAAAATAATGGCCCGGTCTATCGTGGTTGTACAATAATTTTGAGAAAACCAAATTGTTTGAACCTCTAGCTCAACTGTCTTTTCAAATGAAAAGGACCCGCCTGAGGTAAAAGTTTCATTTACAATGTAAATTTAAAAAGTCAAATATTTATATAACTTAATGGCAACGGCGCTTTGAGCATTGACAATTTCCAAACTCCCTAAATCTCTTGTCAAATAAAAAAGGAACACTTTCATTTACAATGTAGAATAAAGAGTAAAATGTATGTATACTCTTTTGGCAATTTGAGCACTGAAAATGTAATAATTGTAAGATATTGGAATGGGTGCTTTTCACGTGTAAACATAATCTGACACGATTAATAATAATAATAATACATTATATTTCTAAAGCGCTTATTACAATGTTTCTAAGCGCTTTACAACGATGTACTTAAATAATAATACATTCAATAACTATATTATACTAATCAACCTACAATTAATTCAAAATACATACATAATAAAGCACAGATCCATCTAGTCATATAGATACAATAGAATACAATTAGTTTTAGGGCAAAACATTACAAATTCAAATTAAGGCAATTACATTACATCTACTGTGCAAAACACATTAAAGCTACAGACTAACAGGGAGGATTAACAGGGAGAATTAAAAAGGAATGTCTTAAGGGAGGATTTAAAAGAATCTAACGAAGGATCTTCCCGAATCTCCAGAGGAAGTCTGTTCCAGAGCCTCGGAGCAGCTACGCTGAAGGCACGGTCTCCATATCGTGTTCGAGTTCTTGGACCCGGGGCCAGTTGCAGATGAGCAAAGGTGGATGAGCGAAGTCTTATAGAGGTTGTCTGGGTCTTTGGTGAGATTAGTTCTGTGATGTAAATTGGAGCAAGTTCATGTTGGGCTTTGTAAGTTAGGATCTGGATTTTGAAGGTAATGCGTTGAGAGACGGGAAGCCAGTGAAGAGAGCGGAGGACAGGGGTAATGTTATCGTATTTTCTGGAACAGGTTATTAAACGAGCTGCAGCTTTCTGAATTCGTTGAAGAGGTAGAACATGAGAGGTAGACATTCGAGAAAAACAAACTCAAAGGTAATTATAATACCCTATTGCGCATCTTATAGTGATTAGTTCAATGTTCTATACGAGAATACGTCATTGTAATTTTCGCTCAGATCATTTCAATATAGGTGATGGACAAAACTTTTGAAATGGCCTTAGCTTAGTTTTTGTTAATGTCTTTTAATCGTGTTTACAAATTAACGAATTCTAACAATAGACCAGTTCGTAGTAAGCACATAAAGCAAATGACCCCAAATTTACTCAGATCTTTTACACACGGAGTAGTCCAACCCATAGCATGTTATACCGGCGGTGCATAAAGGAATAATGATTACATAACTTTCACGAGCGCTTATCCGATATTCGTTTCGGTGGGTTTTACACTTTTGGTACAAATAACCTTTATCTCCCATGCGCAGATGGTATCTATACGAAGTGGCGTGATATCATTTCTGCATAAGTTAATTTCTTCAGACCCCCATTCCCACGTTCCATTCTTATAATACAAAATTGCCCCCCACCCCCCTCCACCCCCCCCCCACACACAAACACAGATTTCTTAAGACGGTTCAGGACCATCTCAAACTGACTGAAAGGATTCTAGACCACGAAGACTTTCACTCCTCACTCGGACATAACCAAAAATGATTCTTCGCCATTTTACACAGAGTAAAGAGAACTTCCCGAGAACGCTAAAAAACACTTTCTATATTAGCCAAAGCAATAAATAAAACGTGATTAAAATGGTCGTAGACCACTTAAAAAAAAAAAATCTCTATTGCATACGAAAAAGATGCAAATAGGGACCCAAGATGAATCGAAATCAATACATTGAGGCCCCTGCCCCCCCCCCCCCCCCCCCCCACCCACCCTCTACTCCGGGAACGGAGGGACCGCATTCATGTTCCTAAAATCTCCGGTAAATGGGTATTTTTCACGTAACGAAGTCCGGCTCCTAATACAAAAAAAAAAAAACGGTCCGTATTGACTTTACACACCGGACTTAGGGGGTGCTTTCAAAGGGAGGAAACATGTATACGCGTACCCTAAATAACACTGAGTGGGGGGGGGGGGGCGGGAGTGTGGCATGTTAGACAAAAATCATAGCTATTTATTGTCGCAAATTATGCACCACGATCGTTAAGCAGCCCCCTGCCGCGGGGCGATGGAGAGGGCGCTAGACCAATTTTGATTTGATCCACTTCAACCTTTTTAACCCTATTCTGACTGGGCTTTTTGAGAGCAAAGTCTGACTGGGGGCGGGGGTCAACTTTGCACGGATATTGGCACGCGTATAAACTGCTGTATAATTCTTATCAGGAAAAATCGCTCATTCACTACTTTATTATCATTTTTAAGAAAAAAATGTATATAGATTTTTGTTTAAAAATGAGGAATGAAGGTCAATTAAATTTTAAAAAGTTTCTGAGTAGCATAGTCGACAATATTGTGTTGAATAAATTTCAAATCAATTCTTTTGTATTGTATTTTGCATTCATTTCTTATTCTTATGTTTTTATTGTTGAGGTATTCTTTTGTTTTTATGATTATTTTGTTATTTTGATCAACAACTCCGTCTCATTCAACAGAGAAAACGCCTTTTATACTGGAAAGTATTAACACTGGATCCGATGGTGCCCATTATATTGACTCTGAAGCACATTTTTAGGCCAAAAAAGGCTAACGAATTTATCGGGAGTGAAAATGTAATCCTTCACAGTGCCTAAGAATATTTAGTTACTCACTGTCATCTATCGTTGTGATTTCTAGGCAGCAAAGATAACTTTTATAATGAACCGCTTGGCTTGAGGGAGTCAACAGGAGTGGATGAAAAATATATTAACCTAGATCATGTTTTAGTTTATTTTTCATTTCTTATTGAATTTTTGTTAAACGTTTACTTCTTGCTGAATATTTTGTATAATGTTGTTGATTATTCATACAATGATCAGGAGGTTTAAATGAATTTCTGTCAGAGTATCTTTTTTGATCTTTTTCCACTGCTGAATTAATAGAGAGAGGGAGAGAGAGAGAGAGAGAGAGAGAGAGAGAGAGAGAGAGAGATGGGAGGGGAGAGAATTAATATTCAGCATCATTTTCAGATTTCTATAAACATCCATCACTATATTATATAACTCCCGCGTATAAGTTTTCTGTGTCAGCCATTTAAACATCAACATAATTTCCATCTTTCATTTTCATCTTCATCATTATTATGAACATCATCGCCATCGTCAACATTACCATTAAACAGAAATCATCCAAGCTAGCTTTTACTGTGATAGCCCTTCTTCTGTAGATTTCTGAATGAATAATTCTTGGTAGTGTGTTATCAGTTACATTAAATATTTGTTGCTGTAATTTTCTACATTTCTGTTAATATTATATTGTTTACACGTTCAAAAAATTGTCATATTTTGTATATGTTGTATCGCTGAAATTTAATTTCATTCGCATGTTGCAGAAGAAATACATTCAATTAAATTCATTTTTTTTTTGGAGAAATTAATCATCGGTATTATTCATGAATATGCTAGAGAGAGAAGAATAGAGGGAGAAGGGAGAATAAAGGGAAGGGAGAGAGGGAGAGAGGGAGAGAGAGAGAGATGGGGGGGGTGGGAGAATGGCAGACTGTGTGAAAGAAAACAAGAGAATGTATGAGAGAGATGGGGAGAATGGCAGAAAGAAAGAAAGAAGACACAAAGAGAGAGAGAGAGGGCGGGAGGGAGGAAGAGAGTGAGTACGAAAGAAAAAAGGACAACAGAAAGAGAGAGAAAAAAGAGACTGAGGGAAGAGAGAAAAGGGAAAGGGAGACAGAAAGAGAAAGACGTATCATTAGGAACATAGGTTTGAGGTATAAGGTATAGGCCTACACATTTTGTACGGCCTCATGGTAGATTTAAGATTATTTGCCATTGGGGGCATGTCTTTTTTCTAAAAAAATTCCCAGGCCACCCTGTAAACAAAAGAGGAGATTATTTCAATTTAAAGGCGAACTCTGTCAAGCAACAACATCACACACCTATACATATATATTTTTTGTCAATAGTTATTGATTCCAAACAATACAAATCAATCTTAGAAATAAAATACAGTTGTTTTTCCTTGACATGAATTCAAAACATTTTCATTGCATAGATTGTACGATTGATGAAAACAAAAATGAAATCAGTTGTAACTTAAAACAAATAACCCCATCCAACCAAACACACTACTATTTTAGATGGAACAGCGAGTGGGCTTTAAAACACACTTTCGTCCCGGGAGGGGGATGGGTGGGTGGCAGGCGCCTGCCCCTGTGCATCTAACCAGCTCAGCCAGTCTTTAGATGTTAACAAAAATAACCGTTATGAATCCATGTCAATCATTGACTTTGCGTGAAGTGCACAAAGCAAATGAGACGATATTTTAAAGCACTTATCTAGTGCTGGTACTGTTGCACTTTGAACAAAACTGGAGACATAAACAAACGAAGTAAGGAAAACAAAGAAACATCATTGGATGCTGTCTCAATCACCCCCTTTACAAAGTAAAATCATGTAGTCATTGATAAGAGGCCTAAATATCCACAGAACATCCAAATAGATATATCATTTAAAATAAATTTTCTTTTTTTTAAAGTTCAACGACACTTCGGTTTTGAAACTATAGAGCCACTTCCATGAAATAATATGAGGTCTTGCATTCGCATTGTCTCATGTCTAAAAAAACAAAATTAACCTGTTGACTTCCGGATTATCTTATTCTTTAAGGCTTAATACAGTAACCATCAGGTTCAAGAAGACAATCGGTTAAGGAAACAAAGAATTACAATTCCGCACCAATTGAACGGCTTTACAAACGCAATTGAATAACAGTTTCTCGATGGAGTGCTGTGTGGAATAGATTGATGTCTTGAAGGCGTTAAAAAGTAAGAGCGCCAGCTACGTGAGGAAATGTGTCGCTGAAAATGGCTACCGGATATAAAACGATCTAATATGAAAATGTATCATGATCACATTGTGTGACACTCCGTTTGATTTCCCTCACCCCTCATTCCTTCAAAGATTTCAAAATTATATTGTCAGGCATACTTGAAATTCGTTCCCAATCATTTAATTTGGATTCCACGAAATATAACACCTTGATTTTCGGTCATTTTCGCTATATTTCCCTTTCAAAATGACATCGTTCTGAATAAAATGATACAGTCACTTGTATACATGGCAAGCTGCTAACTGCATATCACTATACCACGTTGTGCAATTAAACGTTATCCTATATGCCTATATCTCTGCTGAATAATACTTCTGTTTCACATAGTTAGGATTGCCAATTGATATTTCGTTCAGCATAAACATACGTTTCAAATAAATTCTGCATAAGCAGGGCAATAAGCACTAGAAAATATTGTGAAAAACATTAAATAGAAGAAAAGTTTCGCAGTAGTTTCATTCTGTTAGATAGAATGTAAGCTTACGATTTGTTTAATATATATCGATGATAGATGTAGGCCTTCCTTTCATACTTCGCAATCATTGCAGATTTTCAATCATGAGATTGTTATACCTCGATCGTTTGAGTAAAGGCTAACTCATTACTCGTAGGTTACTTAGAACTGCGTAAAGCAAAACCACGTTAAAAAGAAATTAAAATGCTAAATCACGTCAACATCATTTTCAGTACGCTAATGAGGTTTTCATTCCAATCATTACTACGTGACGCACACTCTCAGAAATATTCTTACAAACGATTGTCTCATATTGCTAAGCAGCACGTTTAAACTTTTTTTTAAACGTTTAAAACATTATTAAAAATGCCCATGCACCATAGACACATGCGTTGATTTCCAAAAACCAGGCCCTAGTCACCCCTTCCCCGTTTTAATATGCCCATGATTGCAGTGCACCTATAATATATGCACATTTTTATAAGGGTAACATGCATAAGAAATTGCGTCTTTTAGGGATAAAAAATGCACACAAAAAATTTGTACCGAAATGTTACCGCTAACCACAAACGTCATAATACCTTTATACCACTGGTGTTACTGTAAAAGATTTTTAGAGAATTGACACAGTGAAATCACGTCCATAAAAAACTTTTTTTTTTAAACTCCGCCTTTTTATACCACAACCATGTTACTCAGAAATAATCACTGCTCTTTGTTATGAGAAATATTTTGGTTAATATATTATTCTATTCTAAATGACACAATCCTAAAATAGTATTTAATAATCAACGAAAGAAGACATTACAAAACACGAGACATTTTAATGCAGTCAGTATTTTATTCCGAAACAAAATAATTAATCTGGCCAATATAATTCTCTGAATTACTTCTCAAAAAAAGGACACATCCCGTATAAAATATAGACATCGTTATAATGACAGAATATAATCAGTTACACATCTCATTCAAATAACAACTCTTATCGAGTCCGAACAAACAAACTTAACAAAGAATGACTTTCATAGAGCAGGAGTGGGGGAGCGGGCGATGGTTCGATTAGATGCATGCAGACTGCTTGAATAGACAGGTTTACTAACATATTCCAATGTTTGGCCGCGGACTTATAGTGATGAGGTACTCGTTATCCAGTTAGTTATGAATGAACTATAATACTTGGAATCCAGTCTGCATACATAACTTGTTGCTACGTCGGTCAATCCTCAGACAAACTTTGTTTAAGAGGTATGGGCATACAATTATTAAATATGTTAGTAAAACGGTCTATTTAGTGATAGTATGATAGCAATAAACACAAAAAACACATTTTCAAATATCTTTCAAATCGCTGACGTAACAATACAACAGCAGCTAATCGTACGGAATTTGTCATTCTTTAACAAAATTATTAATATGACTACGATTCTTCTAATTCGTCATCAAAATGCTAAATCAACATATCTCTCAGGATGAACTGCGATGGTTCATTCAACCGTTATAATTCGCATATTCAATTTTAATCATATTATTTCATACAATAACGATCTTAGAATCATCAATAATTAAGAAAACAAACGTATCAAAATACCGAGTTCAAGAGAGAAAATGGACCGGTTTACTAACATATTCAAATTTCATGCATACTTTTTAAACAAAGGTTGTCCTTGACAACCTGAACGCTTGTCCGACATAGCAACACATAATGCATGTAGAATCGTGAAAACCAGTTTTGCCTGTAGCTCAGTTGGGAGAGCAGACCATGGTCTCGTAATCCGGTGACCTTGGTTCGAAACCAAGTCGATGCGCTAATGCCCTTTGGTAAGGCATTAATCCTCATTACCAGGTCTCTAGGTGCTTTCTAACAAGCATTCATGCTTTCTTAGCAGTCAGGTAAAATAACCACCACTATGTATATGACTATAAAGCATTGTGTTTTTTTTTAAAAACTTGGTTCGTATACATTCGGGGGCTCGGGCAAGAAACACAACTCGAACCTTAAAACAAAATTAAGGTGGGGGAAATAATGGTAACGTAAATACATGTACTTTCATTAAATAAAGTGCATCTAATGATGTAAGAAAAAGAAAAAAAATCCTTGCATTTGGGGGGGGGGGGGCGGCAACAATCACTCAAGCCTAGGTTCTCGAGGGAACCCTAATCGAACTAAACAACTAATGATTGCCTGACATTGGGCGATCAAGCATTCGGCGATCTGCATTCCGACTCTTGAAACACAATACATTGTAACAGCCGAGTTGCGAATTACAATAGGCCCACAGTGTATCTTAAAGGCTTTTCAGGGAAGAGGGCTGAGTCTCACAAACTGGTCTTACACGAGAAGTGGACTGTTGTTGTTGTTGTTGATGCTGCTACTGTTTTTGGCCCTAATGGTGCCTCATTTACAGCCAAAGGCTCGTTTTGAAGGTAGATGAAGAGCACAATCGCAAAGACTTTTCGAAAAATTAACCCAAGATTAATTCCATGTCAGTCTCTCCGCCACCTCAAATTTAGGATCATTTCAATGACGTAATCCGAACAGAGTTCATTTTGGGCTATACAATGGGGTCATGGTATTGCCCTCAATTTGATTTCTCGAATGTCTTTGCGACTGAGTGTAAGTTAAACCTTTTTCTAGTTGACAGACTAATGGAATGCAGTGTGTCAACCACCAGTGGCGTAATGAGAAAACACTTTTTTTTTGGGGGGGGGGCAGAAAGAAAGAAAATACTATAATTGACAAAAAAGTGAGAAAAACCCCGGAAAATCAAGTCATTTCAGCAACATTTTTAAATCACTAGTATCGAATTATAAATGAACCACGTTTGAACTTGATTGGGGGGGGGGGGGCTGGCAACTACCCCCCCCCCCCCCCCCCATCAGTTCGCCAGTGTCAACCACTTCATGTCCTACAATCCACTGTACTGCTCTACAAATCAAAAAAAGAAATGCATTCAGAGTTGTATTGAATCTGATGAATAGACATATTCCAATTTATTAATTTTTCTTACCCGGGTACCTAGTTATTCCGTTAACCTATTATTAATGAATGATTTACAATACTCGGAATCCAACCTGCATACATTACTTGTAATAAAATCCGAAATATAGACGTACGCCCTACTGTTTTGACTTGACATATAAATCGAATAGGTAATCGCAATCGCAATACAAATTATACGAGGTGCAAATCATAGTGTGGTACGGTATGTCACTGAAACAGCTCACGTAGGATTTTTGTGCCAAAGTTGATTTTTTTTTCTTTTTGCATTTTTGGATTCATTGGGGTCCAAGCTATCAGAAATTGATTGGGTTCAAATTTTCCCAAAGACACCAAATTTCCCTATTGCGCGTTATATAAGCCATTTTGGAGCCCAATAGGGACCCCCCAGGAAATGAAGGAGGGGTCTGAAAATTTGAACCCCATCATTTTTGGCCAATTGGGACCCTTTTGAAGCCAAAACAGCGACAAAAAAAAAAAAAAAAAAAATCAACTTTGGCACAAAAATCCTACGGGATTACATACCATACCGCACTATCAGTTACCCAATGTTTAAACCGTCGAAGTCGACTTGCTGTAATGTGAGCATTAACATCACAATCGAAGGTGTGAATACAAAATTTGTAAACAAATAACACAAAAGTTAACACAAAAGTTAAAACTCCAGTCAAAGGATCCATAGTAAAGACTTTCGAAAAACCAACCTAACGCGATAAGCCATTTTCGTAATGTAACGAATGTCTATGCTTGTGCCTTTGAGAAGTGTCTCGGTACGAATTATTCATCTGTTACGAACAATTGTATTGTTCTTGTAATCGTATTCCAATAGTCAGAATGCGAATTGCATACATTCCGTCTTGTTATAGGTAGGACAAGCCATAATGTTTTTCCTACCTAGCAACAATGTATGCAATTCTCATTCTGACTGTTGACATACAATTACATGTATTTGTAACAAGTAAATGAAATAATTTGGAACATGGCACTAGAAAAAGATTGGGAGTGCCAGGAGTGTCACGAATGACAGACATGAGCGCTATACAAGAACCCACTATTATTATTATTACATTATTTGACTGCATTACGAAAATGGTCTAACTTCGATAGCCTTGGTCATAACCTACCGAGATGTGCGTACATTACAATGATGTATAATGTAACCCGAAAATGATTTTCTATAATATAAACAATCACAAGGTATTGAAATCGCCCTGGAGTTTATTTCTCGAAAATCGTTGCCATCGTGAGACACAAATGATTGAATTATTTTGATGCTCTAAGAATGTTTTACAGTGATGAAACAAAGGTTAGATCGTCAAACATAATGTTTACAACTTTGTTATGATAATTGCCTAATAGACCAATGTCGGGAGTTAAACAGTCCATTGATACGTAAACGTAAGATCCAATGTGTAAGCACTATACTCTTTCACCGCTGTCAGTAATCTATTTCCCCCACGTTATTTTTTTTATCTAACATTTGCTTTGTAATATCTGTGGACCAAACAAAAAAACTGAATTGAGAAAACAAAATGATATTCTTTACTAGCGATATGAGGAAGAATCATCTCATGAGAAACATTAAAAGCAACTTCGTGTTCCTTTATCCCTTTCGCGAAGAGGATCAAGAAATTCCATTAATTTCCGCAAGTAGAGTGTGAACATTCAAATCAGAATAAATAACACGCGACTGTGATTCCGTTTTAATTTCTGTTTATGATATAGAAATGACGATACTATACTTAAATAAATCGATTTTTACTCGATGGGAAGTCAAAAGATATTCAGACCGGATGATGGGCTTTATAAGATGATGACGTGGATCCTAATCAAATGATTGGTTGACAGCGTACACGTGATCAGGCATTTATGTTGCCTAACCCGTAATTTTACTAATGATAGTTTATTAGTAAAGTCATGCTATAAAACACAATTTTATAAAACAAATACAAAAATCTTCTTATAAAACAAATAATACACATCATTTTGTTAGGGCATTAGTAAAAAAAAAACACACCCACACTCGGTGCCTTCGAAACAGTCCGAACACTCTCGACTGTTCCAAATGTACCTTGTGTGGGTGTTTCATACTAATGCCCTCACTACTGTGTATTATTTGTTTAATAACGAACAGACATCTATATTGAGTGTGGAGAGCTTAGATGTGGACCAAGTTGAGCGACGGCCTTGATTTGTAGTTTCATTACGACTATGACACTACCCTTCATTCGTGGTAGAATCTTATCCGCGCTAAACTTCGGTTCGTTCAAATAAATGGTCAGAAATCGAATATAAAAATAGTTTTTCCTGACATTGTATGATTATGGCATATCAGAAATCTTCTTCTTAGCAAACAATCTCTTGAGATATTTTGTCAAAATAGAATATTGCCTTCTTCTGTAACAGTTCAGGAATCTTATTCATTACAACGGACACAAATCAGTAAGGAAATCACTGTGAATAATACAAACAACAAAATTAAATATTCCATGCTATACAATTCACATTATGAATTTATATAATTTGTATGAATTTATATAGTTTTATACTTGAACACCGTTGTTTGTACTTCGTACATATCGTTACGTGCATACTTAGTGCACAAAATTCATAATACATGTCCAGATATTTAAAATAAAATAGTAATTATAAATCATTAAATCTTCAGAATCTTAATTTTCTATTCTTTACCAGTCACATTATAGCAAAGCACAACTTTTTCATAAAGAAATGGATCATAGGATTTGCGACTAAACATGACTTTATCGTGCTCATAATATCTTTCGTGAAGAAAAATAATGTTATTCTTCAAGCATTTTTAACCCTTACACTTTCTCTTCTTTTCTCCAGATCAGTTGGGTTAACTTATTAGTGCAAAAATATTCGTTACATATAATTATATACATTTCATTTATGCTTCGCTCCAACACAATGTAGGAAAATTGAATCACGTTGATAAACTTTAATCAAAAATCGCTGGATATCCATCCTTTGAATCAGGTAAATAATCACTAAACTGATTAACGTATTTATAAGCAGCATCTCCATGAAATCATCTATGGCACTTCTTATCTTTCAATACTATTATCCTCCTCAAAAATTACTGGTGATTCTTCAGGTGAATCGTCATCTGTCCGCTCCTCCGTATAATTCATAGTCTTTAGATCGGTGAAATCTACGAGGTGGACTTTATAAAGGATGACGTATCGGCCTCTGATTGGCCATTTCTCCCCAATTTAACGTCCACATCCATCCTCGTTTCCGAGTCGGGTTTATTCATCGAGTTGGTAACTTCACAGTCGACGTTCTTCTTCTTCGTCGTAGTCGAGACTGACAGCGAAGTCGTCATTGCCTTCCCCGATTTGACATCATCGATGGTAGATGTCGATGTGCCTTCGACCTTCTGTTTCTGCTCCTTGAAGAAGCCCCGGCTTGTCCAGCATTCCCTGACCGTAATGGTCACATCCGAAGTGGTAACATCCGTTATGAGGACCTCTCCAGCAGGCAAAAGCGACTGCATGGGCTTCCACAGGCTGGCTGACCTTGGCAGAGGGGGCGGGCTAGGCTTTGCGGCAAATTCGCTAACAATGTGTTCGAAATCACGTTTAACTTCTTTAGATTTTTTACCAGCGGTTGAGGCTTTTGTGGATTCTTTTGGTCCTTTCCTAGGCATCTTTTTGGGAGGAGGTTGCGCTGCTGGAACGAAATCCTCGCTTGCGGAAACCTCTTGCGGCGTCGCAACCAAAGAACTTATGTCTTCTGCTTCAACATCGACATTGGGAGATTCGGCGTTGCCGATTTCTTCTTCAGTTTCGCCTATCGCATCAAAACGGGGATACTCCTCACTGATGTCATCGTCCTCCTCATCATCATCCATTTCATCCTCATCATCATCATCCTCATCATCCCCATCCTCATTGTTACTCGAGTTCATCATATCGTCTTTGAAGAAGAACGGTGTCGAATTTGAATTGACGTCGACCCTGGGACTCTGCCCGACCACGGGGAACGACGTGATGCCTTCGGGTAGACTCTCTGTTCTCTTCAGTTGGTTCATGCCTCGACCACGCCCGCGTCCCCTCGGTCCACCTCGTCCTCGGCCTCGACCGCGGCCCAGGGTGCTGATACGAGTACCGCCGCCGATAACGATGGCACTGCCGCGACCGCGACCTCTACCTCGCCCACGTCCGCGCCCACGACCACGTCCTCGCGGGCGAAATAGAGGAGGCCGTCCCAGAGGTCGTCCCGGTGGTCGTCCAGGTGATTTGGGGACGCTGGGAACTTGGACGACGTCGGTGGTTGACTGTATGTGGTGAAAAGTGTATAGAAATACAAGAAATAAAACAATTATACATGTATATTCATCTAACTCTAAGGACAATCAGTACTAAACTACAGAACAAGGTTTTTAAATCGTTGAACGAATAACACATGCTCCGCAGTCAATTTTCTACACAAGGCGAGTTCCTATCTTCAGCCCTGGAAACAATGTTATGTACCTTAACCGAATCCTAACTCGAAACCTATTTAACCCACCACTCAATAACAGATCTCAGCCCTAACCCTATATTTTTGACGGAATAATGCCGGATCATCTTCACAGAAATATGATGGTAATAAATCGGAAAAACATGGGAGGCCGCCCATTCTGGCCCGAATTCACAAAGGAGGTTTGTCGACAAAACTAGGTTTATGTTCGTCATAAAATGAAGCGTTTCGACGCGTTTCAAACCAAGGTTTGTCGAAAAACTTTCTTTGTGAATTCGGGTCTCTATTGTCCGGCCTCATAGTCTCGTTTATGATTCCAAGCAGCTCAATTGGATTTTCTATTTCTCTCGTAATCTGTTGGTAATCCAAGACATAGTCTACGCGCTGTGAGCTCGACCGCAACTACTTTCGAAAAAAAAAAAAAGTTGCTTGAAAGATTTCGCGGTGAACCTCATGTGCAGGCTCTGTTGTTTAGAACTAGTAACCTGGACGGCAAGCGAATATAACGTTAGCTCTTAGTCTTCGGTACTCTATCAAAATTACCCCCGAGTTGATTTTTCGAAAATTATTGCGATCGTCTTCGTGATAAAATGATAATTAAAATAATAATAACAAAAGAAACATGCTAACAAATTTAAAGTGGTCTTGTCTCAACTCTGTTCATGTACATCAGTTGTCATTCATTATACCACATATCACATAATTATCACACACCGTAATATTACGCCCTTTTACATATTTATGGTATTCATAAATTGAAAGTGTCGCGGTAATCGTATTAAATGATTTACAGAACATTCTTTTATGATTCCTGATTATTTAATTCCATATCGCCTAAAGAAATGTTGACGTTTTGCAAATTGTATTATGATTTTATTTTCACGTAATGTAAATAAAAGCAATCTATCAAGAATTCATAAACACTTTGATCCTTCCAAAAATCAAGTCCATTCTATTCTGTAATGTTAAATTTATCATAATATATTTGTAAACACATTTATTTATTATTCGTTTGTTTATTCATTATTCATCCATTGTTTGTTTGTTGGTGTGCTTTAGTTAAATAAAGATTGATTATGTACACGGTCTGGTTTTTGTTTGTTTTTGTCCCCCCCCCCCCCATCTATTTAGGTTTTTTTTTTTAATCACCTTCTCAAACAACAATATAATACTGTATTATACTTTATTACTGTTTTGGTGACAGCACCAATAAAGCCTTTGGCTTTCCTAGCTGTCTCCACATTCATATATATTTTTGTTGTTGTATTGTATTGTAAATGTTTCTCTTTAAATTGTACGCTATGTTCTGTATGTTATATGTTTGTTATGATGTTTTAATGATGAATGAAATAAAGTTCAATTCAATTTTTAAAAAATTAATTAGTTATTTAATAGCATTTTTTCTCTTTTGAGATAGTTAACAATATAAGCCACAAAGACTTTACATACACTATAATAATAAAATACACTTTCATCCCAATCGGTTGCCTTGTGAACTAGTATTTCACCCATCGAGTAAATGACCCCTCCCAGGCTCCCCCTTTTAATTCTGGATGCTAATGGCAGCTTAGTAGCAGGACCAACTCTACGTCAATTATAATTACACATAATAATATCGTTTGCTCATTGTTTGAATAATTATGTTTGCCATTGTACATCACATACACTCGCCTTGACATCTGTTAATGGTATGCCAATCGTTTGTGATTATCGCACTATAGTAAAACTGCTTGTACCACGCAATTTACTCTCTCTCTCTCTCTCCCTCTCCAAAATGCCCCTCTATATCTCTCTTCATCGCCCTCTCTCTCTCTCTCTTTCCATCTCTCCCTCTCTCTCTCTCTCTCTTTTTTCTCTCTCTCTTTCTCTATCTATCTCTACCTATCTAGTGATCTATCTCCTATCTCTCTCTCTCTCTCTCTCTCTCTCTCTCTCTCTCCACTACACCCCCTCTCTATAATATATCTCTCTTCTCATAGAACCATCCATGTCTAAAGTTACAACACGGCATGACAGGGCCATACGGTGAACATGACTATTGGCAACAACAAACAAGGAACTCAAGCAAATCAGGAGTGAAAAGGATGTTCATCGTAAATTTAGGATTATTCATAAACACAAAGATAATTATACTAGTGTATACACAATGACTATACGCGTAGCTTTTAAAAGTCTTTATAAAGGGAAGAGATATATCAATATAAAAAATAAAAAGTAACATGGTTACAGGTCTAAACGGAGAAGTATTCTTCTTTCACATTAATCATGATAGCAAGCGAGAAAATCAATTTTCAAACTTCTGCAAATTAGAATATTGTGCAATATCAACTCACAGTAACAATGACTACATGACTTGTATAGGCTATATTATAATCTGGGCAAATAATAATAAAATGAAATGAAAAAAGAAAAAAGAAAAAGATGGAAATCGAGTCAACATTGATAAAACCCGGGGAAAACTTCGATCACATCATAATTATCCAAGTCCCCACCCCCACCACCCCCTCCTCCTCCTCTCCGTTGCCTGGAATATAATAATATAGGCAACAGGCATGACGGACAATATCATACATGTATATTGCGATAACAAAGTTACAATGCAATTTAATAACATATTGGTTTCACTTGTATGGTGACTAATATTGAATCATGGAATCAAAATAATATGTCTCTCAGTATGGCTCACAAAATCCTGCCAATACACACTACAATAATTTATTAAGACCGATATCATTTTTCCTCGTATACGTAGTGAAAACTGAATTACATAGCAACATAAAGCAGTGTTCAAAACTACGAATATCAGTCACAAATTAAGATAATCGAAGATGACGAATCTAACTAATCCATATGATATGAACATTAATTATACTCAATCAATAATATTGATCAACTGCCGTTTCGAATAACACAAAACTAAGTACTCGGGAACGTGTTATAAGTCAAAAGGTCAATAAGTTTGAATGTGTTCGCACCCTCGCGATGACAAGGCTATTATATATTTTGACTACTTTCGCGTTCGACTCGGGTGCTTCAAAATGTTGGTAAATATGTTCTTCTGTTATGCAGGCAAGGCTAAAAATAAGAGAAATATTATGTACTGCATTTGACTTAAATTATTAATTTTGCCTCAAGATGTTCATGTCATGGACAAATTATCCTTATAAATCAAGTTTGTAATTAATCAACGTGTGCAGGTATTCAAGAGGCTTTTCTCTTTATTCTTCGACACTGACATTGTTCATGTAAACTTAATTCCGATAATTACTGTTCAACTATTTTTTACCGCATGAAGGGATTTATACAAGAACATCAAACGCTGAGGAATGTTATCAATGTGTTGAGCGGGCAGAATTATGTTGAGCATTGGAATATCACGCACTGTATATATTTGTCTATAATATAATTATGTCCAGGGATGGCGGAAGTAATTTTGTTCTCCATTGGAGTACGTTTCATATTTGATCCACCCTTCCCGATTATTTGAGTACAATGTTATTTGAATTAGAATTGCTCCCGGTATTTTTATGAAATCCTCAAGACCGTCTGTTGTAGGCCTACTCCTCATGAAAATCTGAAGCTGATATTATATTTTGTTTTCATCACAGCGCAGTATATCCTAGTAGCTAATCTATATAAATTGATATTGTTGTTGTATCCATGAAAATAAGGAAACTGCGTAATCATTGATATTGATTCAGTGAAATATAATTTCCTGGTCTCTAATAGTGTTTAGCGGCGAAATCTTATAACTGACGCAAGTTTCATAGTAAAACAACGATCAAAACTATAGAAGTCATTTTAAAAAGGTTACAAAGATAATGTAAACTATCAATTCATTACTTTATACAATTATCGTTGGTAACATAATTCAAAGCAGAAGGGATTAAGAAAACATCTTACACGCTATAGGTTTATCATTGATATTTGTCTTATTCTCGATGTATAGTAATCTATGAAAGAAAAGAAAACTATAGGGCCTAGGGGGGGGGGGGGGGTGGGTCCTATAAACTTCTCCCGTCTGACACTAGTCTTTTCATGCAATGCACTTCAAATGTTTGTTCATGCAATATGCAAATCGTTATTCTCCAAACGAACTAGAAGCAAATATAAATGAATGAATAACTAGAATAATAAACAAAATAATACGAACAAAAAGAAAAAAAGGAGCTTTTTAATTTTCTTTTATAGCGAAATGTCTTTTCCTTGCGAAAAAAAAAGAAGATAAAAGAACATCCATTGGTTTGAATGAACGTTTTCTTATTCTTTTCTTAACAATTCTGTCCATTATGTCAATTTTCAGGTGGATCTTGTTTCTTTTAATAAATCCATGTGAGAAAAAATTAAAATGACTATAATTAACAAATGCAAAGTACAACTGAATTTCACCATATTATAATATACTCTACCTTTTTTTCGTTACAAAATGTATACTAGGCAAGTTCAAAATGTAAAAGTTAGAATGCACATGCACAGGCAACTACACTATTTTCAGTTAACAAGCAAATCCCTCATGGTCACTTCTTGAGGAGCCATCACCCTTTTCTAGTGCTTAGGGGCGGCGGTCCCGGGGGACGGGGGGGGGGGGGGGTACACGTCCCCCCTCAATTTCTATAGGGGGGATCCTCCCCTCCCC
This sequence comes from Strongylocentrotus droebachiensis, assembly GCA_035222895.1. Classification (NCBI taxonomy): domain Eukaryota; kingdom Metazoa; phylum Echinodermata; class Echinoidea; order Camarodonta; family Strongylocentrotidae; genus Strongylocentrotus; species Strongylocentrotus droebachiensis. Next base: position 261,591 of record JAVYIG010000893.1, read on the forward strand.
CGGAAAATTTGAAAAAGTGCAAACAAAAAATGTATAGCAAATACTGTCTAAAGACTGAAACACACTTTTAGGCTCTGGAAGGCCTAAGAGTGCAGTATTTAAACTAATAAAAATGCACACACAAAAATCGCTCGATCGCTATACGTGTACGCTCCCTCGCATAATTTCTTTCAAAATGTACATGTAAGTAAATACTGCTTTTTTGTATACTATAGGTTTAATTTTTTAAAACAACACAACTTCAAAATCCGTGAGGGGTAGTCTCTTCCGTCACGTTCGCCCCTCTCATTCACTATGCTCCCTCCTCCCTCGCATTTCGCCCCCTCCCCCGGTCATGAAAAGAAATCGCCGCTCCTGCTAGTTTGTATTCCAATTCAACTTAGAAGAGGAATGCTTCTTGTAAATTGAGAGAAAAAATATGTAAACGCGCATGAATCTTCTACCTTCTTCTTCTTCAAGATAATCTGCCTCCTTCAATACTGACTTAGGTAGGCCTTATAATTATAATAACCTATGGGTTTCAATAGCGCATTTCTTCTTCTTCGGAGAAAATATCACTGATGCGCTTGACAATGAGAGAACACAAACAATTATAGATAACTACTAATTCATCAACTAAAGAAATATCAAAATAAGAACAAGATTAATCATGACACTTATTAACATCAATTATTATAAAGAAATGAAAGCAAATTATGACAAAGTACAGTAGTGTAGTTTAATTAAGATGAAATACAGTCTAGTGAGGTTTTAATGACATCAGAAATCATCTTTGAAGAAGTAAGATTTCAATTGTGATTTAAAGGTATAGTTAAGTCTGTGATGATTCGGACGGTATGAATAATAGTCCTATACAAGGTTAACGGGTCATTTTTTTAAATATTCTTACGGGGAGAGCTTACATTTTTTAACGCTTTGTAGTTTATACAGCTCCATCTATAGCACAACTTTTTGAAGTTACAATAATTGCGGGAATACTGCTCTTGTTATAAATGGGCAGAATTTATTTATATTCTGGTATGGAATCAAAAGAAATTTAAATATAGGCAAAACAAATTATTGATCAAATAGTGGATTGTATATTCATGATTGCCATTTCGGAAAATGTTAATAATTATATTTATATGTCGGACAAGTGGCGTAGCTTAAATCCAGATGGGGGGGGGGGGAACCGGTCTCACTAACGAATTAAATGCAAACTATATCAAGGCCATTGGAGAGGGTGTAAGAATACTCCTTCAGGTTTTCTTTCATTGTTCCATATTCCCTTTTCCTTGTCTTTCTTTTTTCTCTTTCGCCCCGCGCCCCCTCCTTGTCCCCGTTTGCCATTATATTGGGGTGTAAGGGGGCGGGGGCACATACCCTGTTTCTTCATGTAGCTAAAGGGTATTCTACTGGGTATATAATTTTGACTTATATGCTTTTCTATAATTAAAAAAAAAAAATTGTGAGTTGTGACGATCAAACGCATTTACTCGCACATTCACAAACAGACATCGCAACATGCAGATGAAGATTATAGTCTACGATTAAGTTCCGTTTTCCTAGTAAATAATATCAGATCCATCTGAAATCCACGAAACTGTTTTTATACATAACAAAATACAATATAATATGCTAATTTTTTTCTCTTCGAATTAGTTTATGAAATATGGATGATTAAAGATTGTGATTATATCCACAAAAAATGAAAAGCTATAATATACAAACATAATGTTCGTTAGGCAGTTAGGATAAAAATCTATCAAAACGAGGTCAATCTTGCAATAAATCATTTCTTATTTATCAGTATCAGATAGCAAAATAAACTAAATACCAGTTCCCTTACACAGAACATCAACAAAAACAGGAAGAACAAAATAAATAAGAGAAACAAATTGAATACGCGCATAATTTTCAAATAAGATTCTGTATATTCATTTTTTCTCTGCACAACCAAAATTTTCTTACACTGAATATTAAAATGTAACATTCGAGAAAACTGGGCACACATCATTCAGTCAAGAATACAAGTATTAACTTATAATTGATAACAATAAAACAATAACATTTAGAAAATCCAATCGGACTAAAACGAGATTCGCTGAATCATCAAACACATGCAGACTGATGAGATTATTTTCCTCCATTTATTTATGGGTAGTTTTCAAACTCATAAAAGTATATTACATTGTATCACCAAAATTCTATTCTAAGGACATTCTAAGTTTTTTTGTTATAATAAATTAAATCAAAGTGTGTTCGGTAAGCGAAATTATCACTCACCTTTCTTCTTCCAGGTTTTCTACCTGGTTTTGACGCTTGTTGCGGCGATGTTTTCTTTTCAAGTCTGTAGTAAAGTAAAATAAATTATTTAGGTCTTTATTATTTCATGAAAAACGACATAATCAGAGAAAAAATAATTGTATTCAAAATCCTCTAATTAATTTTCCCCGGTTTTAACATAACAATGAATTCGTCTTAGAAAGATTCTTTTTGAATGATGAAGCTTTCATGGTTTTATATAAAGTCATTTACACTAACATTATTATACAAAATTACACTAGACTATACGACTTAGTAAAACTGTAATAAAAAACAAAACTGATATACGTCGGAAAAAACATCGTGGAAGATTCATACAGCAAACGTTTATGCCTAAATGAATATGGGTAAAAAAATAACAAGGTGAAGAATATAAAACCGGCAAGAAACAGAAATTATGAAGAGGACTTAACTTTGCTAAAACATGATCGTCAATGATTAAACTTAGGTCAAAGATTTCTTCTCCTCCAATATATAGTTTTATTTAAAGAGTTGGTAGCAGGGATTTCGTTTTTAATTAAAAAGAAACAAAACAAAACATAATTATTATGATTTTACATAATCGTCTCAGTTTCTGTCTATAAACAATTATTTCACAATAAAAAAAACATGGTCTTCGAAGCAAGTTTCCTACGAACCTGGATTCGAAAAGGCGAACGAGTCGATCATCCAAGATGTTTTCTTCCGGCTCCCAAGTATTGTGTCTGAAAAAAAGATGAAGAAAAGAAAACATCCATCATTAAAAACAGCGAGAAAACCCAATATTATAAAGAAGTAATAAGTATATTAACGTGAGTATCTGAGCTGACTGAAAACAAAATCTGAAAAAACAGCATGAGCAATTTGTCGGAACTTCAAGTTAAAGAAGGTTAAAAAATTGTATACTCACTTCGGGGTCCATCCTTTCCATTTAACCAAGTACTCGACTCTTCCCTGTGAATAAATAAAGAAAAGAAAGTGGTTAAACTTTGGGAATCACTTCTCGAGTAAAGCACAACCAAACTGATTCACGAATAGGCCTAATGATTTAGCTCTAGGTCCAAAGTGTAACATGAAACTTTGACAGTTGGTGAATTTTAATAGAGATGCAGTGAACCTAGTTACAAAGATTATGGAGCCTTTGGTTTTTAACTACCTTTCTGATTCGCTTCTGTTTTAACTCTTCAGCTGCGAAAACTTGCTGGTCACTCTCAGCTTGTTCGTCTTCTTCCATCGCTTCGGGAACTACCCAGTCGTGATCTACGAAGTCTGATTCGACCGTGTTCGTTCGTGGTGAGCTCCAGGTGTCCACACAACCGAGCCGCAGGCAGTTCTTGGACTAAAAATCTTCGACAGAGCCTTTCCGTGGTCGTAATAGAGTTCTATGTAATTACAATAAGCTTCGTACGTCTCAATGCTTTGGGCTCTGGGTTTTTTATAACACGGAACTCCGTAGAACACACACAATTGCAGTACAATCGAATGCGGAGTTCTTGGCGCTGAGGCTCATGCCTCTTTTTCTGTATAATAATATCGCCTGCTCGAGCTCTCACATGGTCGACCAGTTCAATACACACACAATATACCACACATTTTTTCCTTCGCTCTTTCAATAGAGACAACACGCGGTGTGTGTCGTATGTCGCTCATAAGCATATCCCATAATAAACACTGGTCTGACGTCACGTCCTAAAGGGCATTTACAAAGCAAAGCGACGTGTACAGACAGCAACAAAAACGGTGGTAATTCTACATTAGTTAATATTCGGATATATACTATCATTCTCTACATGCAATAGATCTTCTGCCTTCGTAATATTATGTCGTAGACATAACATACACATATTTTGCATGCGTTTGCAGTATTATAAGTTTGATCCACGCATTGCAAAGTATTGCATGATTGTCATGTCAAATGAAAATTAAAGCCGATATAAATACAAGTAAAATTAACTCAGGCCTATAATCTTTCTTGGAAAGAAGTAAGGAGATTTATATGAAGCAATTAAAGTAATGTGATTATAACTTAACTAAATGCATAGGTTAACAATTATAGTATAGGCTACTGGTCGTAAATTGGAAAGCCATGATAATAATGAGCCCGAATCTCAGATTAAAATGTGGTAGGTAATAATAAAACTATCGAAGTTTCGTTATATCGTTAAATTTTAGACTTATCGTCTAAAAAATATAAAGACATCAACATTTTAAAATAAACCCCGAAGGTTGATGATAATGAAAATATAAATCATTGCCAGTGTCCCAGGCCTATTTAGTCAATTATTAATAAGATGATTCGAATTTAACCTCACAAATCCAATCAAATATTAAAAAGGGTATAAGCCTTGACGTTGATGAAAAGAAAAAAAATGATTTGTTAAGAATAAATCAACAGCTTTTCTGTTAGAAGTTGAAGATTATAATTCAAAGGGCTCAATGCTAAACCAGTTTTAAAATAATTATGTCAATCATAGAGACAAATCTTAAAAGGCCTATAGTCCGAAATATGATAGTGTATTTACGAATAACTTGAATTGACTGCCTCAATAAAAATTCAAAAGATAATGGTAATTTAAAAAGAGTTCCTTCCTCATTTTTAGTTATGTCGAAATTAAAAGGCTATACGATCAGTTTGCTCCGTTTTTTAATTATTATAAAGGGATGTAGAAGCATATTAGTTTATTCTTCAGATTCTGTATTCTGACGCAGGTTTTGTGGACAAAGTCGTCAATTATAATTTTCGTTCTTGAAACAAAATCAAATAAACTTTGCATAATACCGAAGCAACTTAATAAAATGAAAATTTAATTTTTTTGATACAGCCTACATTATATTGCAAATGAACGACGGTATTTTTTCTCCAATAAAAATAGTTGTAGTGATGATAATCTATAACGTTGAGAATTTGTCAAAATCCGCAACTGAGGGTTGTTTCAATAAAGACAAAAAAGCATGATATATTTTGTTTATTATTGTGCTTATATTATTATTATTATTATTATTACTAATAACTTTATCTGCCTATATAGTATAATGTTCTTTTTAGGTTATGATTATATAAACTCAATAGCGCTCTATTAGAGAAACAAATCTTTTTATGTTTCTCCTTCCTCCTCCCCTTCTTCTTCTTGAATATTATCATCATCATCATCTTCATTATCATCACGATCATCATTATCATTACTCTTCATTGTTAAAACAGGAACATTCAGTGCATGATGTACCCCTTCCTTACTATATCCATTAATGATCTGAAATAATTCAAATTCATGTGTTTACTCGAACGGCCTTAAGTAGGCCTACTTTGATTTATATGAGGGTTTAATCTATTAAAGTAACATAATTATATTAACAGAAGAAAAACAAAACATCGGGGTTACTGCAAATCAAAACAATATCATTGAGAAGATTATGATAATGGTTTGGGAGTATGTTATGAAAATTATAAACAAGAATCATGACATTTAATTACATTTATTTTAACAAGTTATTAATAAACTATAGACTTAATGAACAGCTATAAATGGAAGGAAGTTTCGACATTCATTGGCTTTAAAAGTGGTCTCCTGATATGACGTAATATTTTTCTTCCATAATTATAACAGTGAAGTATACAAACTAGCAATACAAAATATATGTATGAAGAAGATAATGATTTACAGGAATGCATCTACACTGAATCTGCTTTCAAGTAAATACAGATAATAATTTGATCCCATTTAAACATGTGATTATGTGCTTGTTATAAATATTTATGTATGATGTTATCCGTGATTTTGTATCTGAATAAAGATTTAATTTCAACCAACAACAAAAAAACAATGATTTTTTAAATAAAATGAACATCATTTCATCTTTAGAAAAGTGAAGTTGAACGAATGTATTATATTTGTAGGTAACTGGTGTAACTGTAGGAGTAACAAAATGTTCTATATATGCACTATTATAAATTAATAACTATTTTACTCAAGTCATATAACAGTGAAGTATAAAAACTAGCAAAGAAAAATAAATAAACAAAATTATTTGGAGGTAACTGGTGTAAGGTAGCTGCAGGAGTAACAAAACGTTATCATAAATGAATGTAACTATTTTGATCAATTTTAAGGAAATATGAAAAATACACGCATTCATAAATTTTGATCACATCTTGATATTGGCATAACGTAATAACACCTTAAAATTTAGATGAATTTGAATAATTCCGTGAAAGTATAATTGGAATTGCGCGTATAATTATATTGCGTTATAAATGCCCGAAAATTCGGGGAATAAGTATAGTTCAGGAATCAAATTAAGATAATTTGAATTTAACAATGGCGCAGAAGTATAGCTGTCAACGAAAATATTGTATAGCAGGGTATTTAACCAAAATTCGGCTTAAAGTACTAACATTCTGTAAAAAAACTGAAGAATGATCGGTACACTGCAAATTCGTTGTGTAACGACTTTACGCAACATTGGATGGTTCACTCCTAACAAATTACACAACTTGACACTGCAAATTCGTCGTGTAATTTTTTTTTTTTTTTTTAATTTTTTTTTTACACAACCCAACACAACCCCTGTGTAAGGAGTGAACCACCCAATGTTATGTAAGGCCGTTACACAACGAATTTGCAGTGTATACATTGCCTTATAAACAATGAGGAATTATGGTCTCTTATCTTGTGTGGAAATAATGAAACCTCTTACTTTATCGGACAAAGTTAGCGCATCCAAAGATATTTATATGGCTGTTTATTGTTGTTAAGTTTTGATTCATGTTATAATGTAAAGTGAATTCTCTTCGTATTATACCGTTGCGCTTTGTTTGGTATTTGTTCTCTACGCTTGCTTGCGTGTCAGATATGTTCCAGAACTTCCAGCCATTCTCAAGCTTTGTGATTTGCGCCAAGAATTCTTTTCAAAATCATTCACTTGTACTATTACTTTTCTATAGGAACAACAATTCTTCCTCGTGCTTAGAGTTCATGTTATTACAGTATCAGCTTGCCAATGTAACTTTCTTCCTGGACCCCGTTGCGTAAAACTTACCATTGATGGTAACTTTGCCATCAATGGCAACTACCATGGTAACTTTGCCATCAATGGCAAATACCATGGTAACAGGGCTCAACAGTCAATCAAATCAAAGTTTTGTGCAAAGGGGCACTGGTTCAATTCAATTTACATAGAAAATTATTATACAACTGTGTACATGATATATTTTAAATAGTTGATTGTACTCGTACATGTGTACATTTTTTTTTTCTTCACTTGTTGAAATTCGGAAATTAATTGAATTTCGTTTTAAAGCCAACTATTGGACGTCTTATAGAATGACTAACGACTAAAAGGCTTATAATTGTAACGTTGAAATACAAGTACACATTGATTTTGCTATCAAAAGAAGTCCCCATCATAATAAAAGTTATGTCTTTTCAAATACCAAAATACATTGTACATCTTTAAAAAATATATTCTTTGAATTAAAGTAGTTTTACACATTTGGTATGGGCATCTGATTGTAATTATATCATCGATAAACAAGGTATATTTGTTAGTATAATCGTTATTATTATTATTATTAGGAGTAGTAATAGTAGTAGTAGTAGTAGTAGTAGTAGTAGTAGTAGTAATGGTAGTAGTAATAGTGGTGGTAATATAAGTAGTAGTAGTACTACTATAGTAGTAATAGTAGTAGTAGTATTAGTAGTCAATAGTAGTAGTATCAATAGTAGTAGTATAAATAGTACTACGACTAGTAGTAATTATAATGTAAAAGTATTAGTAGTATAATTAGTAGTAATTATAAAAGTAGTAGTAGTAGAAGTAATGTATAAGTAGTATAGCAGTAGTAGTAGTAGTAATAATATCAATAGTAGTATCAAAAGTATAAGTAGTACTAATAGTAATAGCAGTAGTAGTAGTATCAGACTAGTATTAGGAGTAGTAGTAGTAGTAGTAGTAGTAGTATAAGTAATAGTAGAGTAGAAGTAGTAGTAGTAGTAGTAGTAGTAGTAGTAGTAAAAGTAGCAATAGTAGTAATAGGAGTAGTAGTATAGTAGTAGTAGTAACAGTAGTAGTAGTAGTAGTAGTAGTAGTAGTATAGTAGTATAGTAGAAATAATAATATCAATATCATTAGTGCTGATGGTGTTGATGTTACAGTTGTTACTTTGGCTATTGTTATTACATGCACATTATCAATCAATACAATTTGTTGCAAAGCTGAGAAAATGTTCAGTTTGTAACAGTTATAATATTAATATATTATGTATCCTACAATAATGTAAACAAATACCATGATATTATATGGCCACAGAGGTTTATAGTGGAAAAAAGACCATTGATTAAATATAAAATTATTAGTCATTCATATTTTGAAGAATGGGTCTACAGTTTCGACCGGTGAAATCTGGATTGAAACAAAGTACGTCAGAACTATAGCACCTCCAGGAGTGTGGAATTAAAAGGTCATAGATATTGAGAACTTGCGACAACTGAGATATAATCTAGATATCCGTCATCTCATTTGGGACTCGGTAGCTATATAGAGATATGGACAAATTTGATTATTTCGAGGCATTGTGATACGTGTTATATCAATTTCATCCCTATATAAGCCCTGGTAAATTTAGGTAATATTGAAAACACTTTGTTTTGAATTTATATAGGCCTACATGAATATGATTATAACGCAAAAGGAAATGATAGCATGAGAGGAAAAAACGAATTAATGATTTGATGGGATTTAAGCAAATGAAATATGGTCTCTTAATTAATTCTGAATTCTATCTTGCTTCGTAATCTTTTTTATATTCGATTTTTATTTTTTTTTTGATCAGCAGTGTTTATGGTTTAACATGTTAAGAATTTTGATGAGCTCATGAGAACTCCGGGAAAACTCAAGGATCGGCGTCGATGCATACCCTGATATTCTCGGCGTTCCAGAGCGTACATGCAAATGATATCATCCTATTGAAAAGCACCAGACATGGTATGTCAAATAGCAACTCCACCATTAATAAATAGTTTATGTGTAGGCCTATACCTCAAATTATTGTTATTGTTATTAATTTGTTTGGTGCGCACTCATAATTATAAGCGATACCATTCATAGGTTTTTGGTTGCTTTTAGAAACTAACAAAAAAATACATATAATATATCATAAACGTCATAATGTTCATTTCATTATTTCGCTTTCTATATCCCCTACCAAACATGTATACATGTGCCAAATTAAACACGTAAACAAAAAAGGAATTGGGGAATCTTAAAATCAAAAAACGAAAACAGTACATTATTGAGTCACATCATTTTTGTATTGTTAGAACATCGTATTATTTAGCTACGGATAGGACAGAGAAAAGTAAGACGAAAAAGGAAAAGAGGAGAGAAAAATTACATTTGATTTGATCGAGTATTTTCAATGACATTACACTAAAGAGAGCCAGAGAAAAAAATCCAATATTTTGTAAAAGTTATAGGAACTGTTTTTTTTTTAACAGACTATTTTGAAAAATGAAAAAGAAAAAAATTATATATATAAATGCTTTGTTAAATATTTTTTAATGCTCGAAATGCTCGGAGAACGAGGGTGTAAATAATCATCCATTTACTGTAGTCGTTCAAAATATGTGTACGGCGTGCGATTGATACGCATGCGGATTAATAACATAAAATCGTATATCATCCAATGTCAAATCATAATTTCACGCATGGTGAATAACAAGAACCCCTTTTTTGTATTTATCAATGTTTGATGTCGTTTGATACTATGTCCATATTATGTCCTTGACTAAGAAGGAAATACCAGATAAAGAGAGAGAGGGGGGGGGGGGGGGGGGGAGAGGGGGGGGAGATAGATAGAATGAGGGAGAGACATACATGTATATATATTTAATGATTTACGTCAAATTTCACCTCTAAATGAGCAGAATAATTAAACTTGTATGACTTCTAAATTATTCATGTCGATATATCCCATCCCATCCCATATCAAGATAATAGGGACTTGTATGGCCGTGGTATATAATGAACAATGCGCACAAACAATTTCATAAAGAATTATATTCAACAGTAACAACAACAACAACACAACCCTTGACAACGTTCTTAATAATTACTGGAGAAAATTGACAATCAGAGCGAAAACAAAGACGATCATGCATAAAAGAGACATGCACAAAATAAAATTTCATTATATATAATGTTGTTTTAATCTTAGTCATAAAGCGCAAAAAATAGAATTGGAAGTCGTTTTATGTGCTAGATAATACAGCTAAAACTACCGAACTCATTATAAGGAACTATATAGCGAGTTATTTGTTAGAACAGATAATTTTGCTGGTCCCAGCTCTTTATATTCGTTTGTTTATTTACACTGGTATAACAAGATTCCTGATATAACAAGGTAGTTGCCACTGTATTACTACTACTACTACTACTACTACTACTACTACACTGTTAGAACGGTGTTTAAAATATCACTGTTTAAAAGAATGTTGTTTAAAAAAGTAAACAACGTTGTTCAAAATCGAAAAATCAGTGCTCGATTGACTTAAACAACTATGTATTAAAAGACAAAAATATCTAATTAAACAGAGTTGTTTAAAAAGTCCCGGGGGCGTCGTTGATATTTTCTCAATACGCGATTGCAATTTGCGCACACACATGCGTTATGCACAAAGTACGTACATAATACATGCATGCAAGCATGCAGTGCTAGCCTGCAGTGCAAGTGCATACGAAAATGGCGGAACAAGGGCAAGGCGACGACTTGGTTCTTCTCGGCTTCGCCGATGGGGTTTAGGTGAAGTTATAGAGACAAATAATAATGTTGTCTGTCACTGCCATGAATATGATGAACAAATGTTGAAGTAAATTGGCAACAAGCTCTGCATGTTACAGTGTATAAATCGTTGTGATTATTGCAGGAGTGGTTCCAGTAGGTCATTTCACAAATTCAAACAACCAGATAATAACCATTAAACAGTTCTGTTTAAAATTTAAGCAACTCCTTTTAAACAACCCAGTTGTGCAGTAATACTGAATAAACAACAGTTGCTTAGTAATTTAAACATTATTGTTTAAAATTTAAACAACTTGCTTTAAACAACCGAGTTGTGCAATTTTATTACTAAACAACTGTTGTTTAAAAGGTTTCCTGATTTTTAAACAACTAAGTGTTCAAAATGTAAACAACCTTAATTTGTTTAATTTTTAAACAACGTTGAGCGATTCACCGGTTAACTCGGGGTTGTTTAAAATTTTAAACAACTTGTTTAATTTTTGTCTAACAGTGTACTACTACTACTACTGCTGCTGCTGCTATTACTACTAATACTACTACTACTACTACTACTACTACTACTACTACTACTACTACTACTATTACTACTACTACTACTACTACTTATACTACTACTAATACTGTTATAACAAGGTAATTTTGCTGGTCCCAGCTTCTGATATAACAAGGTAGTTGCCACTGTATTACTACTACTACTACTACTACTAGTACTACTACAACTACTACTTCTACTACTACTACTACTACTTCTACTATTATACTACTACTATTGATACTACATGTATTACGGTTACTACCACTACTATTACTACTACTAGTAATAATGACAATAAATATTAACAGCAATACAAAAAAAGAGATACTGCATTTAAAAAAGATGGCGTTTGAGAGTTTATGATAACTCCACGAACCCATGTAGGCTTGATCAGAATTGATCACAAGTATTCTAATCAATATCTTTCTTTTGATTTCAGACTCAATTCAAGGTAAGGTTTAATCGATTGGGGTCAATGACAACTCTTGATCAGACGCGACAATGGTATAATAATAATGTACCTGTATCTAATACTCTTTTACAGCGTGTTTCAATCAAGGTGCCGCAAATGCATCACTAGCTGTACCAACATTTTAATTTGTAATAACGTCAATGTCAATAAAGAACAGTATTAGAAACCACGTGTATGTCTTACACTCAGACACAAATTTGAGTACAGTATCTTTGGTTGTCTGTTCATTTTAATTTTGTTTTACCCAAGCGAAAATGACAAATTGGGAACTCTTTTTATTTTAATGGTATCCAATTTTGGAATTCTCTCCCAAAACATGTCAAAATAGTTAAGAATTTTTCACACTTTAAAAGTGTATTAAAACAATACCTAAAGCATGAATCCCTTCAAGAACAGTAATATCAGTTATCTTAAATCACAGTTCATTATGTGTAGCGCATGTTTTTAAGTTTAATCTTGCATAATATACCGTAGATCATTGTTTGCTATAAGTTCTAGAAATTTTTGTTGTTGTTTATGTTATATTATTTATTCGTAATATTCGTAGTAGTTATTAGTTGTGATATTTTTTTTCTCATGCCGTTCTGTACACGTACTTTATAGGACCCCGTTGGAAATAAGCCTTTTCCGGCTTTCATGGGTTATCCTGTCAATGTATCTTCTCGTTTCATTTTGCTTTATGTAAGCATTCAATGTACTATACTTGACGAATAAAATCAATCAATCAATCATGTTACAGACCTGCATATTTGGGTGTCAATGTGCCCACATAATCATAATGGTTGTTATCGCGCGCTTTATTTTCGCTCACGAGGGAAAGGATTCAGACAGCAAGGAGTCTGAATATAGTCGCATTGGGCGTCATAATGGGAGCAACAAGGTGCTAGAATATATTTTATACAGTAAATATATTTATGTCGTATATTTTGTATCGAAATTGTTGCCACGGTAAGGTTATTTTTTTTTTTTTAAATCAAGGAACAGAATATTTCAAGGGAACGAGATGTGCTAGTGCATACAAAACATTTTTACCATATAAGAAGTGTCATTCGTTTCTTGCTCGCACGCAAAATGTTAATATTTGGGCAAAATGAGCCAGCCCCCCCCCCCCCCCTTCGCGGAAATGTGCCCCTGTGTGCCTTTACGTGCACATGTAATTTCATGAGTGCCAGAGACAGAGTGATACGAAGCGACTTTTCTGAGAATTTGGGATTGGGGTGACGTGATACTTTTTATTTATTAAAAGAGTGCCGCGATTTTTATAAATGGGTTAAAAAACGTTGCTAACTCTAAATTGCAATGTCATAACCTGGATAATGGAATACAACTATCTGAGTAAATTAGATAACGAAAAGGCACGCTACTCGATTTGTATTTGTTAAGCCCCTAACAGAGATTTGCGAACCCTCTAAACCTTATCTCAAAATGTATCTGCAGCAGCATGATGAGTTCTTGAAAGTATGTGCAAAATTTCAGATCAAAATAACGTGATTTTTTTTAAATCTCTATGATTGGAAACTGAAGCCCTCGTTTTGTACATAACAAATGGGGTGAATCAAACAACACTGCCAGTTGCAAAATTCAAATTTGGTTTGGTTTTTTTTAATTACTTTTTGCCTTCATACTCCAATGACAGTTTTATTTTTGATTTTATACAACAATAGGCCCCATTACACGTTTTAGTATGTTCACCCTGCAACGCCCTAGGTACTCTGTCCCATTTGCAGCCATAAAGCATCAAATTCTGTAGAACTTTGTAGGAATTATGAATATGTCACGTATGTCTTATCTGTGAAATGTTAACGTTGGCAGTGTCCTAATATTCAAATTATTCAAGGAAACCCATTTAATTTCTAGACTTCACTGTCAGACACTATTGAGTGACTGACTAACTTTTTTTCATTTGGTAATAACATACATATAATGAGCTGAAAAGGATGCATGAGCAATTGTCTACATCAATAACCCTTTTCTCGTAGTGGCCAAATTTAACTGAATGAATCTTTGCGCAGCACAAAACGTACGCCCATTCGGTACCAAGGTCAAAAATATTTTGACCCACTTTTTAGAGCTGTGTCTCGACTATCAAATTAATAAAAGCAGGTACCTTGTTTACAACTTGCGTTTAATTAGTATTCCTTGTTTCGGAATCCATGGTGATAATATTGTGTTTAAATATTTAATCAGTTCTTGAGCCAGCTTCTCATAAGGGTCTTGATTATACACCCAAACTTTCCTTGGTTTAAAGGTAAAGACCAGTAATGGTCATGCGATTGCATTGTGAAAGAAACGTTGTGGATTCGATCAGAAAAGGTTAATCATCTAGCATCTAGCATCTGCAAGGTTCTGGAATCATCAAAATGATAAGAAATTTGGCCCATTCTTCGTAAAGTTACAAGCACTATACACAGAAAGATGTATATGGGACTACCCTATATCTCTCACACGACCATGAGAGAAACAAATTTACCAAATATATGAATTAGTAGGCGGTTTCCCGGCAAATTTTTTATCATCATGTATATATTAGTCAAAACATATTCTTTCACATGATTGGTAATGAGAGCTTTCATTTCATTTTTTGAAATTGGGGCTCCAATAGTTTCCAATACTGGTCTTTACCTTTAAAAAAAAAAATGTTGTCGTTAAATTAATAAATAAATGCATAAGCGTGTATGCACTTAAATAATGTATGGTATAAAACATGCACAGGTTAACAAAAATAGTGAAAAAGAAAAAGAGAGAGAGACAGAGAGGGATCGATGAAGAGGGGACGGTGAGGGGAGAGAGACTTAGGGGTGAGGTGCCAGAGAAAGAGTGATAGCGGAATAGAGAGAGAAAGAGAGAGAGAGAGAGATAGATTAAAATATAAGGGAGGGGTTGGATGGGGTAGAGAGAGATAGAAGGAGAGAGAGATGAGGGGAAGAAACAGAGAGAAACAGACACAGACAGAGAGAGAGAGAGAGAGAGAGAGAGAAAGAAAGAGAGAAAGTGAGAGAGAGAGAGAGAGAGAGAGAGAGAGGGGGTGGGTGGGTGGGATGATGAGAGAGAGAGAGAGATAGGGGGGGGGGGGACTTTAGCCCCCCTCGAAACGCGGCTATCCCAGACAAAGGAGGGTAGAAGTTTGACAAAGGGGCGTGCGTCTGTGCTCAGTAAGGTCTCGATGAGGCGTGACCTCTTTTGTTCCCCTCCACTCCCGCCTTCGTCTACATTGCATGTGTATTCATTATAATTTTAAATCCAAATTTTCTCCATGTGCAATCGAAATTATGGGAAAATGCGTATTGACTTTAGAATGAAAGAAATGTGTCATCTAAATGTTGTTGTTGGTTTATGTTTAAATTAGAAAATCGGATAAATTGTTTCCTGGTAAGATTTCAAGTCACTTCGATTCAATTCAATTTAATTTGCCTGATTCAAGTCATCTCCATCTTCGTTTACAAAACAACAATATTTTCAAAATACATTGAATGAAAACATGCAATTATATTCAAACAAATGAATGTGAAATAGCATTAATGTAATATCATGAATAACAATGGGCACAGCAGCCAGTCAGAATAGAAAGGTGATTAAAATAAAATTATTCAGTATTTTCATGAAATAAATGCCCGCTTCACGTGAGCCAATGTTGTTTACTTTGTTAGTGTGTTACATGTAAGTTCTTGCACAGTGAATCTAGGATGTTATACTTGTGGATGGATATATTAGAGGAAATTAAAACACGCTATCGTTTGGTGATGTGTTTGTTCGGTAGCTATTGAATTTAGATCTACAATTTCATTACGTTAATCATGGTAAGTTATTATGTTCAAATTTCTTCTGAAAAAGGTAGAAATTGCTTTGGCCCTTGCCCGAATCACCCTAAAGGCAACTTAATTCGCTGGATTTTCTAAAAAAAAAATGATCATTTTAATTATGTGTTCTGTTTATGGAATGAGAAACAGTAGCTTCAACTTGTTCCGAATATGAACTAAATAATGAAAACTTGCTAAAATCAATGAACGTGGTAGAATGGCACTGCCTCACTGTCATGTTTATGTCGCTATTTTGTCAATTTTTTTTGCTCTTTTCTCAAACCATGTTGGATTTATTTATACTATGTTTCTTCTGAATGTATTCTACTTTTCTTTATACGTGACACATACATACTCCTATAACAGCGCCATGTACCCCCCCCCCCTTGCCGGCTGCTATCGACTCAAGCCGATGCTTGCTTATGATAGTTGGCCTCTGCATTTATCTTGATTATTTGTTTTACTTACCTTCATACTTTCAAGCTTTCAATTATATATATATATATATGCATTTTTATGTGTGTATATCTAAGTTGTCACTCTTAATGTAAATCAATTATATTGTATACTATTAATGTTATTTGAATGTTTTATATTTGATTTATCAATAAATGCAGAAACATCTGCTAAAAAAAACTTAGAAATGATATGATTGATATCAACAACAACTTTATTGAACAATCAGTGAGACCATAATTATGTTCTGCAGAGAGTCGAACTATACTACTTCATTTTCTATAGGCCTACCTCTCTGTTACCCATTACTCACCCATCATATTTTTTGGTTGTTATCATTCAATGTAATTTTCATTCGATACTGTGACGATCGAAAAAGTGAAAAAGAAAAATGCAGATTACTTAGATATTCATTTTCTTTTCATTTGAATTATTGAAGTTTTGCTACAACACAATCATCGTATGTTTAAATTGAATAAGTCAAGTGCGGTGCGATTAATTGAATAATTAAAAAATTATTTAAAGTACATGTGAGTCTTTAATGATAATGATGATGAAATAAATTAACGAAATGTTTTGATATATTAAATGAAATAAAGATGTCGACTTTATACAGTGTAGTCTACTGTCTCTATTTTTTGAAAGTCTTCTATATTCATATTTTATTGGTGAACAGAAATAGCCTACTCTAAAATGTTGAATAATAATAATTAACAAATAACAAAATAAGCGCAGTGATGACCAGTTATGAATGTGTGTTCTATGAAAATGCGACCACAGCAAAAACTGCATTTAATTACGGTCTCCTCCTTTTATAATTAACGCTTCATCCATTTTTAATTACTCGGCGTTTATCTTCTCACCTCTGATGCCCATTGTATCGCGGTTTGTGCCATGTCATCTTCATGCAGAACTTAGATTCCTATCTGTACATTGAAACAAGGCATATGTCAGCATGCAGTGCACAATGTGGAAAGAAACACTTTGTTTCAGTTTCAATATCATTGGCGTATCCAGACTTCGGCCTCCGGAGGGAGGAGGAGGGGGGGGGGGGGGAGGGGCAAAACATTTCAAATGTGTGTAGTCCATGTACGTTTTAGTAAGGAGGGACCAGGGACCCATTTCACAAAGCCTTTTTTCAATGACAAACGACAAAAATCATTGACAAATCTGTTGATAACCAATCAGAAGCAAGGATTCCAGTAGCTTATAACAAAAATTGTCATTTGTCACTGATGACAAGTTTTTGTCAATCACCCGAACAACTTGTTTGAAGAAGGGGAAAAAGTAAGCCATTTGTGAATATGTATATACACTTCCGTACTTTTCTTGGTTATAGTCTGGATTCCTCTGTCCTGGTCGGAAGTTCTGTCAGGAGAGACAAATTACCCCTTCCCCCTCCTTCAAATACGCTAGTGCATCGTCTTCGGGTATTACATTTTAAAGAAAACTTCGATTAGAAACCTCGACTCTAAAACCTGTTGGGCAGTAATAATTATATACTCATATAGGCTTTGTATTTGTAGGTAAACTTTTGATTTTGGTTAGGTATAGAAACTAATACATTCTAGATTACTTACACTAAATTAATAAGTATAGAGTGGTCACGACACCATGTTATTTGTTAGATAATTATTGAATAATGATTTGGTTATAATTACAAAATAATTTTGAGATTTTTCATTCTTTAAGTCCCTAATCTTCGTCAAAAAATAAATTCCTTTTTAGTCTGAAAATATTATAACACCCCCCTCCGGTAGCTCGCTCAACTATAATCCCCCTCTCTCTCTCTCTCTCTCTCTCTCTCTCTTTCTCTCTCTCTCATTCTTAATCTCCACACCTGTCTCATTCTTCTTCTCTCCGCATTGGATGTAATAATCAGTTTCGCTTCAAATTAAAATTCACGGCAAACTAATGACTTCGAACGGGTCATTTGATCTATGGAAAGGAGGCATAGCGACAAGGAGGGAGGGTGGGAGAGAGAGAGAGAGAGAGAGAGAGAGAGGGGGGGGGAGAAAGAAAAAAAGAGAGAGAGAGAGAGAGATAGAGAGCGAACAAACGAAAAAATCAATTAAAAAATTAACATGAAATCATTATTTCCCACACAGTAAATAAGTCAATAGCCACAATGTCACCCCAAAAAAATTAATTCTCATCAGAAGTGATACCATTTAATTTCCAACTTAATCTTCGCATCACAAAATAATTCAATTCGAATAACAAATCGAATGGGTAACAAAAATCAAATCATACAAATAACCGTAAAGAGGTAATTCTAATTGCGTAGATATGACTTATGTCCTAAGGGACACAAAAGAAAATATTAATATATTATATACGAACAAGTAACGCAAATAAAAAGTGTAAACATAAACTGCGTCATTACCAAAGCAATTATCATTTATTTTCGTCAAATTCGTTTGTGCTTCTCTACACTTACACAAGACATGAATTTCAATGTCCTTTTTCTATAACTGAAAAACGTCACATTCGTTTAAAGAGCAGACTCGCAGCGCAAGCAGGCTTTAAAACGATGAATTAATTTGCTTTCAAAATAAGACGGGTTTATTCATCTCCGTCATCGTAACAAAAATACTCTTGTACCATCGGAATTTTGTAATTTTTTACCATTTTTATATTGGGTGGTCTTTCCTATCTAATGTATAAGTTTGGAGTATTACAAAGGAATCAATAAGGAAAAAATACAAAACAATTCTGAAAACAAGGTGAACGATAAAAGAAAACATTCATTGTCTAGAACTGGTGACGAATTGCAACGTTGCATATTGAACCTTTTTTCTTCTTCAAAGAATATAATACTACAATTTCCGATCAATGCTTTTTTCTTCATTTGATCAACGTTTCGTTTCATTTTGATTATTTAAATTGACCAGATCATTGTATAGTACTGATGTGATGTGGAATGTGCATAACGAGATAAACTATCACAGCAATGACAAATATGATCTCTAGTAAATACCAAATGAAATAGTTTGTTGAAATATGAAGGTCGCTACAAAAGAAAGCTCCTAAGCATTTAACTAATATACATATCAGCTCGTAAACGAAAATGAGTAAGTTGAGTCGTAATATAATGGAGAAAAAAACTACATATTAACGATGAATGTGATCTATACTACAAACAATAAAGCAGTGTCGTATCACTCGTATAACACCGATGGGCAAACCTTGCTGGTATTTGATCTTACGAAAGGTTTGAAATAAAAAAACGAAACATCCAAATATAAATACCACGCAGTAACGCCGTGAACTGCATACAAAATGTAGTCATTGGGTCTCACCTCAGTACTTACTCACCAGAACAAAAACCATAACTAAATAGCAATAGATCAATTTAAATATTCACAGATACATATTCAAAAAAAGAAAAAAAGAAGAGCTCTACTGCACTTTGTGCGTTTTTATAATAATTATACTCTCAAAGTAATGGAGGTACTTTACTTCGTGAATTGCTATGTTTACGTTTTGGAAAAGAATGCTTCTTCCTGTGTATCATTGAATGCATTTTGGTGCATGACATGAATAATTATCACATCATTCTGAAGAGCACATAATTATCCAGTATGTCATTAGACCCTTTTCGAAATGTATTCAAATTCATACACGTTTACCTACCGATGAGCTATTACATTCATCTGTTATATCTCCATAGTCAGAATGCATATTGCATATATTTGTTGTTGCTAGGTAGGACAAACACTATGGCTTGCCCTACCTAGCAACACATAAAGTATACAATTCACATTCTGACTAGTGAAATACAATTATTTGTAACAGGTGAATGAAATTATGCGTAACAAGGCACTTAACAAAGATGCATAAGCATTAAATTTGATTACATTACGAAAAATGGTCTTTTGGATTACATTAGGAAAATAACCTACTGGCTTGACAACTTGGTACAAAATGATTTCTATTTCTTCATGCACAGATTGCATCTACGAACTGGCTTCTTGTGCTCTGGTGCATGATTTTTGGAATTGAAGGACAAATTGTCCAGTCGTGATCGGGTTTTAGCTAAAAGTTACTGAAAGTAGGCTCCAGAAACATCATTTGAATTGTATTCCATTAGTTGCTTTATATCTGCAAAGGAGTTTGTATGCAAAGTTGAATGCCATATCAACAACGTCATCTCCTAATTCAGAAATAATAAAATAAACAAAAGATATTATCCTCAAGAATATTCAATAGGACAACTTTCTTCATCTTCTTAGTTATACCATAGAACTGCTTAATATGACCGTGATAAAATTGATTCATGTAATTGTTGTATATATATATATATGTATATATAAATAGATAACATAAAATCTAATCAATCTCTATATAATAATATAGGAAAAACAGAAAAGTGAAAAGATTAATTCTATGGATATGATATATCTTTTTCAAACATAAGCCTATAAAAATTAGTTCATGAGAACAAATTATGCAAATTAACAGTGAATTTACAAATCAAGTTTACAAGGGAAAATTAAATTGTGACCTCAACAATTTGGAGAAAGTCAAAATTTTAAACAAGCACTTGCTTCTATTTTTTCCACATTTATTTAGTTTTGTTTCTGGTTGTTTTGATATTTTTGAAAATCAAATTCCAGCTGAGAAGTACTTAGGTAATGTTTGCAAACCACAAAAGGAACAATTTATTCCATTGTATTTTCATTATTATAGTAAATCTAAATTCCCCGATATCACTTATTACTTTTTGTTTATCAAATAATACAAATTAACAAAACACATAGGGAACGATTTATTCCATTGTCTTTTCATCAATTTGGCAAATCTAAATTCCACAATAACACTTTTTACTTTTTCTTTATCAAATGATAGAAATTGAAAACCAAAATGATTGCTGGTGGTAAAGCGCTCATAGTTATCACCAGTGCATAATGAACGGTTAATGAAGTGACAAACACAAGCAATTAACATAGCTGATACAGGTAATCTAAATGACTACCTAAGCAATGTCAGAACCAAACGGAACATAACGAAACAAATCCAACAAAAACAACTAAACAATGGAAATATCACATTCCCATCCTCAAGGTAAATCTTTTTAAGTCTAGGTGGTAAAACATATTAAATCAAGGTAATATATTAATCTGTAACACAGAGGCCTTAATCCCATCTATTCTAATTTTTCAATTCATTCAAGAACCCTTTTGTTGTTATTGCAAAAATGCAATTCTGTCATTTCTGTCTTCAAAGGAGTTGATCTTTTCAACATTTCTCAAAAAAAAAAAAAATCTCCTCATCAAAACATAATATTAACTAAAATAATAAAACACAAAGACAATAAACAAATACATAGAACTGAATAAGTCAAAACTTGTAAGAACAACATATAACATATACATGTGAATAGTACTCTAAATCAGACCCAATCAAACAAATTGGGAAATAATCATGACAACTTTAAAAGCAACAACTATGTATTAAGAGATTAGATTACACATCATAATATATTAAAAACAGAAGGAGAACAAGATAAAGAGAGAGAGCTAGTGAGAAAGAAGTATGGGTGATGAAATATCAATTATAGGGAGAGAAAGAAAGAAAGAGAGAGAGAGAGAGAGAGAGAAAGTGAGAGATAGAGAGAGAGATAGGGGGGATACATGAAAGATAGTGAGGTAGAGAGTATGGAACAGAGGGGAGAAAGAGGGAGTTGGAGAGAGGGGATATAGGGAGAGAAAGAAAGATAGAGAGAGAGAGAGAGAGAGAAAGTGAGAGATAGAGAGAGATAGGGGGAGGGGGGGATACATGAAAGATAGTGAGGTAGAGAGTATGGAACAGAGGGGAGAAAGAGGGAGTTGGAGAGAGGGGATATAGGGAAAGAAAGAGAAGAGAGATACAAGATAAAGATAAAGAGAGAGAGCTAGTGAGAAAGAAGTATGGGTGATGAAATATCAAGGCAATTATAGGGAGAGAAAGAAAGAAAGATAGAGAGAGAGAGAGAGAGAGGAAGTGAGAGATAGAGAGAGATAGGGGGAGGGGGGGATACATGAAAGATAGTGAGGTAGAGAGTATGGAACAGAGGGGAGAAAGAGGGAGTTGGAGAGAGGGGATATAGGGAAAGAAAGAGAAGAGAGATACAAGAAGAGAGAGAAAGAGAGATACAAGAAGAGAGAGAAAGAGAGATAGAGAGAGATAGGGGGAGGGGGGGATACATGAAAGATAGTGAGGTAGAGAGTATGGAACAGAGGGGAGAAAGAGGGAGTTGGAGAGAGGGGATATAGGGAAAGAAAGAGAAGAGAGATACAAGAAGAGAGAGAAAGAGAGATACAAGAAGAGAGAGAAAGAGAGATAGAGAGAGATAGGGGGAGGGGGGGATACATGAAAGATAGTGAGGTAGAGAGTATGGAACAGAGGGGAGAAAGAGGGAGTTGGAGAGAGGGGATATAGGGAAAGAAAGAGAAGAGAGATACAAGATAAAGATAAAGAGAGAGAGCTAGTGAGAAAGAAGTATGGGTGATGAAATATCAAGGCAATTATAGGGAGAGAAAGAAAGAAAGATAGAGAGAGAGAGAGAGAGAGGAAGTGAGAGATAGAGAGAGATAGGGGGAGGGGGGGATACATGAAAGATAGTGAGGTAGAGAGTATGGAACAGAGGGGAGAAAGAGGGAGTTGGAGAGAGGGGATATAGGGAAAGAAAGAGAGGAGAGATACAAGAAGAGAGAGAAAGAGAGATACAAGAAGAGAGAGAAAGAGAGATAGAGAGAGATAGGGGGAGGGGGGGATACATGAAAGATAGTGAGGTAGAGAGTATGGAACAGAGGGGAGAAAGAGGGAGTTGGAGAGAGGGGATATAGGGAAAGAAAGAGAAGAGAGATACAAGAAGAGAGAGAAAGAGAGATACAAGAAGAGAGAGAAAGAGAGATAGAGAGAGATAGGGGGAGGGGGGGATACATGAAAGATAGTGAGGTAGAGAGTATGGAACAGAGGGGAGAAAGAGGGAGTTGGAGAGAGGGGATATAGGGAAAGAAAGAGAAGAGAGATACAAGATAAAGATAAAGAGAGAGAGCTAGTGAGAAAGAAGTATGGGTGATGAAATATCAAGGCAATTATAGGGAGAGAAAGAAAGAAAGATAGAGAGAGAGAGAGAGAGAGGAAGTGAGAGATAGAGAGAGATAGGGGGAGGGGGGGATACATGAAAGATAGTGAGGTAGAGAGTATGGAACAGAGGGGAGAAAGAGGGAGTTGGAGAGAGGGGATATAGGGAAAGAAAGAGAAGAGAGATACAAGAAGAGAGAGAAAGAGAGATACAAAAAGAAAGAGAAAGAAAGATAGAGAGAGAGAGAGAGAGAGAAAGTGAGAGATAGAGAGAGATAGGGGGGATACATGAAAGATAGTGAGGTAGAGAGTATGGAACAGAGGGGAGACAGAGGGAGTTGGAGAGAGGGGATATAGGGAAAGAAAGAGAAGAGAGATACAAGAAGAGAGAGAAAGAGAGATACAAAAAGAAAGAGAAAGAGCAATAGAATATGGGGGGGGGGGGAATAACATAAAGTATGAGGATATCTGTACTTCACCATACTGAGCAAAAAATCACATTATGCACAAAATAAACAATACAAATTAAATCATTTACATTTCAGGTGGGAAAACAACGTAATAATTAAATTTAAGATTAAGATCTGTCTACAAAAAGATTCCAATTTCCCCTAAAAAACCTTGCTTTCATGAATTTCCATTTCTGATAAAAACAGTAAGCATGGTTGTATGTATAATAAGTGTAGTTACCACAGGTAATTAAGTAGATTTCATATTAATGGCACAATTTCATTGTGCATTCATTTCTAATTCACAAGAGGACAAGTAAAGGATGAACAATCTTGAAAGTAAGATCATCTTAATGAAAAGTTAAATATCAATATGACCAGAAAAAAAATCAACAATTATTTGCAATCAGCTGGCAATAAAACTCACCAAATTTCAAAATTAACAAGAGACCCTCTCTCAGTGCGAATCTATGTAACACTATAAACTATGTGTTTTATAACACGTGAACAAGGACAAACAAATACAGTACTAATTTCTAATTTTAACCTTCAAGATGGCTAGCAAAGCCTACGACACAAACATTTTAAACAAATATTTGAATCATATCCACTGTCCAAAATATACAATCTTATAATATAATGACCCTGCAAAACGCTTAACAAAAATCTTTTGGCAAAAACAAAATTCTTTAAAAGCCAACACATATTTATCGCCATCTTGCGATGAGAAAGAGAGCTTTTGGCTTAATATCTTGCCGCGACAGTCTATAAAAGAAGAAGAAAATTGCCAAACACAACCAAGAAATAATTCCTCTCCGTAGAGAAGAAAGAATTCACCATTTTCCAGAGAATTGGTCCATACCACTCCCCCAAAAAAAGATGAAATAGTTTGCCCAAGGATCTGGAATGATGAAAAAGTGAAATGATTCACTGATTTCAAGAGAATTTGACCACAAAATATAGATTTGATATATTACATCTTTGTACAAACTTTCAACAAATTGACACATATGATTTGTATCGGTTCCAGTGGAACAATAATGGTGACAAGACTCTAGAAAAAGGCAAGACTAGAAAAAGCACTTATCTTTCCCCTATTCCCCTATGAAGCAAGACCTGCAAGCTACAAACATTACAAGTACAACCTATTATGCACCGTTCATTATATTACTTTAGAGCTAAACAAAAGTGGTGATCAAAGTAATGCATTTAAGTGAAATTTACAAAACCATGATCCGAACCAACACTGAATATTGTTTTAATTAAAGAAGCCACATGATATTTCTTTCATGCAAAAAGTGGAATGTAATCAGTTTAAAAGTTCAACCTCTGGAAAATGATAATCTAAATTATCAAGGGGATAGATATTGCCTTGGTATTTTACTTCAAAGACCTTCTGAAAATAAGAGCTATATTTTATGAAAACAAATCTCTTCTTTGAAAGTCATTTATATCATGGAATGAATCATCTGCACACAAAAAAGCAGCAAAAGAACATCAACCCTAGAATATGGCAAAAAGTACTGGTACATAAAGTCACATGATTTCTATGGGACATACAAAATGGTATCGAAAGAGCCCTTGAGTTGATTTTTCAAAAATAATTTTGAGCGTGTTTGCTTTAATATCATCAAAAATAGAGAACAATTTATCTCTGTAATAAAAGAACAGGGGGGTGTTTCACAAAGCCTTTTTCAATGACAAATTACAAAAATCAGTGACAAATCTGCTGACAACCAATCAGAGGCAAGGATTTCAGTAGCTTATAACGAAGACTGTCGTTTGCCACTGATGACAAGTTTTGTGAAACGGGGCCCGGGTCTTGGTGTCCACTCAGAACCACGTCATGTGGGCCGTGCTGTCCAGCATGGCTGGAGTAGCGGGCAGCCCCTGACCGTTCTCCCAGTAGTGCTCGCAGGACAGGGGTAGTTCGGTGTGGGTGAGGGCCAGCTGGAAACACTGCTGGTCAAAGAAGTAGCGCATGTCCGTCCCCATCACGCTCTCCAGGAAACGACGGAATACCAGGATGTGGCTGAAATAATATCGAGCAAAACAAATTTGAAATGCATCAGAGGATAATAGTTCTACAATATTTATGTACAGTCAAACCTGCTTTAGTGACCACCTGTCTACAAAGGTCACATTTGTTGTTTCCCTTGAAAATGGTTTCTCATTGAATCATGTGTTAAAGGAACCTGTCTACAAAGGCCACTTTTTGTGTTTCCCTTGGGCGGTCGCTATAGACAGGTTTGACTGTAGTTCTACAATATTTATGTATACAATTTTGATTTTAGTATATTTTTGCACACATAAGTAAAGAATTTGGAATGTTCTATTAAATACAGACAACATCATGTACCGGTACGTACAATTTATTGGGAAGAATACAAAAATTCTTTGGTAATTTGCCACTTATGACTTAGTTAAATCTTGTTTCTTGTTTAAAGAAGTTGACTTATCTTTGGGATTCCCTCAAATTAGAAGGCATTAGGTATGAAATAAATATGCTGTAATAAAATTCTATCTAGTGTATATGTCAAATGTGATAGCAACAGATTTGAAAATTCCAGGAAAGATATGTTTTTGGCTCCCCCGCCCCCCCCCCCCCCATCTCCCTGGAGAATTAATACAAGATGTATATGTGTGCAATAGGTCAGTATATCATAACAGATAAACCTTGCACCCTTGAGTGGCGGGGAACAACCGACCCAGTTTGGGCCTTTAATCCATTCAATTCTGGGACCTGTTTCACAAAGACTTTTTTCAATGACAAATGACAAAAATCAGTGACTGATAACCAATCAGAAGCAAGGATTTCAGTAGCTTATAACAAAAACTATCATTTGTCAATGATGACAAGTTTTGTGAAACGCCCCCCCCCCCCCCCCCCCAGACCTCTCTCTTTCCCATAGGCTTCATACAGGGACCACTTCATTCCTGGAGGCTATGGGTCAAGCTCGCCATCCCATAATACCTTGTAGGTGCTGTCCAGTCGGTCAGGAAGTCCTCCACGAAATGATGGATGGAATCCGGCTTGGGGATGGTCTCATGTTTTGACCGGCCGTTCATCTCTTCCAGGGTCGGGATGGTCTTGTAGTGGTAGATGACCGGATGGAGGAAGTTGGAGAGATGGGCATCTTCCGGCTCTCCCACGGCTCTGTCAGATCTGAAGACGTCCTTGCCAGCGCCTAGGTGTGAAAAGAAAGAGGTATTGTAAGACCTGTGCTCCGGCGACAACCGCTCCACAGTCATTTTCTAACACTCACCAAATTTCCATCTTCAAACCTGCACTTAATACTATACCAGACCCTAACCCTGATCCCAAACTTAAAAAAAAATAGGTAATCCGTAGGAAACAGAAATAGAAGAAAATAGATGCAGAATAATCGAAATAAGTTAATACCTGATGAATAACTTACAGAAATAAGGAAACCGTATTTCTAAATATTAAAAATTTACTTTATTGCACTCAGGTACATCTTACAGGGGTCTTCCAATCTGCATAGAGGCAGAAATGAAACAGCGCCATCTACTGATGCAAAAGGGAACTTCTAGCAAAGTCATTTTAGGCATGATAATCAAGTTACACAGCAGAGAAAGGGTGTAAGAGAAAAAGGGTGCAAGAGAGAAGGGGGACAAAGAGTGTGAGTGAGAGAGAGTAGAAAGAGAGCAGAGTAGATTGGAGAGAAAGATAGAGAGAGAGAGAGAGAAAGAGAGAGAGAAAAGAAAGAGGGTGATGGGAGATAAAGAGAGAGAGAGAGAGAGAGTAAAGAGGGAGAAAGAGAGAGAGAGAGCAGAAAGAGATTGGTGGATGTTAAAGGAATGTATAAGTGAGAAAAATGATGGAGAGAGGGATAGAAAGAGAGAAAGACAGAGGGAAGAATCAGAGATTAAGGTGCATTTCTCCAAAACACTTGAATTCTCACCTGAAAAGTTTTTGCCATACTCCATGATCAGCACAAGTACTTCTGTATGGTTGTGACCCGATGCTTTTTGTAACCATGGCAACATAAGAGTTGGGAATTCCTCTAGATATTCAAACTCCATAGTGTCCCTGGAGAGAATGGAAAGTGGTCAGATTTACTGTTTATTCCTTCAGGCAAAATATATATTTTTCTAGTTGCACTCAAAATAATAACAAAGTAAAAAGTTTTTACATAAAAATACCTAATGAAGTAAAGTGCGTATACACAAAATATGAAAAACATTATTCGAATTTAAACGAGGCATATCAAAAGCTACTTTTACAAAAAATGCAGTTACATATTCTACTTCAGGGATGACCGTATTTCATTAAATGTCACAACTTAAAAGAGAAAGGAGAGTAAACCATATCCTTATCTTAAAATACTTTTAAAAACAAAATGGAAAATTATGTGTGAAATTATTATTCTTCAGGTTACAGAGAAAGTCACCTCTTGCATTCCTGTGTATACTTTTATCGTAAATTTCAAGTTTATAAAAACGAAAAAGGTGAATAGGATCTACAAATGTTATTATTTTTGAGGCACAATTTCCTCAGTTATCATGCTCTTTAAGTTGATGTGTTTAATGTCATAACCCCAACCTCTCCTTAAAGCCTGTCTGTACTAGTTTGGCCTCCCTGCAAGGTCACTGACAGGTGGTTATCTCATCAAATCAGCTCTAAATAAACATAAGAAAAAGAGGAAAATTGGGGACCAACAGGTATCGATCAGCCATCGTTTGCTATATAGAGGGTAGCTATAAGAAGTGCAGTGGGACTTTAAGAAAAAGAGTTGGTGCATACTTATGAAGCAGTATGACATCAGACAAGACATAGAACATCTGATAGAGACCGGACGCCTCGTTTAATCGTCTGACGACGCGATCTAAGAGCTCCATCATCGGCAGTCTTATTGAAGGCCAGGGGATGCTGTGGTATCGCCACTCCAGCAGATGATGTAACACCCGGGCTGTACAACGTGAAAACATGAACATGACATGATTACACACCTAATACAATAAGTCTTTCATAATAGTATAATACTCCTGACGACGGAGAGTCAACCTGTTCGAACGTCAAGCCACTCCTACTATCCATCCTCTCCAACCAGCGCTATAGTTCTCTTTAGACCTATAAGCTCAAGAAAGATTACCAACAGTCTTTTTCAGGACAACACTCACACTCAAGAAAGAAAAATTACCAACAGTCCTTTTCAGGACTCCCCAATCCCCCCCCCCTCTCTCTCTCTCTCACATGGTGCAACCTTAAACCTACTGTATATAGTATAATAATTATAATAATTTTCTGGCTTTAAATACTGCCTAATACATTTAAAGGGGAAGCCCACCCTGATATCAAGTTGGCTTTAATAGAAGCAGAAAGAGAGAGAGGCAACAGAATGATTGCCAGAGCTATAAAGAAAGGCACACTTTACAAATTACTTTGAAAACATTTTGAAAAGTTGCATCATCATGCACTATAAAAAACAAGTATTTTGCTTTCATTGATATTTATCATTATCATTGTCTCATTTAGGGAGCACTAAATCTCAATCTCTGCCTTGCTGTGGCAAAATGAACATAATATGATGAAATTAATTACATATTATGTAATTAATTTCATCATGAAACTACTTATCCCTTTTCATTTGATTAATGAAGTGAATGCTATTTATATATTTAGTTATGATAAAGATGGTCAATCTAGTTCTTTAGAGAAAAATATAAATTTGTTGGTTTCTAGTTGAATACAGATGGAGAGCTGCTTTCCAGGGAAATCATAGAGTTACCAAATTGGTTCTGATCAATCATAACTTAAAAAACTTTCCTATGTTTGATCATATTTTGCTTATTCACTCATCTCTTTCTTCTCATTTTTCTACTTCTATCAAAACCAACTTGACGCCAGAATCAGACTTACAAACCTCTGGAGTTCAAAACTGTATTATTTAATCCCAAAGTTGGATTTACTGACAAAAATTGTGTTTAAAAAGAAAACACAGATTAATGCCTCTTACAGTTCCTACATACAGGAAGAATTTTTGTTATGAATCATTGGTTGAATATGCATGATTTTGTCATGACTGGTGTGTTTCATGAACCAATCAACATTCCAAATTTCTGATGTGAGATGCTTGTAGGATACTTTACAGGACAGAATTGGTTTGTTGGAAAATCGTGCGAAATACGATTACCGGTAAATCATACTGGTGGCCTTCCCCATAAATGCAAGTGCATGAGATGAATCAATTTACTTGTATATCGAAATCCGTGGATGAAGCCTCCGGCGGACTTCTTGAAGTCGATGGAATGGGTGTTGGTTCCTGCAAAGAACATCCCCCGGATCCCTGCAGCCTCGTAGTTGGCCTTAACGAAGGGGTACTTCGCGGTCCGTTTCTTCGACCCTGGTTGAGGTGCTGTAGAACTACAGAGATGAAAGGTGTAAGGTAAGGGTTAGTGTAAGGGTTAATGTTACTGTTAGTCCGTTTCTTCGACCCTGGTTTGGGTGCTGTAGAACTATAGAGATAAATAATTAAAATAATAACGTTTTATTTACCCACGGTAGCCACTTTGGTTATGAAAGTGCTCTTCCAGCGGGCCCTGCATAACATAATATGTTATTACTACCCTTCTTCAATCTAATATGCCGAGTGCCTAGCTAGAAGGCAGAAGGTCCCATTGTTATATGACTCGGCCGGGGTTTGAACCCATGACCTCCCGTTCATGAGGCAGGTTCAAAGTTTGGTTTAGGGTTGGTTTTAAGGTTAGTGTGAGGGTTAATGTTACTGTTAGGGTTAGTGTTAGTTTAGTGTTAGGATTAGTGTTAGTGTAAGGCTTAGTGTTAGTGTTTGTATTAGGGTTAGTGTGATGGTTAGTCATTTTTTCACAAAGCTATCTTGGACATTAGAAACAATAATATTTTCCTTTATTCTTCCTCTACTCATGATATTGAACCGAACCCAAATGTGGTAAAATTGTCGTGAAAGTGTTAGAGTACACGAGAACTGACTTGATCATGGAAAGATCTTCAAGACAGAAATGGCAGAAACAGAGAGAGTTTTAATAAACATATATGACTTCTTAATGTTTTTTTCTAGTAATCTGTTAAAAAGTCCATCAAATGAGTATTATACACATACCGGTACATGTACTGTATTTTCATCAGTAAAAATAGGTATTATGAAAAAGATTGGTTTTCATCCAAAATACCTGACAACAATTTGATGAAATTGGAATTTTCCTGAAAGAAAAATAAATTGAGAAAGAACAGAAAAACTTACTTTTCAAATATAGAGAAATCAAAAGTAAAACCAAGGCACCGGATCACTTTGTCATAAGGGTGTCGTAACGCAAAGTTATCAATTACAAGCTTGTTTGCCGTCGCCATATCCCCATTCTCTGGGATAAGCTGAAGGCGGCCATCTGACCGCTTGACCAGGGAGAGTTCTACCAGGTCCGCCTCTAACAGACCGTCCAGAGACTTGAGCTGATAAGTGTCCAGTAACCCATTGTTGATAGCTCTGGATGGATTACAGATCAAATGGTGAGAAAAGTTTTATTAACATTTTGGTTCGGATGTGAAAATAGTTTGAATCAGTTTAAATTATTTGTCCTCCTCCTCCTCTCTTTCTTCTTTTCCTTCTCCTTCTGTACTTATTATCATTTCTATCATCAGTTTAATGTTCTTATTATTATTATCATTATTAGTTTCTTATTTCCATAAGCTTTCATACAGGAGCCGCCCAATTCACATGCACAATGGGTTATCTTGACTCTTAATTTATGATACCAAAAAAATACGAGTCTTAGTTCACGAAAATGTGGAAGTTAACTTGAATATCTGAAATTTATGATGCTTGAGTACTCATATATATATTCAAGCAAACTTGTTACACTAAATTTTAGACTAAATATTAGACTAAATATTATTAAAAAGGGCTTTTCAATGCTGTGGAAAAGCACAGTAGGTAAAGTGAAGGGGTAGTAAAGGAAACATTTATATTATGAAATAATTCAGATATTTACTGCAACTTTCTGTGCTTTTAGTAAGACATCTCCTTAAACTTGTAATGCATGTTAATTAAATAATAATAATAATATGTCTTGTTTACCCAGGGTAGCCTCATCAGTATTTATACTGAGGGCCCTGCAATCATATCATTTCATATCGATAAAATCTTCATGGGAAATTCAAAGAACATCAAATAGAAGTTTTCAGAAATATGAATAGAAATAATTATGATAAACTATACTGAGAGGAAGAGCAATTTCTAGATGCTACATAGTACCTTAACCCTTACTGTACTGGGGGGGGGGGGGGGGGGGGGCCTGGGAGGCCCCCCCCCTCGACATTTTCGGAGATTGCGCCGCAACCGCTTGAAATTTTGAATTGTCGTTTCATGACTTTTTTCCCTCAAGTCTTTCGCACATTTTGATACCATTTTCGTCGAAATTGGATATACCTGTAAGGCGTTACATAACAATTAGTATGCGCATGTCATCAAAAAATAAATAAAAAAATAAAAATTGCATCAAAATTTGCACAATTATCATTATTAATTACATTAAAATCACTTTTTTGTGTTAGAAAAGAAGTTTCATATGAACAATGAGTTTCGACATTCAAAAAGTGGAGTTTGACACGTTTTCTGTAAAATGCATAAA
Source organism: Strongylocentrotus droebachiensis (assembly GCA_035222895.1). Lineage (NCBI taxonomy): Eukaryota > Metazoa > Echinodermata > Echinoidea > Camarodonta > Strongylocentrotidae > Strongylocentrotus > Strongylocentrotus droebachiensis. The sequence continues at coordinate 294,079 of JAVYIG010000893.1, forward strand.
ATTAGCAATTTGCATAATTAATTTGGCTAACAACAAAAATTTGCATATTCAGAAAAAACTAATTATACCATCTTGTTCCTTACGAAAATATCTACAAACATGCAAAATTGCCTCCCAGGCCCCTCCCCCCCCCAGTCAGTGGGTGCTCAAAATAGCCCAGTACAGTAAGGGTTAAGTGTTTGAGAATATAAACAATCTACATGTTTTGGAGGCATTATTGTCCAGTTAAATGGATCCAAGTCTATATAACTTAAGTTGATTCTATCAACTAGAACATACCTCAGATCGCCCACATAATGCGTCTCCCACGCCATTTTGACCCTTGACCGTCCCATGACGTGGATGACGTTGGTCGAGCCGATGATGTGGTCCGCCGTCTCAAAGGCGGAGTTACCCCGCCCGAGGATGAGGACGCTCTTTCCCTCAAAGTCGTCGCGATCCAGGGACATGTCCTCGTAGCCTTCCGTGTATTCCTGTCCATTGAAGGTCGGTATGTTGGGTTTGTGCATCCCTGTACTAATGACCATCACTCTGTATAGACAATAAAGATGGAAGTGAGAGGAAAATTGCAGGTAAATAATGAGAATAATGACAATTATAATAATAATAATAATAATCATTAAAACAATGAAAGCCTTAGGTGCATTTGTGGCCTTTAAAAGTCGGAATGTTGGGCTTGTGCTTCCCCGTGCTAATGACCATGACTCTGTATAGACAATAAATAATAGAAGTGAGAGGAAGGTAAATAATGATACTGATAATAATAATAAGGATTGATAGTCATTAAATTAATGAAATCCTTGGGTGCATTCGTGGCCTTTAAAGTGAGACTGCACTACTTGTAGCTACTTGCGCCCTCTTTATAGCAAACAATGCCTGAGTGGTACCCGTTGGTCCCCCATGATCTATTTTTTCTTATGTTAAGTGAGAGCTGATTTGATGAGATAACCACCTGTCAGTGACCTTGCAGGGTGGTCTAATCCCTTTCTGTAAACTAGTACAGATGGGCTTTAAGGTACTTCAATATTACATGATAGTGTTGAGGCAGAATGGGAGAAAAGGGAGAGGGGTAGAATGGGCAACACTTCCAAGTACACAAATAAGAGAGCGAATTGTAAAGGAGCAACAGAAATGTGAGAGTGAACATTAAAATGAGAAAAACAAGAAAATATAAAATAAATAGAGAAAAAAAGAACAGAAAAGAGAAATAGAGAAAGCAAGGTAAAAGAGAGAAATAGAGTAAATAAGATGACAAGAAAATCAGAGGAAAGAGAAAGTGAAGATAGAGAAAGAAAACAAGAAGATTGAGAGTCAGAGAGACAGAAGTGGAAAAGGAGATGGGTAACAGAGAGAGAGAGAGAGAGAGAGAGAGAGAGAGAAAGAGAGGTATTAAGGAAGGTGATGTTCATATTTTACGTTTACACTTTCAAGTATAAAGTCGACCTTCAGTCGTAGCCTCTACATGTGTACATCTATTACACGCACCCCGAGGACACGAGAGAAGAACGCTCCAGACGGAGTAATTGTTTGAAGCCGCATAAATTTTGTGAATAGCACGGTGCTCAATTAAACTCGAAGCGTGCCCGCAGCACCGGCAGGTGGCTGAGACGAGAGAGTTGTTTACTTCAAGATGATGCCCAGTGTTAAGAGATGTACCGGTAGATGGAATTGCATAGAAATGTCCATGGAGAAGATCTATCCTCCGTTTTTCATAATCATTAAGTGTAAGTGCAATCGGATGAGTAACGTGTGGAGTGTGGACATACATGTCCTCTCTTCATCTCTCTTTCCCATTTTCTTTCTTACTCTTTCTCACTCTAGTCTCTCGTTCTTACTCTCTCTCTCTTTTTTTCTTCCTCCCTCTCTCTCTCTTTCTCGCTTTAATTCTTTCTCACTCCCTCTTTCCCACTCTCTTCTAGATTCTATCTTTCTCATTTTAAATCTCTTTCCCTTCAAGATGATGTCCAGTGTTAAGAGATGTAGATTTTTCATCAACGCTGATTCTAGCTCATTTCGAGCCCAACCACTGCGGATCACACTCGCAGTTTGAAATTGTTTACGGCCGACTGTCGACTGCTGTTTTGAACATAGATTGCAATAATAAAACAAAGAATGAGAAGGTGATGGAAGGAAGAAACAAAATATAACATAAGGAAAGACAGAAAGAGAAAGTGATAGAATGATTGAAACAAAGAATAACATAAGAGAAAGTGATAGAATTATAAAAACAAAGAATAACATAAGAGAAGGTGGTAGAAGGAAGGAACAAAGAATAACATAAGGAAAGACAGAAAGAGAAAGTGATAGAATGCTTAAAACAAAGAATTACATTAAAAAAGCTGATAGAAGGAAGAAACAAAGAATAACAAAAGAGAAAGTGATAGAATTATAAAAACAAAGAATAACATAAGAGAAGGTGATAGAAGGAAAAAACAAAGATTAACATAAGATTAAGAATGGAAAGAAGAAACAAAGAATAACAAAAGAGAAAGTGATAGAATTATAAAAAATAAAGAATAATATAAGAGAAGGTGATAGAAGGAAAAAAAACGAAGAATAACATAAGAATAGAAGAAAGAAACAAAGAATAACATAAGGAAAGACAGAAAGAGAAAAAGATAGAAGGAAAACAAGGTATAAAATAACGGAACAGACCACGATAAAGAGCATGGTATAGTAAACACAAATTGCATGAAAAGCAGGCGCGCGGTTTTTGCCCAAACCGGAACAGGCTCCGTCATACAATCATGATTGAGAACTCCGTCCGTTCAATCAAATTTTAGCGACCGTGATTCTGCAGAATCATGATACAAAACGTATCTTTTTCAGCGTTTCATGTTTGTGTTTTCAAACACGTTTATTTTTACGACCGACGAAAAAATCGCTTAAACGCATTGCGTTTTAAACTAAACGTCTTTAGAAACCTTGATTCTAGGGTGAAAAAGTGTTGATTAAACGCACCCAAAAATAAAAAAACCTGTACGGTATACATCATGCCAAATCTGCTTTTTAAAAGCGACCTGTATAGATAGAGCACCTATTTTTTTGTTGTATCAATGTTTCCCACGAAAGTCTCTTTTAAAAAAAGGAAAAATTGTTTTTAACACATTCAATTATTGTATATGTATATTTTGTATTTAAAATACACTTAACAATTGATTCTATTCAAATTTGTACAGAATAACTATTCATATAATGCCTCAAAACTACTGTTGGGCAAAGGTTGTTCTACAAGGACAATTGCAGGCTTTATTTGAAGCTCTCCCCGTTATTATCTACAGGCCAACATCATATACTCAAACCGAATCATTTGTTATGAATATAAAAATGAAATACATAATATGTTTATCAAATATCAAGTATAAATATTTGTATACATTTAAGAAATAGAACGAAAAATCACCTTCCTTTAAAACCTCTTTCCTTGTTTCTCTTTAGCAATTTTTGTGTACAGGGTTGCTGTAAACATATGGTTTAATTGATCGATTGATTCTATTGGCCAATCTTCCAACATACAACAATATACAAGAATAACAGATAAAAATTAAGTCAGCTTGAACAGGATAAGCCAAGAAAGCTTGAGAGCTTATTTCCAGTGGTGTCCGCAACATACAGTGTACATGTACAAAAATTAGTAAGTTAGAATAGCAATATTTACAGACAGATAAGGAAAACAAATTATTAAAGATAATTTTGATGATAATAACAATAATAACAACATTAAACTGATAGAAATGATAATAAGAAGGAGGAGAAGAAAAAGAGGAGGAGGAGGAAGAGGAAAATAATGATGAATATTGTTTAGGCAGTATTGCTAACATCATGCCTACAAGTGTGTGTAAAATAAATGGTGCATGTACCTTCAGCTTTTCGAAATGTCTTACCTTTGCAATACGGTAGACCACCAAATTAATCACAAAGCTTTTTTTATTTCTTCATGCATGAATATTATGCAGGCACGGCTGAACAAATTTATCAAATCTACCGTCAATATTGCGTTTGGTAATTTCTTGGGTAAGGCTTGTTGATAACGAATGAAAAAAACAATCTCCAGCAAATGGCAATATCATTTGAATGGAACTGGCTGCCTGTATGGATGTATTACCTTTCAGTAAATGTTGTGTGTTGTTTAAATGAATATAGAATGGAAAATGAATAACAACACAAAAAATATTACATATTTATTCTGGTGAAATATTTAAAGAAAATCCATTCTTGCACTTTTGATCTAATATAGGTAAATGTAGTAAAGGGTTGTGATTTACATGTACATGTATACATGTAGGTTAGGTTACTCATTAAGGGATCCGGTAACTTTGTCTCAGATTCTGAAACAAAATTCTGGATTTAGCTCATGATGCAATGATAATTATAAACCTTTAGGTCAGTCAGGAAACCCATGACTTTTACAAGCCGATCGCCTGTCTGTTTATCAAGATATTTATGATTGGAATTACAAATTTTGAAAACCGTTCGCCTGACGGTTTTCATAACACTACAGTCTATTGGGGAAAATGAGTATGGTAAAACCAGTCACTCAAAGATTTTCACTTTTTTGAGGCACTTCTTGATCATTTTGAAGCGCAATTTTGTTAGGGCTTCAATATTACACCATATCACAGATACTGATAACACGTAGGGCCGTGTATCTCAGATTTAACATTGTTAAACGATCCCTTTAATTGTCATCCTCTGGCTATGGAGTACCGAAGCTGTGACGTCATAAAAATCTATTTTTAGAATTTCTCAATTTTTTCTTCATTTTCCGAAAGAACATAAAAAATAATGTCCAAATGTCGAAAACCAATTGAATATGTTAAATATTGGCTGAGATATGACCATCTGAATAAAGATACTCCCCATAGGAACTCAGTGTTATATGCTCTGGCTCCTAATGGTTAGGAACCAGAGCATATAACACTGAGTTCCCATAGGACATAAATTCATTCGGATGGTCATAACTCAGCCAATATTTAACATATTCAATTGGTTTTTCTATATTTGGACATTATTTTTGGTGTTCTTCCGGAATATGAAGAAAAAATTGAGAAATTCCAAAAATAGATTTTTGATGACATCACACTTCACCACTCTATAGACCTAAACATATATGTACCACAATCTAATCCCCCCCCCCCCCCCTTTGCCCTCTCTCCCTCCCTCCCTCCCCCTCTCATACTCTATCTCTTTTGTATCTTTCTGTCTCTTTCCCTCCATCTCCTTCTCTCACTCATATCTCCCATCCTCTCCCTTTCTCTCTCTCTCTCCACCATCTACCCTCTCTCCCTTTCTCTCACTCTTTCATCTCCCCTATCTCTCCTTTTCTCTCTCTCTCTCTCTCTCTCTCCCTCTATCCACTCTTTCTTCTCTCTATCCTCATCCTCAAATCGCTTTCTCTTTTACTATCTTGCATTCACCCTCCCTATAACTCTCTCTGTCTCTCTCCCTCTCACTAACTCTCTCTCCCTTTGTTCAACATCTACAGAGCGATGCTATCAAACTATCTCCTTCAATGCTATGAAATAAAACAACCTGCAAATCTATCAAATCCGAGAACACCATACGGTACAGTATTTGTTTGTGTGTTCTGGTTTGTATAACTTACGTTGAAAAGTGATGTTTTATGTAAGATGGATTGTATCTCTCTCTCTCTCTTTCAGCCATATCACATTGCATCAAAACAGGCGATAGAAGCCGCACATCAATTACGATGCAACTCTCCCGCTCTTGCAATCGACTGGAGGCTATTGGTATGATCAAACTTCCTGGGAAAGAATCATTTGGCTCGGGATGGACAAAGTATCTACTCAATTTTGCAGTAATAAAATTCACTTTGCCCCAACATTATAAACAGTCATTTTGACAATGACCCAGAAAAAAAAGGGTTACATACATTATGTAGTGTCAAATGAAGTGCATGGGTAGGACTGCTTCCTGAGAGCCTCATTGAGTACCATACAGTGTTATTTCCCTTAAATAATTGTCACATTTGGGTAGGGGAAATAGTAGATTTGAATTTTGCAATATGCTGCCACTTTTCAGGAATTTAATGCTCAGTTTCAATTTTAGAATTCCAGACATCAAATGACACGTGACCATGCAAGTAGCAACACATACATATTTTCACTCTATTTTCCACTCTTCAGAGGTCACATCAATGATCACTCAACATTAAAATGGGTACAACGAAAAATAGGATGTGGATAACATCAGCTCAAGAAAGTAATGGAAAATGTACAAATAAAATGAAATATAATATTAGCCCAACTAAAAATTGAATTTTATCCTAGATAAAGGGTTCCTTTTGTATATATGTACATATCTACCCTGGGGAGTGTTTCTCAAAGGCTAAGATCGACTTTAAGTTGGACTTTAATAACTATGGCAGGTTGTTCATGCCATTATTTTCTCTCATCATTTACTGGCATTTGTTTCTCAAGGGTCGTACCAATCGTGGTCACAAATCTACAGAATTTACATTTTTTTATATTATCTAAAGATCATAATGGTGAGAGCAAACGGTAGCATGAACGGCCTACCATAAAGTCGATCTTAGTCTTTGTGAAACACTCCCCTGGTTGCACGGGACAACATAAAATGGGTACAATGAAGAAATAGGATATGGAAATGCACACACCTGTATCAAATGAATAATAATAATCAAACACAAAAAAGTGTAATTTCATCCTTGATAAAAGGTTCTTTTAAATGTCTAACCCTAGTTGCAAAAAATTGGTACGATGAACAAAACAAGGGCAATAATGGAAAATGCCCATTATCAAATGAATAATGATAACCTGAAACAAGAAAAGGTGCAATTTTATCCTCGAAAGTACTTTAAACAAAAAAATCACATACCTGCACTGGTATCCGTTGCCATGTTGGTCTTGCATAGTAAAGTACTGCCCACTCAGGTTGGGCGGTTCATGTCTTGCTATATCAGAGACCTCGGTGTTATACTGGACATTGAGGCCAAGTTTGGTTGTGTAGTCATTCAGGTACCTGACGTAGGTGTCTGCATCAGGGAAGAACTCCTTGGAGTAGTGCCTGGAAGAGAATCAAGGAATGACAGTTAACTTTCTTTAAAGTGGGACTACACTGCTTGTAGCTACTTGCGTCAAGAAACATAAAGCTAAAGTAATATCAGTCTTGAGAGGGAGCTATACAACATAACAAGTTTATTATTCACAATTTCATTACTTAAGACTCGATTTCAACCGTGACAACGATCATTGAATATTTTAAAATTGCATATACATGTATGCATCCAATATGTTCATCTGAACCAAATTCATGACCCTATACCAAAACTTTGTATTACCTTTAACTACTTTTTTTCTGAAATTAATAACAAAGGTATTGAGCAATAATAATAACAGCATTCAAAAGAACCCAATCTTTCAACCAAACAATGACCATATGTTACATGTATGCTTCATGTACAGGTGTACCTGCCAATTCTAAAATGCGCAGTACTTTCCACATAAAACATTTTCTTGGACAATTTTCAAAAAGGGAAAGATTCATCTCTTTTTTTCTTTCTATTTCTAATACAAATTGGCTGAACTTGAAAATATTATGTAAGGAAGATACATGTACTGTACTCTTACTACATGAGTATTAAAATTGTCACCATCTATAACATATTTTCCTGAATATATTTTGCACAGTAAATGTTCATCTCTTTTTCTATTTCTTCCAAATAAGTAGAGCTTGAGAGGACAAAGAAAGATGTACATGAACTAGACTTCATGAGTAAACTCTCATCACCCCTGAAGTATGGAATTCTATACCAGATTTTCTTTAGCAAATCTATAAAAAGGAAACACATGTCTCTTTTTACTTTCTTTTTTCCGCAGAAATTTAGCAGAACTTGATAAAAACGAAAGGAGGGTGTACTTACTTCATGAGTAAACTTTCATCATCACTAAGAAGAGAATTCCAGTCATGTCTCATATTGAACTCTTTGTTTGTCTTTCCTGTGTGTCTCTTGTTGATGCTGATCAGCTTCCGATGGCGGGGGTAGGTGTTGAAAAATGACCCGCTCATGTTTGCTTTCTCAAAAATGACATAATTGCGCCCCGCCCTCTCCAAGAAGAACCCCATCTGCAAGCCTGAGGGACCCGCCCCGACGACGCAATAGTTCCATTTTTGTGCCGACGATTCTTCGGTGAGGTACGCTGGGATGAGGAAAGTACATAATAGAAATGGGAGAATCATCTGAAGAAAAGCCATGATGATGTTCAGTTCACTGGCAAGCAGCCAGCTAGAATGAAATCAATTTGTTAAATCCTTGAGAGATATATAACCGTTTGGTTACGACCATATGTTTGTAATCGCTCTGGTGTCCTAGAAGAATACCAGCAAGACTGATCACAATATGATGAATGGCTGGAAGTATTGATATCTATCTCATGCAAGGATCCAGGCAAGTTCCTTATTGTATCAAATCAAAATGAAATATGATGCATGTTCTACCACGGGTATATTCTCTCTCTTGGGGAAATGTATGTTGTTGCCATTGAATGTTTCCCCAAGTCGAAAATCAAATCAAACCTCCTGCATAGATGGGTAGCAGTCTTCTGGAACGAATAACCGGAGACACTGCGCATGTCTCTGTGCGACTGTGCATGTGTGTTTGGAGAGCGATTTGTTTTACCCGCTCCTGTGAGCGTGAAATGACTGTTTGTCGAAGCGCCGCACAGCTGTGCGTCGGTGGACTCCTCTCTCCTCAATTATGGATGCAGCGGAGCGTCCACGCACCGTCCTCCTCGGCAAGCCTTGCGTAAACTCTCCCCCGCCGGGATGCGCTCCTCCTGTATGCTCCGACACTGTTTAAAACCCGAGACGGACCGTTGATGAATAATTGATGACGAGTGGGTGAGGATAACATCTCAATGCAACCTGCCGTGGGGGACGTTACCGGACGACTCGGATCAGGAAAGAAGACACCGCTCGTTGTCAGTCCATGCATGCACTGATTTTGTGCGCAATTACATGTAATCCTCCGCGTGCAAGAAGCAGGGCTACATGATCCGTTTACAGATTAATGACTTGTGTTTTTACCACTCACTTCACTCGACGGCACATGCTGTCTTGTAGGTGTCAATTTTAAATTGAGACGTGGTTGGGTTCGTCCATGAATACTGATGACTAGATGCACTTTGTAGTATAAACCTGTAAGAAAAATAACATATCATACATGTAGATTAATCATTTTTCTCAAACACAAGGATCACTGAGACTTACAGGTACTTGCAGTTATCATTTGAGAAATATGATGTCATTTAATTTCATGAGCTGAGGGATTAAAACTTGAAATGGAACTCGGTAAAAAAAATCTGAATGAATATAAACACTCAAAAGAACAAACATTAATTTTAAATAATCTTTTAAATTTAATCTTTAAGTAGAAGAAGAAGAAAAAGTCCCTTTTGTAATACATGTACATCTAGTTTATAATTGTACCACATTGTTTCTAAGGCTTCGGCTTCAAAGTGGGAACACAGGTCTGCATTCTAAATACCATCATACATGAACATGGGTTGGGTTGCATTGCAATATTTCCAAAAAATGGAATTGAAAGCAATCCTTAAACATTCAATGCTTACTCATAAAGTGTCAATACGCAGTAGCCACTAAAAAGGGAAAGGCCTTAACCCCACATTCCAAATTTTAAAAAAAAGAATGCACATACTTTGTTTCTTTAAAAAAAAAATTACAGTGAATATACAAGTAATCGATCTCAACAATATCTTTATTACCGTTCATGAATTCATGCTTTTTTCCCCAATAATATAGCTTCATGTAGACACAGCCAATGCCTAACAGCAAAGGATGTTATTTCAGCATTAGGATGTGTCTGTATAAAAACTATTAATTAATTTTGCATCACTCTACTGAGTATTGAACAGGAAATGGCCATCGCTTCAAGATATTTTTTTGTAAATATGGGAAGTTTTTTGGGGAAGAAGGGTGAATTCCTCAGTGCATTCGATCTGCCCACGACCAGGATATGAAATAAGCACCTGCTTTAATGTTTGATGAAGGGGAGGTGTGAAGTGGCACAGCCTTGTCCCATAGGTAATGTCTGCAGAGGGGTACCCCCTTTCACACACGGAAAACTAAATGTACATACATGTATATGTAATCTGATAAATGATAAGTCTGCAGTTCTATACATGTTTATATATGCGAGTGATTGGTCTATATAAATTGTTTCAATGTAAACAAGCCACCCTAATGAAACTCAAATAGATAAAAAGTTACATGTAATGAAGCATTTTAAAGGGAAATCCAACCCAAATAGACAACTACTCTATTAAAAGAAAGCAAAAAAAAAATCAGAGAAGCAAACTGATGAAAGTTTCAATTAAATCTGACTAATGTAAGAAAGTTATGATTTTTTGAAAGTTATAATCACTATACTGTACGTATGGGTACTTCAAATTGGTTGAAGCGGTAATGTCAATGTGATGTAGTGCCGGACTACTTTCCCATCTGTTCCAACATACAAAATGACTAAAATTATTTTGTTTTCCCCAAAAATGTATGGCTGAGGAGGGTCTGGTCTTTTTAGAGGACCTACAATGTATATAAAAATATGCCATCTACAAGAAAAACAGAAATTAATGATATTGTTATACATGGCAAATGGGAGATAAATCCACGTCCTACACAGGCGCGTACGCAGGGGGGGGGTTTGGGGGGTTAAACCCCCCCCTTTGGTAATTTTTTGTGTGTAAACCCCCCCCAAAACCCCCTAAAACCCCCCCCTAAAAAAAAGTTATTCCCATGACCGACCTAAAAAAGGTGACCTTACCCCCCCCCCCCAACGGGTCAAAATGTCAAATTTCTTTCTTGTTTTGTAAATACTGATACGGTATCAGTTCTTGCAAGGATGATCTTCATAGCTTCATCATTAAATACAGATGGTTTTGCTTTTATATACATTTACAATAATAATTGAGAAAACACCTTTCTATCAGGATATTATGGTACAAGGCCATTGTGAAAAACTTAGTGATTAAAGCAATGAAAACATTCTTAAGGCAGTGTTTTATTTAAGAACCTAATAAAGGGTTGAACTTCAAATAGTGCAAGAACTTTGCAGTTTTGCACGCAGCTGCAGATTTCTCTTAAAGGTAATACAAAGTTTTGGTATGGGGTGATGAATTTTGTTCAAATTGGAAGCATATGCAATTCTAAAATTGTAAAAAATAAACTCTTTATGTTGTCTAGCTCCCTCTCTAGGTCAAGATATTAATTAAGCTATAAAACAATGTTTCTTGACTAAAATCGACCAATTAACTACTTCCGTTTTGGAAATTATATATCACAACTACATATTCTGAGATTTTCATGGTCGCAGCTACCATTGTACGGCCGTAGGCGCTATTTGAACTTTACAAAAATTGACTGGGAGCACCAGTAAATTTTTATATTCAATTTTTCTCGAAAGCAGAAGTGTTTTAGGGGCTAATTTTTTTAGTGCTTATAATACATTCACAGGGAGAACAAATATATCAAAATTGTGAAGAATCACTCATATCCACCCAATTTTCAAAACTTTGTATTACCTTTAAAATGAAGTCTATCCTGATTTTAAGTTGGATTTTATAATAGAAGCAGACAAATAAGAGGAACAGCTCAGTGAAACCAATTAAAACCAATTAAAAATAAGAAAGTTATGAATTTTTAAAGGTGTGATTAATCAAACACAAATATAGTACATGTACATGTAAATGGTCATTTTCACAGTAAAGGGTGTAACTTTTCTCAAACAGGGTCAAAATTTCAAAATATGTTTTCATAATCATTTCTACTAAAATTAGTACTATAAGTGTCTAAATTATGGATTTTTTTTGGTTCTGGAGCTTAAACTACATGAGAAACCTGGACAAATAATGAACAACTGTGACAAATATGATAAATTTGAACAAAAACAACATTTTAATTCTATCAACTTAAATGACAACATTTGTTCTCCAAATATAATTCAATTGCAATTTTTCATTTGCTATTCTAATGTACTTAAAGGCTTATAAAGCTTTTTTGGTCAAACTTATTTGGTCTTTAAAAAAATTCAATGCGTTTGTCAAATTCAAGATAAAATATGACTTTGACATTTAATTTTTCAAATTTACCTATCTTCCAAGAGGGGGAGCAAAATACAAATTATTATACAAATACCATTCAGTGAAGGCTAATTACCATGCAAATTCCAAAGAAATCGCATTTCAAATGAGGAAGTTGAAAATTTCTCATGTGTGTGTTTCGGAGGCTTCAGGTTAACAAAATGCCTGTTTCGGAGGCTTCAATCATGTTAACATAAAATGTTGTCCATTACTTAGGTAACATATTAAGAAAAATTCAACTTAAACTGTTAATGATATGTTAAATTACTAATATAACACCTAAAACATTTGTTTACAGAGTAAAAATACTTGTTAATATAAAGTATGGTACATGTATGTTACAAATTATCTTTACTTAATACAATGAGTTTTTTGTTCAGTACACAAACATTGCAAAGTCACTTAATAGCATCCATGAGGATTTCAAATCTCTGCTGATACTCAGGGAAATATATTGTCAAGTATGTAATTTCCAAGGAAATCACTTTTCTCATATCAAAGTTGAAACATTCAGGAAACATATATTGTATAGGATCAGTTCAAAGTAGTGTTTCGGAGGCTTCAAACATGTTAACACACTATATTTTCAACTACCAAGGCAATATACAAAGCGAAATTTAACCTTACTTTTGAAGATTCAATAAAATGTTGAACTGAAAGTAAAGTACTTAAAATAATTGTTCACATAGAAACCATTTATGTTAATTCATAGCAATGTATCATTACCCTTCACTTGCGTCTTTGTCATCATTTATTCTTAGTGCAAAGAATTTAATTTCCGCACAGTGGCTTCCACAAACTTGTTTGTTATGTGTTATAACATTTACATGTACACTGACATTCATATTTTTTAAACCAATAGCATAGTAAGTATTTACAGGTTTTTGTCCTGGAACACAATTGTGTTCTACTTCTTATTTCAAAGAAATTTATCTGCCAACATGTCCATTTCTCCTTAAAAATTATAAAGGTAAGCTCTGCCGGCTGGGGTAGGGGTCCTGGTTGGTAGAGCCATCTTCTGTATTACATCTTTTTTAGGCTGATGGGCTTCACAGTCCTCTGTAAATTCATACAGACCATTGCTGTTCCGGCGCATGAATTTGACTTTGACATTGTCATCAATCACAGCTTTTACCTAGTAGCAAAATAAGAATATATAGCAAATACAAACTTTCATTAAAACACAGAAAAACAGCTAACAGAATCCATTTCACTTCCTTGAAATATCTCACAGTCCCTTATTTGATTTCATTCACCCTGTTAACTTTGTTCAGTACCACAACATCTGCTCATATATATTTTAGAAAGATCTTATTGTCTATGTATTTCTCAAATAAAGAAAGTTGATCCTGTTAAATGTTTTTTAATAATCCAAGATCTAACATGGGTAATACTTACGAGAGCCATGAAAACCACCCCATTTGTAGTCCTGCTGCTAGATGAAGGTGCATCAAAATATATGGCCACATAATCGCTCACATTGATCCTGCAATTGGAGAAGAAAATAGGAAATTAGCAGTTTGTACTGCACAGAACAATGTTAATACATATATCTGAGCTTGGACACTAAAAAACAATCATTTTGTTTGTGCATTACATAATAATTTATTATTTATCCATGTGTTGTTTAAGAATTAGTTTAGAAGTCTATACGGGCACCATCACTAAGGATGCTTAATGTGTACATTACACAAACCTTTAGGTACTAATTAATGACAGACTTGTTTTTATCTGTTTTGACCATGGATTTGCAGGAATAACCTGTTCAAAATTGTAATTTGTACAAGGATTTCATTCCTTATTACTAGTTTACCATTGTGCATAGCCATAGACCTGTTTATGTACACACATGTATATCAGGAGTCTAATTTAAACATTTGGTACTGAGGCAAACCTTAAAGGTCAGGTGACATCCAAATATAAGTTGATCCATGTTTATGTGCAGGGCCGTATACAACTCATAATTTGTTATAAATATATTTCATAGATTTTTAAATATTTTACAATAATTTTCTCAGACCTGCTAAGCTCCACCCTAAATAAATGCTCCAGATTTCATTCATCTATCTGTTAATCATTAGTGACCTAACAAGAGAAATTGTTATGTAACTTTCTCCAGCTCAGCACATGCTCACAAATACCTCCACGTTACCTTTCTTTTCCTGGTGATGCTACACCACTTCTGACATAGCAACTCATATGTTGGTATTGTATGGTCTATTGTAAACAGGTGATCAGCTCTGGTTAAGCTATTACACATACCACCGTCTCTTGTTAGCTCACTAATGATTTACAGATGATGTCACAAGATGAATGAGATTTGGAGCATTTTTCTAGGCTGCACATCAACAGGAATCAAACTATATTTGGATGTCACCGACCTTTAAAACCACAAACATTGAGTATGATAAAGGTACATGTACAATGTACAATACAGATCGTAACTAGGCCTTACTATATTTTTAGTGACAAATCTAAACTTCAAAAACTTTCACACATCAGTTCCATTACAATGACCCATTAAAAAAAAAGTACAAGTTAAGTAATTTAAGGACAAAATATACAGTTCTTACCTCTATATTCTTGTGGATAACAGTAAGGAAATGAGTAGTGTTCATGCCTGTCTGGAAGAGATGCTATCTAGTATCAGATGTTGCTAGCAGATGTTGCTAGCACATGTTGCTGTAACCTTGTCAATATCTTCATGATCTTCATGGTCTATTGTCGGCACTAACATCCTTTGGCAAGACACTAATCTACATTTGCCACACTCGACCCAGGTGAGGTAAATTGGGTACGTGGCATAAATATTATGGATGTCTTATAATTTGGGAAAATATAGTGATTCATTTTAATACTTTATATATTAAAATATTCATAAAGCTTGGAAGATTTATATGTATAAACTTTTTTTATTATTTGGTGAATGATTCTTACATTATCAAGGTTTGAAACAGGTGAATACTCCTAGTACTGGTGTAAAATTTCTTTCTGAAATACTGACTATTTGTAAATCATTAAAAATATAAAAAGCCAATAACATCTAACACATTCCTGTCCTTTAATAGACCAAAACCAAACATTCAATAGGAAAACTGTAAACAATCCCCTATCTATAAAACCACAATAGCCCAAAATATGGTGTTAACTACAGTTTGAAGCCTCCGAAACAAGTTTTTTTTGGTTATTAGTAAGTCTTGAAAAAAATTAACTGGATATCTATTTACTTTCAACTTCAAGGGAGCCTGCACATCCTAACCTATGATTGCCATGCAGATTTAACATGAAACACATCGGTCTAGGTATTTAAAAAATCAAAAGTAATCTTTTTGCTGTTTCGGAGGCTTCAAGTGTTTCGGAGGCTTCAAGTGCTAACGGAAAGTTTGTATTGTCTGTTATTCTTTAACAGTGGGGAATATCTCAGCTATTTTTTGACAAGTGATTTAGGGGTCCTAATGCTACATTTTGATATAATGATTGGATAAGTTCCTATATTCATATTTGTACAAGCTGTCTGAATAGTTTGTTTCGGAGGCTTCAATTCAGCTAACGGAAAAATGGCACGACTCAGTCAAGCTTTTAAAAAAATCTTACAAGCAACATGATCAGACAAATTTTGTCATTAGTTGGAAGTATAGATATCAAGTGTTATATCAAGAACAAATGAGATGGTAGAAAGCACTTTTCAAACCAGAGCTCTTGCTATGAAGTTTGTTAACTATTGTTAACGGAAAATGAAGTCTCCGAAACGACAAATAACAACTCTCTGTTATCAAAAATAGAGGAGCAGTTACAGTTACAACTGCTTTGGCACTTTTTATTGAACATCTAACTTCACATTCTGCATAACAAAAACAATCCTCGCTGTTCCTGAAAAAAATGCAGGGCTTTACAAAAATGTCTATGTATTTTGTGTACATCAAAAGGGTCACATTTAGGGTACTTATGTGCATGCCAAAATTTAACGAAGTAATCCCTGAAGAAGTTTATGCTACCCAAGGTAGCACCCAAGTAGGTTACTCATATGCCAAAATATCTTTGAATTCTGTAGCTTTATGAGATCACTAGAGAAAAAAATGTCAAAATTTCAAAGTTACACCCTTTACCGTGAAAATGACCGTATATCATTGTATCATTTACATGTATACCTGAGATATGTCTGTTTTCGGGCCAAAAGGGTGTTAGCACATACACACGTAATTAAGTTAATACAGAGTTAACGCCTTCATTGCTCTCAAAAGAAGGTATGGTCGTTTCTTTACACAAAATTTATTCACCGTAAATTTCTCACGCGGAAAGCTCCTACATGTAGGAAAGAAGCGAAAGTAAGCGCAGAGATCCAGCCTCTTCAAATTACAGCATCGCCTAATCTTTGATTTCCTGCGGGCGGCCGCTCTCTGCCACGGCTATTGCTCTCAGACAGAAGTGTTATCGCCATGGATACCATCGATCGCTTGTCTGTGTGAATAACTGACATTTCCTAATGGTATGTCAACACGGTGTGAACACGATCGACGTAGTCCGATATGCTTTCGCAAATCTGTTCGGCGCTCATGTTTCAAGACATGAGTGATAGGTTGGTTTTTACGTATCTATTAAATCTAAAGTGTACAGCACTTGAGGATCTTGAAGTTTCAAACCAGTTCCGTGTGCCAGGAGGATGAAAGAGATCCTGAAAGGATCTTCACTCAGCATGTATACCACTACCGGTACTACATGTAGTTGGGTTCATTTCCTTTTCAATTCTGTGAAGATTGAAGCTTCATGTTAAAAAGATTTACTTTCATATGTAGCTGAACATACCTGTAAAGGAAATCTATAAGATTTGGGGGAGTGAGGGACTATGATTTTATCTCTTTTCTTTTTTTTTCTTCAGCAAGTACAATAATTGACAGACGTTAATATGGCATTAGTATGTTTTTTTCATTGATCGATCACGAATCGAAAACAAAACATGGCATGTTGTCATTTTCAATTGGACCTACATGTACATGTACATGATTGACAATGCAGTAATTATAGTAAATAAATAAACACAAGAATAATAGAAGAATAAGTCCCCCCCCTTAACAATAACAACAACAACACCATATGTATCTCGATGTATGCAAGCAAAGTGAATGTCAATGTGAGTGGAACACATACTTATATTCATCCAATATTTTCCATCAGCCATAAGGCATCTAGAGTTGTAGTATTCTATTACTTTCAAAAGTATACCGGTACATACATGTACCGGGGAGATGTAATGTACATAACAGACAATGAGGCCAACAGATGATAGAGAAAACGTCACAATCCTAATAACCAACACGAGAATGATTATGCACGAAGCTGATCATGCACTTCCTCAAGGGTATGTCATTTGCTCAAATTGCAATTCTCAAGAGAGAGATTGATACACGGCATAAAGTGTCATTGCCATGGAAACGCATCCTCATTGAGTATCATCATTTACAGGAGGGGTGTGCAGTTTCATATAGCATTCTCCTGAATCCCATATGGAGAAGATATCGCAAAAGGGTAATCTTGGAAGTGATTCCAGTCTTCTTTTTTACACAAAGTGCATGATCTTGCTTTTAATTAAAATAAGGTCTTCCGCTCTTTGTACTCTGGAGGTCATTCCATTCTTATACTGTATGCATATTTCATGAGAGAAAATAAAATGATACAAGATTCAATATCTTCTATGATTTTGCACACTTTTTCAGAATTAATTTGTTCTAAATATATTTTCATAAGCATTCATTCTTAATAATAATATTCTGTGTTTATAAAGCGCTCAATACATTGATACAACGATGTGCCTAAAATCAATTTTTTTTTTTCTACCACAAAATACGTAACAAAATAGACAATAATGAAGAAGAATTTCCAAAGGAAAAACAGAATATTCAAAAGATTGGAACATACTTGCCAAACTCGCATTTTTGGTTCCCTTATGTAAAGGCCTTAGCCTTTTTAAAATTACTGGAATATTACAGTATTAAATCCAGGAGAAACATTTGGAGCTTTCATACAGGTACTGTACCTTCTGCAAGACAGAAGAAATTTTACCCCTTGGAAATCAATGACTTTGACAAACAATACTGGTATTTCTAAAATGTTTGCTGTCTGTAATCAACCATCTGCAGTCAAAACCATTTTTCCGCCTCCAATTTTCAGGATTCAGTTATTTGCCTTTTGACAATTGGGAGTAGAAATATTACTTTCCTGTTATGTCTAATCATAAATAAGCATTAACAATCAGAATACTTCCAATCTAGAGGAATTTCCAATTCACTATATTATACATGTATGGTTATCATAAATTAACTACTTGCATACTACTTGCATTCGGTTGCCCCTGTACGCTCTAGGAATCATAAAATTCAATAGTCAACAGGTTAAATAATGCAGATACTAGACAACCATATGGTTATCATTTTTTCATAATAGTAATGATACTCTTTTATTTCAGAGGCTATTGTAAACTGCTCAGGTTTTTATTTCTGGAAATATACTGTATTGTACAGTCTGTGGCTTGAGGTTTAGATTGTAGGCATTAAAGGTACTATGTCCCATTTGCAGGCCCAAAAAATGAAAAAGTTAAATTCCAACTGCATTTGAAAGATAATACTAATTTAGAACTTCCCTAAAAAAGGTGGGGCTTGAAAATGTCTTCAAGCGGGAAAATAACGACTATTAGTTGTCAAATCGACTTTAGGGCTATAGAGCCCAAAAGTAATAGTCTTGATTTTCAGACAATTTTACAGAATGGTCATACGTTTTATGCTGTGCAAAGATTCAATCAGTTTAATCTTGGCCATCACAAGAAGTGGGTTATTGATGTAGACAAATGCTCATGTACCCTTTACAACTCTTTTCATGTATGTTATTACCAAAGAAGAAAAAAAGCCAGTCAGTCACTCAATAGTGTCTGACAGTGAAGTCTAGCAAGTAAACGTTTTTCCTTGCATAATTTGAATATGAGGACACTGCTAACGTTTAAATTTCACAGATAGGACATACATGACATATTCATAATTCCTGCAAAGTTCTACAGCATTTGAGGTTGGCTGCAAAAGGGACATAGTACCTTTAATACTATCCACACATTGGACCATGATGATGGAAAACGGCTCTGTTTTATCCTGTATATATTTCAATAAATAAATAAATAAATAAAATAATGAACCTATAAATAAAATAAATACATGTGTAGTACCAGGTTTGTGTTTAATCCAATGTTATGCAGTGATCAAAGATAACAGACAGGTTATTATGCATTTCAAGCACTTATTTTAATTACCCCTAGGACTATGACCGGGTACCGTTTGTATAATATCCTGTTAGTATGATTCACACAACAATATGAATGAATAAACGAGTTACAAATTATTCAAACTAAAGTTAAGGGCCCACTACGTTACTGGTACAATCTAGATTTAACAACTGGTCAATTACAGTAAATAAATATCCACTCATATGTAATGCTGATAGCCGCGACATTAGATGTAGATAGCATTTGACGGACTCAGATGGAGTATTGTTTCAGTGAATATATATGCTAAATAGAGAGAAAGAAAAAAAATTCTTCCCTATATTGGAAAAGATACCTCACCAGAAAGAGAATAAATAATTGATCTCATTAATCATTACTCTATAGTACTCTTCGCCTACATAAAAGTATATGAGATGTAGCAGTTGGCATAATCTAATTATTAAGTAGAACATAAGGTGTGAGAAATTAGTTTATCTCTAACCTAAGACAGAGGAGCCAATACCAGGCAAAACCCACTCCTCTTCATAATGGCAAGATGGAAAAGTGACATGAGGCGCTTCTTCATCATCTCGAGATTGCCAAATAGCCCGCTATTTCTGATTTGGGAAATAATCCCGAAGTAACAAATCGCGTCTTCACTATTTCGAGATTCAACCTCGAAACTTGAAACTCGACCTTGAGAAATTAGCTCGAGATATTTTGCTCATCGTTAGCGCGTATTGCGAATCTTCGGTCTAGTGAAGACGCACGGGACAAATAGCTGGATATTTTGCCAAATAGCTGGTTATTTTGTCAAATAGTGGGATATTTTGCAAACTATCCCAAGATATCTTGGGATGACAATCCTGACCAAATATCCTTCTAATTGCTACTTCGGTCTGATGAAGACGCAAATTAGCTGGATAGTTTGCGATCGGGATAGTTCAAATAGCTGGATATTTGGCAATCTCGAGATGAAGACAGGCCTACTGACTACATGGGCCTTTTATGCTTATAAATCAACACATTTTTATCAGGAAGGCTACCAGTGGTCATTCCAAAAGAGAGAGGTAACAAGAAAGTGAGAGAGGGGAAAAGAGAGGAATTGGGAATTGTGCGTATCAGGACAATTACCCCCCCCCCCCCTTCTCCGGAAAGGTATAAGGGGTAATGAAGTGCCCTCCATCCATAAAAATTGATGATAACGTTGAGTTTTTTGTAATGTTTTTAAAATCATTTTTCAATTTTTTCATTTTGAGTTTTGTTTCATTTTATCTTCCAGATATTTTTCTTTACTTGCCAACAGTTTTGCCTGGCATCATCTTCCCCTTAATGATGTCTTTTCTTTGCTCATCATATATTTATTCATTCATTCGATTCAATTCATTCAATGTATTTAATTGTCCAATGTCATACATGGATATTTGGTTTGCTAAGGCCAGACAAAGTTAACAAAGAACAGAAGTATGATACCTGCCTACATGTAGCCTCCGGAAAGCTCTAAAATTAGAATTCTAACTAGACGTACTAATCCACCCTCGAGATTAAAATGAATTTATCTCACTCGTACTCTAATCCAAAAATAGCTACCATTAAAAAAATGTAATTACACCTACTCAGCCTCCTCCTCACTTAAAAACCCCAAATGTAATCATGTCATACAGTACATGTACATGCTTTTGAGGCACTGAATGAAAACGGAACACGCATCTAACCCCCATGGTCAGTGATGAGGAACTAATAAACGGTCTTGCCTGACCGGTAGTAATTAATGAGACAAGAAAGACATAAATAAATCTGATTTAATAAATATAATTATCTTGTTAACCCTACCATGCGCCTGTATCCTGTATAATTGCTATGCTACTGCATCTCAATTCGCACGTGGCATGTGCACATTCATTGTTGTTCAGAAAAGGAAACAGCTATAATAATTATAATTGTAAAGTATTGAAGATGCATAGAAGTGGGCTCTCATGGGGAATTCAACACCATTGGGTTGTTAACCCAATAACCGGTATTATTGTCAATTGCCAGGATTAATAGCCATCAGTTTTTTTACCAACAGGTCTTATGTAATGCTCTGGATTTTCTACCAATCGCTCTTTAGGAAAAAATTATTATCTTGCATTTCCCTCACCTGTAGACTCTCCAAGATTCTGAAACAAAATACTGGATTTAGCTCTTGCTGCAATCATAATTATAACCCTTTAGGTCAGTCAGGAATCCCATGACTTTTACAAGCCGATCGCCTGTCTGAATATCAAGATATTTATGATTGGAAATCGAAATATAACAACGATGCCTTTAATGGTATTTCCATCAAGTTGGTGTCAGTGAATTATAACCTAAGTACTGCACATGGAAACTAAGATACATGGCCCTACATGTACATGTTATCACTAGATATGGTGTAATATTGAAGCCCTAAAAAAATTGCGCTCTAAAATAATCATGAAGTGCCTCAAAAAATTAAAAATATTTGAGTGACCGGTTTGTCAAGGTAATTTAATCCCAATTTGTTTTCTGGTCGAAGAGTGGCAAATCATATACATGTACATGTATGGTTCGTTGATTATCTACCATTTTAATCGTTGCACAGTTCATCAGGTCTTTGTACATGTGCGTACCAGGTAGAGGTCGGTTAGATGCACAAACATATGCAGTTCAGTTCATTGCTGTCTAATTTTACACCGATTGCATTGTACATTGTAAATGTGCAATATTGCTTTGCTAATACGACCTTTCAAAATGCATGCTGTTAATTAGCAAAGAAATGCACAGAAAACTTGATATTGAACTAAATAGGACACAACAGACATTGTATGAAGGGCCCTTGATAAATTGATCATTTGATAAAGAATTAAAGGTACGGTACTACTATGGCCCATTTGCAGGCCAAAAAAATGAAAAGGTTTAATTCCAACGGCATTTGAAAGATAATACTATTTTAGAACTTCCCTCAAAATGAAAGGGCTTGAAAATGTCTTTTGGTGGGAAAATCATGAGCATTACATGTGTATGAAGCTGTTGAATCGACTTTAAAGTGATTGTAATCATTTTAGTAATAGTCTGATTTTCAAACCCTTGTACCGAATGGTTGTACGTTTTGTGCTGCGCAGAAGATTCAATCAGTTTAATTTTGGCTATTACAAGAAGTGGGTTATTGATGTAGCATATACCTCAAATCTAAAAAAAATTACAAGGATGCTTCTGAACTGAAACCAAACAAAAATAGAAGCACCCACTAATAAAAGTTTGAAGGAAATATTGATTCCCCAAAATAATTCCTTGTTCATTTAGGAATATCAAATAGTCATCTATCATTTACTTCCTCTGCTGAGATAATATCAGCATAATGTTACATGACAGAGCAACTCAACTACTCTAGCGGATGTTTAGTCATGCCATGTCAAAGTGGACTTGAACTTGTAATCATTGGAAGTATGATAAGTATCTGTATTTTAATTTTATTCTTAAAGCTCCACTGTACTACTTGTAGATACTTGCTCCCTCTATATAGCAAACAATGCCTTATCGGTGACCATTGGTCCCCCATGATCCACTTTTTCTTATGTTAACTGAGAGCTGATTCGATGAGATAACCACCTGTCCAGTGACCTAGCAGGGTGGTCTAATCCCTCCTGTAAACTAGTACAGATGGGCTTTAAAACTTTAAATGAAATTCATCATGTAGAGGTTTCGTAGTCTAGTGGATTATGTCACCAGACTGTGGATCACTTGGTTAGCAGTTGGGGTCCCGCCGCAGCACGAATGTCCTTTGGCAAAACATTAATCTACATTTGCCACTCTCCACCCAGGCGAAGTAAATGGGTACCCGGTAGGAAAAAATTCCTTGTCAAATGCTTTAGCGCATTATGGTGTCTCAGCAATACTCAGCAACAGTCGAGGTAATAATATAATACTTTGTATTAAGCACAGTAGATTATAGGCCTACAGTATATCATCTAGTAGCTTGGCTATAGAGTGGTGAAGTGTGAAGTTAGAATTTCTCAATTTTTTCTTCATATTCCGAAAGAACATCAAAAAGAATATATGTCCTATGGGAACTCAGTGTTATATGCTCTGGCTCCTAACCATTAGGAGCCAGAGCATAACACCGAGTTCCTATGGGGAGTATATTTATTCAGATGGTCATATCTCAGCCAATACTTAACATATTCAATTGGTTTTCGACATTTGGACATTATTTTTGATGTTTTTTCGGAATATGAAGAAAAAATTGAGAGATTCTAAAAATAGATTTGTATGACGTCACAGCTTCGGTACTCTATATAAAATGGACCTATAACCTATTATTATCATTTTTTATTATTACCAATAGGCTTTGTTTATAGTGAGACGGAACACCTGCCACACCGGCTCCGCTCCCCAATCAATAAGTCCCTATCGATGAGCAGCTAATTAGCTTAGAGGTCAAGGTCTTCTACACAATCAATACGAGATGGAGAAAGAGTATTGTAGTGAGAGAGGAGAAAAGGAAAGGGAGAGAGAAGGAGACAGAGACAGACAGACGAAATGCAGAGAAAGAGAATGGTAGAGAGAGGCAGAAAAACAGATACAATTGTAATTTGTATTCTAGGCAACAGTCACAGAGACAGAGTGATACATGTACATGAACATGCCATACATTATGTATTCATGCACCAAGATAGAAAGACCAAGATCACATTATGTTACAAAGGTCAAATGTCTCATAATGGGTTTCGATAAATAGATTGATCACTTGTGGCATTTGTGAAATACATGTCTATTATCTTCTTCTTCTCCATTTTCTTGTTTTCTTCCTCTTCTTCTTTATCTTCCCCTTCCCCCTTCCCCCTCCCTCCCCCTCCCTCTTCTTCTTCTTCTTCTTCTTCTTCTTCTTCTTCTTCTTCTTCTCCTTCTCCTTCTCCTTCTCCTTCTCCTCCTCCTCCTCCTCCTCTTCCTTCTTCTTCTCCTCCTCCTCCTGCTCCTTCTTCTTCTTCTTCTTCTCCTTCTCCTCCTCCTCCTCCTCCTTTTTCTTCTTCTTCTTCTCCTTCTTCTTTGAAATATGAACAGTACTTCCTTTTAAAAATTTTCATTGCCTGTGTTTAGTTTAGAATGGCTATACACTTTGATCAATATGCATCAACAACACACTCAATACAAATAAGCTTGCACTCGCCTCACCTATATACCATCCTATAGTAAAGCTTCCTGGGTGAGCTGTCAAAGGGATTACCCAACCAAGTACCAAGCCAGTTGTACTTTGCACATGTTTATTACATGCATGTACAGTGCATGTACACGTACACCCATTTCCAACTACATACAAATTATTTAACAAGTTTAAACAAGACAATGCAATATCATGATGTAGTCTAGCAACATGATGACATTATGATTATTATATCATTGACATTTAACCTGACACTACCTACATGGATAGGGATGCAAAATGGCATTCACATTTTTACACGAGGCCAAGACTCCAAAGAGCAAAGCTATAGAGCTATATTGTGCGTACAGCATGCATGAACATGACTTGAAGGCCCATGTCCATATACCAATCTACAGAAACGGTGCCTCAGTCACCCCGGCACTTCCCGGCAAATAAATCACAACAAATGCTTATCGCCACTCACGGCCCTCGGGTCGGGTCGAGGTGTTGACAAGTACAAGAGAGCTCTAAGAACTGGCAGTGGAATTAAATAGCACTGTTTTGCGTTGCGAATAACATAAAATACTCAATGTTAACACTTACTTTTACAAAGGCAACGTCTCCATGTAAATGACAAGAAGATGTATTAAAGATCATGAGAATAGAACCAACCTTGACGTCGCGTCATCACACATGACCATGCACACGGGAGTTACGAAATCAACGATTTGTTGGCTTAGCTTCCGGGTACTATAACTGTAATGTAGATAATTATGCAGTCTGTGTGTGTGTGCGCGTTAACGAGATGATGCGGCGTCGATGTTGCTAATTAATTTCAGGGGTATAGTCTCCGGGGGTAGCCTACATGTACGTACCGGTACAATCACGAGATGAGATGAAGAGCGAACTTCGGTGGATTCTTTTTGAGTGCTTGAGCAAACAGAAAGAAAAATATGTCTACCACGGGCCCCACGGGCGTCAGAAAATGGTAGCTATAGAGCCAGAGAAATCGTAATTGCTACCCGATGAAAGAGCAACGAGAAACTCTTGATAAAATATTAATTTATTCCATTTGTAGGGATTTATTGTGAACTTCTTAAACTCCTTCATTCATCCCTTTGACCCTTTCACACTAATAAGTCATCCCTCATTCACATTCACTTTTTTCATCCACCATCCTTTCATCTATCTATCTCTCTCCCTGATTGGTTTCTGAGCAGATGTAGTCAAGCTTTAAGCCCGGGCTTTAAGTATAATTTACATAATTGAATAGTCCATTATACACCTTTTGTTTATGTTTGAATAGTCAAATACCTTGTGGTGTTGATTTATACTTGTATGTGACCATATGAATATTAATTTATTTCTTCTAATTTGTATGGACTTTATGAGGGTAATGCAGCACATTAAAACCTGGTTAGGGGTAGCCAGTGGGTGCGGTATCAATCTGACAGCAGCTGGGAATTATGTGAGAACCGCAACCCTCATTCGGAGATCCAGTTTGCGTGTAGTGGTCAAATAGTTAACTGTGCAAAAAAGAAAAGCCATGAGTAAACTGCCAAACAGAGCTGGGAAATAACAATGATTTTTTTTTACTCATAATGGTCTATAATTTGTTTAATTAATCGTCCACAGGCCTAATATAATGATCCCTTAAATGTTTCATTTGCATTATTTAGAGCACAATGGAAATAGAGTAATTTGTGTATGTCTACCTTATGCAAGATCAATGTATTATAGGTCACGAAATAATACACAATGCACACTGGCGTATATGGGGGGGGGGGGGGGGGGGGGGGGCGGGGGGGGGCAGTTGCTCCCCAAATAAAATTCAAACGAGGTTTATTTTTAATTCAATACCGGTGATTTACAAATATTGCTGAAATGACATGATTTTTCCGGGATTTTTTCTCACTTTTTTGTAAATTATACTTTTTATACGTTTGTTGGAAAATGACAAATTCCCAAATTCACAATCAGGCTGAAAGTTTGCTCATTTAAGAGCCTAAATGTCAGGGCCTTTTTGAAAAAGTACGTTAAAGAGAAATACTGAAAGAAAGAAAGAAAGAAAGAATAGTGACCTGCCAGTGTCATAAATTAATGAGGTATCAAAATCATGCTCATCTGGCCGTAGTTAATTCTTGTAGCTAACACCTTTGACAAAATGTTGTAAACAACATTTAATGATGTAATCGGCCTATAATTGGTTATGTATGGAGAGTCTTTCCCTTACTTCCTTCTAATTCAAAGTAATAACCCCTTGTTTTGTGATATGGATAAACTCCCCTTGACATAACCCTTTATTTAAAGCATCTACCAAAATATTTCCGATACTTAACCATTACGTAATATAAAATTCAACTGTAAGGCCATCATTGCCTGGAGACTAGTTTAATTTCAGAGCCTTCAATACCTTTAAGCACTCATCTTTTGTTAATTTACCTTCACATGTTTTCCTTCCATTTTCTCTTAATTTTTTAACATATTAGAAAAACAAACTTTCCGTGTCCTCATTAAAAACACTTCTTCATACAGATTTGTATACAACTTTCTAATCATCGCCAAAATTATGTTGCTATCAAAGTGAACACTTTCATTCTCATCATACAACTCCCTTACCACGGTTTTCTTCTTATTTGTCTTTAGCAGTTGCTCGAAATACTCCTTGTTTTTTCCCCTTCCTCGTACCACGCAGCTCGTGACCGCTAATCTTTAAACCTATAGACTCCTCATGCAATTTCTTTAATTGTTTTTATTTTCCTCCGTTTCTTCCAACTTCAATGAAAAACCTAACTAATTCACTTTCCAGCTTATTTACTTCAGTTTCTAGCCTTTGAATATTCTGTTTCTTTTCTTTTGCCCATCCCTTCGCAAAATTTAATTGCGTATGGACCCCGCGCCAATTTACACTCCTCTCGCTTTGCTCTACCTGATCGAAAATACTTTAGCCCCCCCCCCCTAAAAAGAAATGTTTTTGCTCATTACGCCACTGCTCCGCCGTCCCCCGGATTTCGTCCCCCCCCCCCGGTCATGAAGAGAAATCGCCGCCCCTGCCCATATACATCTTTCTGTGTACAGTGCTTGTAACTCAGTACCAAGACTGGGCCAAATTTCTCATCATTGATGATTCCAGAACCTTGCAGTACGTACACACCAATAGCTAGATGATCGACCTTTTCCAATCGATTCCACAACATTTCTTTCATTATATAATAGCATGATTGACCTGGGCCCTGTGTTACAATTTACAAAGAGTTGATATCAATCGCAAGTTATTTGCGATCATCGCAACTATGTACATAAGAGATAGTTGACTGCAAACTTGCGATTGATTGGAGGACTTGGTTTGGATCAATCGTAACTCTTTGTATAAATAAGACGGGGCCCAGAACTCAACTTTATCGATTGGTTTGGATCAATCGTAACTCTTTGTATAAATAAGACGGGGCCCAGAACTCAACTTTATCTAAGATTTAACGAAATACACACACACATTTCCCACTCCCTCTCTCTCTCTCTCACGTGCGAGCGCAGACCCCCCCCCCCCCACTCACACACACACACACACGCACACACACGCACGCACACACACACACACACACACACACACAAACACACACACACAATTTACACCCACGAAAAGCTTTAATTGATTTTTCAATTAATATGAACATTAATTCTACTTAAAATATATTTGCTGTCAACATCGAGTATGGACGATTTTTTTTCACCCGCTTGCATTGCGACCTCGCAAAACAAATGGGCCTATATTGTTAACTAAAACGTTTTAAGGCCTGAGCCTCAACGTAGAGAAACAAACAAGATTGAGAAAATTATTGTACTTTGCCGGGTAGGGCAAATTAGGACACACCAATATCATTGTAATGCACAACTTCACTGAAGGAAAAAAAAATGGCATAATTACAGAAGATTTTCTGCGTAATCTCGAATACTTATTGTTTCCATTCCATTTCAAATACCATGGGGCAACATTGTGCCGATACAAAGAGACCCGTAGGGCGTATCCTATCATCAAGGGCTCGTCTGTTCGTTACCCAACCCCCACTGCGTAAATCTGTTCACGCCACAACAGTTTATAGGGGACATCCTGACAGGGCTTGCTGATCTTTAACAAATTTTTGTATTTTTTTTGTATTTTTTTTTTTTGGGGGGGGGGGGCGGGGGTGTTGACCAAGCATCTTTACTTATACCTAACAAAGTATAAGTATTAGAACCAGGGGCGTACGCAGGGGGGGGGGGGGTTTGGGGGTTCAAACCCCCCCTTTGGTATTTTAATGTATGTAAACCCCCCTAAAAAAAACCTAAAACCCCCCCCCCCTTTGGCTTTTTTTTTTTTTTTTTTTTTATTAAAATTTTGAAATTTTGAGACCAAAAAAAAAAAAAAGTGTCCGCTTACCCCCCCCCCCCCCCCCCCACTGAGCGACTTTTCGGCCGGCGCGATTTTCAAATTTTCGGGAGCAAAATATTTTAAAACCCCCCCCCTTGAAAAAATCCTGCGTACGCCCCTGATTAGAACAATACAATGCAATAAGATCGGCAACATGAATGACTGTGTAAAAGATGTTTTTCATAAGGCATTCATTAACATTTGTATCACTACACTACTTGTGTAACAGTGACACGATCAAATGATGACATCCATGTTTCTTCAATTTCACCCAAAGCTCGCTCGCAATTTAGGTTGTTATTTTTTAAAATCTTATTGAAGATCTGTTCAGGCTTTCATGATAAGGATTGTGTTTTCCTTTTCATAAGATGTAATTTTTCCATTGTTAAATGGACAATAAATATGAAACTTACGAACCTTATGAACCTTAGAGGGGCTCAACCCTCCACCGCCCCCCCCCCCTAATAGAAAATAATTCGATATATTTTTTGTGGATGTTGTATATTAAAAGTCTCCACATGTTTTTGTTTCTATCGCAAAATTTATTTTGTTCCTCTGACATTTTTACCTATTAGGCTTTTACCTCTGGCATTTTAACCTGGCACGATCATACTTGTGGTTATGATGGCGATGACAATGATCATGATGATGACAGCTAAAATTATTAGACGCTTACCAGTTGTTTCATGTTGTTGAATAACAATTGTAGTATTTTATAAAATTCCATATTGTAAGTAATGAGTTACACCAACTGATTGGGTGATATTTTGCCTTGAAAATTATGAAATTAACTTATATTTGATGGATCGCCTTTTTTTGATAAATCAGCTTTAAACTCCCATGCGCGAATTAAGGTATTGTTTTTAATGACTTTTTCGTCAGTTGCAGCGCATTCCAATCCGACATCGAATATTGAGAACGCGATATCTCCGGAATTCTTTGACGATAAACTGTCTAGTTGCACCAATTTGTAGTTTCAAATTGTGCTGTCCATTTGGTTATAATTGAGCTTTAGGTTAATAAATTTGTGTAGAATATGAGAAATCGTATAGATCGAATATCGCTTTCCGCGAACTTGAGTCACCCCATCATTCATTGTACTGTATAACTTTTCTATAATAAAACCTTTTTCAAGTGATTAACTCAAAGCTACCACGAACACTATACACCATTTTTATGTGAACAAAGTTCAATGAATACTGCATTCATGTTGACATGAATGTGCTCAAACAATCGCACCGTCCGTAAAAACAACCGATGAAGTTTGCACGTACAATAGGGTGTAACTCGATAATTTTTTGTTTACTTTTTTTTTTCCATTCATTGAAACGTTGATTATAACCTTCCATGACCTGGTATGAATAAACGTATGAATAAAGAGTGGCCTACTTGGGATACTGAATAAACACTGTGTTCTATACCAGGGGCGGATCCAGGATTTCTTAGGAGGGGGGGCCCACTTTTTTATTTTTTGGTCCCCCAAAAAATTCGGAACGACTCAGCCAGCCGCTGAATAAGCGGGGGGGGGGGGGGGGGGTAAGAGGTCACCTTTTTTAGGTCAGCCATTGGCATAATTTGTGTGTGTGTGTGTGTTAAATTTAAAAAAAAAAAATCACAAAAAGGGGGGGGGGTGCACCAAAATACACACATAAAAAAAAACCGAAGAGGAGGGGGTTCAACGATCCACCCCCCCCCCCCCTGCGTACGTGCCTGCTCGTCTGAATACAGTTTTCCTCCTCCCGCGCAAAGCGCGGAAGCTTTTACGTTTCATTAAATCATTAGAGAAAGAAGACAATTCGTTGTACCGTTCTCGACTCTTAATCCTCGTCTGAATTCAGCCCCCCCCCCCCATCCGCGCGCGCGCACGGAAGCTTTTAAGTTTCATTAAATCATTAGAGAAAGAAGACGATTCGTTGTACCTTTCTCGACTCTTAATCCTTGTCTGAATTTCAAAAATGTTTTTTGTCTGCTCCTTTTCCTTCATACGTCCTCTTCCTTTTCTCTCCTCTCTTTTTGGGGCTTTTTTTTTGGGGGGGGGGGGGGGCGCCCCAACTGCATCTTTTGAACATCTTTTGATACCTTGTCCGCCCCCGGAAACTCATGGGTTGAAGGCAAATTACGGTCCGATAAGCATTCAGGGGCCCGCCTCAGGGCCCCTCGTGGAGTCGAGGGTGCGGAAACCCCTGAATTTTAGGCATTTGTTTACGGTCAGATGAACATTATGTTTATACCTTATTTGTGACACTGGCAGGAAACTGATTGGAGTGAGGTCTAGCGGGCGGAGCCCCCAGAAGCCCATGGGTTTTAAGCATTACATTACCGTCAGATTAGCATCCAGTTAGGTCCAGGGGGCAGAGCCCCCGGAAGATCAGGGGTTTAAGCATTTGATTACGGTCAGATGAACATATTTTTTATACTTTATTTGTGACACTGGCAGGACACTGATTGGCGTGAGGTCCAGCGGGCAGAGCCCACGGAAGCTCAGGGGTTTTAGGCGTTTAATTACGGTCAGATACGGTTTTGATACCTTATTTTGTTGAGAAACTGGTAGTTAACTATTTTTTCTTTCTCTATGTGCTCTCTTTCTTTTTATTTCTCTTTTCTCGTTCCGCGGGTCCCGAGCCCCCTCCCCTATCAATACGCCAGTGCCCCCCCGATCTACACTTTGTTGGCGGAAAAATCGCAACTCATCTCCCCTACCTTTCTTCTTTCTCTTTTTTTCTTTCCCTTTCTCTCCTCTTTCCCTTTCCCTTCCCTTCCTTCTCTATCTTTTAGGTTTGATTGGGGGGGGGGGGGGGGTGGAGGTGGAGGCATGGTGCCCACCCATTTCGGCGCCAACCATTCTCCACACGTTGTTGGCGGGATTAACAGCAAATGATCTATTTCCCCTTCTTTTTACCTTTTTTCGGTCCCTTTTATAGCTCTCCGTTTTCTCTTTTCCTTCTTTCTCTCTTTTTTTTTAGCGGGGTGGCGGGAGGCAAGGGCATTTTGCCTCACCCCCACCGCGATCCACAACTTGTTGGCGAAAAAATTGCAACTGGTACCCCCATCTTTCTATTTCCTTCCTTCTCTCTTATTTTTTTGATTGGGGGAGGGGGGAGGCGAGGCTATTTCGCCCCCCCCCGATCACTTCTTCCCTCTTTTCTTTTCTTCTTCCTCATCTTTCTTTCCCTTTCTCTCCCCTTCCCTTCTTTTCCTTCTCTCTCTCTCTCTCTCTTTTTTTTTTCCTCCTTTTTTTTCCCTCCTTTTTTTTTCCTCCTTTTTTTTCCTTCTTTTTTTTCCTTTTTTTTTTCCTTCTTTTTTTCCCCCCTTTCTTTTTTTTTTTTTTTTTCTCAGGCGCAGATCCAAGGATCCAGGATTAATTAGGGGGGGGGCCACTTTTTTTTGTTTGGTCCTAAAAAAATCGCAACGACTCAGCCAGCCGATGAATAAGCGGGGGGGGGGGAAGGGTAAGAGGACACTTCTTTTTGAAAATTGACATTTTGTTCCGTCTGAGGGGGGGGGGGGGGGGGGGGGGTGAGGTCACCAATTGGCATAATTTGTTATATTTTTTATTTTTAAAAAAACTAAAAAAACAACATCACAAAAAGGGGGGGGGGGTTGCTCCAAAATACACACATTGCGTACGTGCCTGCTCGTCTGAATACAGTTTTACCCCTCCCGCGCGAAGCGCGGAAGCTTTTACGTTACATTAAATCATTAGAGAAAGAAGACGATTTGTTGTACCGTTTTTTACTCTTAATCCTCGTCTAATTTCATCCCCCCCTCCCGCGCAAAGCTCGGAAGCTTGTACGTTTCATTAAATCATTAGAGAAAGAAGACGATTCGTTGTACCGTTCTCGACTCTTAATCCTCGTCTGAATTTAGTTTCCCCCCCTATCGCGCGCGCGAAGCGCGGAAGCTTTTACGTTTCATTAAATCATTAGAGAAAGAAGACGATTCGTTGTACCGTTCTCGAAAATATTCCTCGTCTGAATACAGTTTTCCCCCTCCCGCGCAAAGCGCGGAAGCTTTTACGTTTCATTAAATCATTAGAGAAAGAAGACGATTCGTTGTACCGTTCTCGAAAATATTCCTCGTCTGAATTTAGTTTCCCCCCCTATCGCGCGCGCGAAGCGCGGAAGCTTTTACGTTTCATTAAATCATTAGAGAAAGAAGACGATTCGTTGTACCGTTCTCGAAAATATTCCTCGTCTGAATACAGTTTTCCCCCTCCCGCGCAAAGCGCGGAAGCTTTTACGTTTCATTAAATCATTAGAGAAAGAAGACGATTCGTTGTACCGTTCTCGACTCTTAATCTTTGTCTAAATTCAGTTTTCCCCTCCCCCTCCCTCTTGTACGTTTCATTAAATTATTAGAGAAAGAAGCGATTCGTTGTACCGTTCTCGACTCTTAATCCTTGTCTAAATTCAGTTACCCCACCTCCTGCGCGAAGCGCGGAAGCTTTGACATTTAATTTAATTATTAGAGAAACAAGACGATTCGTTGTACCGTTCTCGAAAATAATCCTCGTCTGAATACAGTTTACCCCGGAAGCTCAGGGGTTTAGGAATTTGATTAACATGAACATATTTTTATACTTTATTTGTGACACTGGCAGGACACTGATTGGCGTGATGTCCAGCGGGCGGAGCCCCCAGAAGTTGAAGGGTTTTAGGCACTAAATTGCAGTCAAATGAGTATCAAGGGGCCTGCCCAAGGGCCCTTGGTTGGTTCCCGGGGACAGAGCCCCCGGAAGCTCAGGGGTTTTAGGCATTTAATTACGGTCAGATGAGCAATTTTTGATACCTTATCCTGTTGTGACACTGGTAGTTAACTATTCTTTCTTTCTTGCTTTCTTTCTTCTTTTTTCTCTTTAAATGTTTTGTTTTGCTTTTCCAAATAAAATTGGGGGGGGGGGGGGAAGCTGGAGGTTCCCAATCCCCGCCGTTCCGCGGGCCCCGAGCCCCCTCCCCGATCAATACGCCAGTGCCCCGCCCCCCGATCTACACTTTGTTGGCGGAAAAATCGAAACTGATCTCCCCTACCTTTCTTCTTTCTCATTTTTTCTTTCCCTTTCCCTTCCCTTCCTTCTCTCTCTTTTATGTTTGATGGAGGGTGGGGGGGGGGGGGGGGTGGAGGGGAAGCAAGGTCATTTCGGCCCCCACCCTTCTCCACACGTTGTTGGCGGGATTAACTGCAAATGATCCATTTCCCCTTCCTTTTTTCCCTTTTTTTTAGGTCCCTTTTAGCTCTCCTTTTTCCTTTTCCTTCTTTTACTCTTTTTTTAGCGGGGCGGGGGGAGGCAAGGGCATTTTGCCCCACCCCCACCGCGACCCACTACTTGTTGGCGGTAAAATTGCAACTGTTACCCCCTTCTTTCTATTTCCTTCCTTCTCTCTTATTTTCTTGATTGGGGGAGGGGGAGGCGAGGCTCTTTCGCCCCCACCCCCCCAAATCACTTCTACCCCCTTTTCTTTTCTTCTTCCTCTTCTTTCTTTCCCTTTCTCTCCTCTTTCCCTTCTTTTCCTTCTCTCTCTCTCTCTCTCGCTTTTTTTCCTTTTTTTTTCCTCCCCTCCCCTCCCCTCCCCTCCCCTCCCCTCCCCTCCCCCTCCCCTCCCCCTCCCCCTCCCCTCCCCTCCCCCTCCCCTCCCCTCCCTTCCCTCCCCTCCCCTTCCCGTTTCTATGTTAGGACCTCTCAAATTTCCTTCAGGAGAAGCGTTGCATATTTTATGAATGTTTGGATCGCCCGTGGGAATGTGTCAGTTCGAGTATCAATTTCAGATAAATCACTGTGGAGAAAACGATCCACTCATCAAGATCATGGTTTCCATGTAAAGTCTCGTGCATGTACCAGTAAAATACAAGTCATCAATTTTAGGTGTCTTCTCTGGCATGACATCATTACCAGCATAATTTGTTTCCTCCTACTGTGTGCTTTAAATAGCTTGGGCGCGAACAATCGCGTTTTGTATGGGAAAGGGGAAGGGATAGGCCTGCCCCCCCCCCCCACACACACACACATACACACACACACTCACACACACGCACGCATATACACGTCTCTCACCCTCTTTCGATCTCCCCCTCTCTCTCTCCCTCTCCCTCTCTCATCTTTCGCTCGGTCTCTGTCCACCCAGCACCTATATCTCCTTGCTGTTCTGCATCACTAAGAAAAACGAAAAGACAATATTATGTTATTAAACTGTCCTCTGCTACTGGGAGATCTACTGAGGTTTGGAAGGTTTTGAAGACTGTTTTGCCAACATATTGTACTAATAATACTGAAGCCCATGTAAATGATTCTGATATGAGAGCTAATGAGTTTAATTTATTTTTTTCTTCTATCGGTGCAGAGTTAGCCTCTAATTTTCATGATCCTCTACATTCAATAAATGATGATGAAGTTCGTGTTAAGAATGAGTTTACGTTTCATTTAGTCACTGCAAATGATGTTCGAAAAGAACTAATGAAATTGAAAGATAATACTTCTGTGGGTTTAGATGGGATTTCTTCCAAAATTTTGAAGATGTGTGCTCCTGTTATTGTTCCATATCTTACTCACATAATTAATAGATCATTCCTCGAGTATAAGTTTCCAAATCAATGGCAGAGGTCAAAAGTCATTCCCATTCATAAATCTGGCAACAAAAATTCCCCAAATCTCAATACTACCTACGGTATCAAAATTGCTGGAAAGATTTGTTCAGCGGCAATTAGTATCTTTTTTAGAAGAAAACAAACTTTTGTCAGCAGAACAATTTGGATTTAGGAGTAAACACTCAACAATAACGTCTTTGGTTAAAATTACAGATAGATGGTTGAACGCTGTTGATCAGGGAAAATATACAGGAGCAGTATTTATTGATCTAAAAAAAGCTTTCGATTGCGTTGATCCTGACTTGCTCCTCGAAAAGCTACGTAATATTGGTATAGCTGAAGAATGTTTGCCATGGTTTAATGATTATTTACATAACAGGTTTATTTCCACTTATTTCGGTTCAACTCTTTCATCTCATTTACCAATTTCTTTTGGTGTACCGCAGGGTTCCATTTTGGGGTCTTTGCTTTTCATTATTTTCGTTAACGATTTAACTCAATATACACATTATTGTTCCATTCAACTTTACGCTGACGATACTGTTCTTTATTTTTCAGATTTTAATGTGGAAAGTGTTCAAAATAAACTAAATCTTGACGTGTCATGTATTTATAAATGGATGTGCAATAATAAGTTAACACTTAGGCTCTAGACATATGTAAAGTAAATGTAATAAATTAAATGTATATATAAATAATATTGCAATACAACAGACTGACAGTGTAAAATATCTCGGGTTCATTATCGACAGCAAACTTAAGTGGGATGTCCATATAGATATATTATGTAAGAGGGTTGGAAACCTAGTAAAATATTTGGCTAGACTACGTTATTTTATTAATGAGACGAATTTGAACTTGATCTATAAAGCAATTATTTTACCCCTTTTTGACTAAAGTCAAAAAGGGGTAAAATAATTGCTGATAAAAAATATATTAAGAAACTGCAAACTCTCCAAAATCGCGCGGGCAGAATAATAATGAAAGTTAATCCATGTGAACACATCTCTAACGCACAAATTCATTCACTTTTAAATTGGTCATCTCTCGAATCCAGGCGTAAGAAAAATCTAAATGTATTTGTCTATAAATCAGTCCAGTCCCCTCCCCTCCCCTCCCCTCCCCTCCCCTCCCCTCCCCTCCCCCCTCCCCTCCCCTCCCTTCCCTCCCCTCCCCTTCCCGTTTCTATGTTAGGACCTCTCAAATTTCCTTCAGGAGAAGCGTTGCATATTTTATGAATGTTTGGATCGCCCGTGGGAATGTGTCAGTTCGAGTATCAATTTCAGATAAATCACTGTGGAGAAAACGATCCACTCATCAAGATCATGGTTTCCATGTAAAGTCTCGTGCATGTACCAGTAAAATACAAGTCATCAATTTTAGGTGTCTTCTCTGGCATGACATCATTACCAGCATAATTTGTTTCCTCCTACTGTGTGCTTTAAATAGCTTGGGCGCGAACAATCGCGTTTTGTATGGGAAAGGGGAAGGGATAGGCCTGCCCCCCCCCCACACACACACACACATACACACACACACTCACACACACGCACGCATATACACGTCTCTCACCCTCTTTCGATCTCCCCCTCTCTCTCTCCCTCTCCCTCTCTCATCTTTCGCTCGGTCTCTGTCCACCCAGCACCTATATCTCCTTGCTGTTCTGCATCACTAAGAAAAACGAAAAAGACAATATTATGTTATTAAACTGTCCTCTGCTACTGGGAGATCTACTGAGGTTTGGAAGGTTTTGAAGACTGTTTTGCCAACATATTGTACTAATAATACTGAAGCCCATGTAAATGATTCTGATATGAGAGCTAATGAGTTTAATTTATTTTTTTCTTCTATCGGTGCAGAGTTAGCCTCTAATTTTCATGATCCTCT
Source organism: Strongylocentrotus droebachiensis (assembly GCA_035222895.1). Lineage (NCBI taxonomy): Eukaryota > Metazoa > Echinodermata > Echinoidea > Camarodonta > Strongylocentrotidae > Strongylocentrotus > Strongylocentrotus droebachiensis. The sequence goes on from JAVYIG010000893.1 coordinate 331,476, forward strand.
ACATTCAATAAATGATGATGAAGTTCGTGTTAAGAATGAGTTTACGTTTCATTTAGTCACTGCAAATGATGTTCGAAAAGAACTAATGAAATTGAAAGATAATACTTCTGTGGGTTTAGATGGGATTTCTTCCAAATTTTGAAGATGTGTGCTCCTGTTATTGTTCCATATCTTACTCACATAATTAATAGATCATTCCTCGAGTATAAGTTTCCAAATCAAAGGCAGAGGTCAAAAGTCATTCCCATTCATAAATCTGGCAACAAAAATTCCCCAAATCTCAATACTACCTACGGTATCAAAATTGCTGGAAAGATTTGTTCAGCGGCAATTAGTATCTTTTTTAGAAGAAAACAAACTTTTGTCAGCAGAACAATTTGGATTTAGGAGTAAACACTCAACAATAACGTCTTTGGTTAAAATTACAGATAGATGGTTGAACGCTGTTGATCAGGGAAAATATACAGGAGCAGTATTTATTGATCTAAAAAAAGCTTTCGATTGCGTTGATCCTGACTTGCTCCTCGAAAAGCTACGTAATATTGGTATAGCTGAAGAATGTTTGCCATGGTTTAATGATTATTTACATAACAGGTTTATTTCCACTTATTTCGGTTCAACTCTTTCATCTCATTTACCAATTTCTTTTGGTGTACCGCAGGGTTCCATTTTGGGGTCTTTGCTTTTCATTATTTTCGTTAACGATTTAACTCAATATACACATTATTGTTCCATTCAACTTTACGCTGACGATACTGTTCTTTATTTTTCAGATTTTAATGTGGAAAGTGTTCAAAATAAACTAAATCTTGACGTGTCATGTATTTATAAATGGATGTGCAATAATAAGTTAACACTTAGGCTCTAGACATATGTAAAGTAAATGTAATAAATTAAATGTATATATAAATAATATTGCAATACAACAGACTGACAGTGTAAAATATCTCGGGTTCATTATCGACAGCAAACTTAAGTGGGATGTCCATATAGATATATTATGTAAGAGGGTTGGAAACCTAGTAAAATATTTGGCTAGACTACGTTATTTTATTAATGAGACGAATTTGAACTTGATCTATAAAGCAATTATTTTACCCCTTTTTGACTAAAGTCAAAAAGGGGTAAAATAATTGCTGATAAAAAATATATTAAGAAACTGCAAACTCTCCAAAATCGCGCGGGCAGAATAATAATGAAAGTTAATCCATGTGAACACATCTCTAACGCACAAATTCATTCACTTTTAAATTGGTCATCTCTCGAATCCAGGCGTAAGAAAAATCTAAATGTATTTGTCTATAAATCAGTCCATAATATGTTATCTCCCAGTATGAATGAAATGTTTCAACCCCCTTCTCATATTTATTCCCTCCGCAATTCCGGTAACTTTGTTCTCCCTAAACCTAGAACTGAATATTGTCGCAGAACTACCCAATACAGAAGCTCAATTCAATAAATATTATTCCAGACTTCTTGTAGCTGTATCTTTTTTTATTTTGTATTTTTGTATTTTTTTAAATAAATAATTTACTTGTCTAGCTTTCTCTCTTGTATATATATCGTAAATATTTCTCTCCTGTTTCTTGTTTTACTCGAATTTGTAATTATTATTGTAAGTTCTTATTTTGCTGTAAGTTTTCCTTACTTTTGTAATATCTATTTTCATGTTTTCTATGTCTACAGTGTGAGTCAAAAAAAACTTTACACCTAGGAAATTACTAATAATTTAAAAAATAATTTCTGAACAGTGAAGTATTATACATCATATGAAAGAGTGTTTTATCTTGAATCATTTGGTACCATTTTTGGGTGGTATGTGTTCACGCTTGGATGAACAGGAGGTATTGTTTGCGAGAGTGCAAAAATCGAATTGCGCCAAAGTATTAAAGTGAGAGAATGAATTGAATGTATGAAATGAGATGCATTGCAGATGCTTTTTTCAGTAGCAAAGTCACACACACACCCACCCACACACACGCGCACACACACAAACATATGATAATGGTGTTCATTTGGAGTAAAATACTTTATTTTTTACTTGATCTTCAAATTGTTAACGATCATCATAATTATGATGATAATGTTAATTCAAATACTTATCATCATGGATCCTTTGAAGCTTCATTTGTGACCAGCAAGTAACTGTCCGTTCATCTACTCCTCGATATGACCTCCGTCCCTTTCGATGCACTTTCTAGCGCGATGGAGCATCTCCTGAAACACTCGACGAAGCGCCAAGTGCTTCGCTCTCAATCCTGATCCTCTCTCGTAGGTCGTTGAGGTTCGCAGGTGGGCTCTGGTACACCCGAGACTTGAGGTAACCCCAGACGAAAAAATCAAGCGGTGTTAGGTCCGGGGATCGACGTGGCCACTCCACAGGTTCTTTCAGAGCGATGATCCTGTTCCCGAAGAGTTCTCTCAACCTGGTCATCACAATCCTTGTCCTGTGAGCAGGGGCACCATCTTGTGCCCATCAAAGGTGCCTGAAAGGACCGTTTCTCTGACGCCTAAATCGTGCCATCTGATCCAGAGCCGGGACAACCTGATCATCTATCATTCTTAGATAGCGCTCCCCATTCACTGTCTGTTCAAAGAAGAAGGGTCCAAGAAGACTTCCATTTCCAAGAAGGCCGATCCAAACTGTCACATCTAAATTTGCTATGCGAGTGTGTGTGTGTATGTGCGAGTGTGTGCGTGTTTTTGTGTGACTTATTGAGTGTGACTCTGTGTGTGTTTTGATATGTGTGACATGATTAATTTTGTTAGGGATGTTTTTTGGATCTGCAAAGACCGAATTAATACCGAAATCCCAATTGTTTTATTCAAACATCACATAAGCATTATTTGGCGCAAGTCGATTTTTGCACTCTCGCAAACAATGCCTCCTATTTATCCAAGCATGAACACATACCACCCAAAATGGTACCAAACGATTTGGGATGAAACACTCTTTCATATGGTGTATAATAATAAACTTTTCATAAATGATTCTTAAAATTATTAGCATTTTTCTAGGTGTAAAGTTTTTCTTGACTCACACTGTATAGGGACCCCTCTGTAAACCAGCATTGTTTATATGCTAACAACGCTGAGTAGGGCCATCCCTCCGTCTTTCTTTTTTTATAAGTGTGTCTTTATAATTGTAAATATATATATGTTGACGTATTTTTTAAATGACGGAAAATAAATACAATACATTACAATCACATAGGAACCCCATGAAGAAACAAACCAAAAGCTTTACTGAATAAAATAATCAGCTAGATTTCGACATTGTATAAGGAAGGGAATCCAGGGCTGTCGGAACTAGGGTTGGGTATTGGTATAGCAGAGAAGTAGATTGGTGGACTGATAAGAAGATATGTGTTCAAGTTTCCTCCGAAGTGCTTTGAGTATACCGCATTAGTTTGCATCTTGGTTGCAGGACAGGTTGTTGCTCAATTATGGCACAGTAATTCTGATTTGCGTGGGCATTTAAGTGGCTATGAAATTTCATGAGATGGATTATTTGGCCAAAAGTGAAGACAGTTGAATTGCATTAATGAGGGTCCATCCTGATATTGATAGAAAGTTTAAAGGTAATAATATATCTATTGGGAAATGTGTTGAATATAGGCCTATGCCAATGAGAAATCCCCTTTCTTTGGTGGTCATAGGTGCTGTGTTTTTATTTTTTATATTTTTTAAGAAGAGCAGAGATATGTGTTAAATGCCAATGTATGCTGTGAATGAGCACTTCACATTAGTCGTGCACAGTTGTAGATATAAGTAGGGACTTGGTACTAGACGAGGGATGAGTGGTATGTTTGTACGAGGGCTTGTGGCCGATTGCACTTGAGTTTGCCTAAAGGAAATGCATCCTCTCACCTTGAAATTATTGGATATTTGGAAATGTGTATATGAGCATTGTAAGCAGGGGCGTAGACAACGGGGGGATGAGGGGGATGCATCCCCCCACCTCACAAGGTGGGGGGATGGCATGTACAATCATCCCCCCCAGGTTTTTGGGAATGATATTTGCTTACTTAATAAGTCATAATGATGATAAAAATAGTAATAATAATAATGATAACAATTATAATATTAATAATAATAATAATTATGATGATGATAATAATAATCCTCATCATTATTGTAATTGTGTTTATTGTTATTAGCCGCATTCACACGGTGAAAGCCAATTCAGACGGTAAAAAAAAGAAAATCTTACAAGTATTTTGTGGTTATCTTGTGGTTTGGAAACCACAACATAACCACAAGATTAAACAGGCGCGGATCTACGGGGGGGGGGGGGGGTTTGGGGGGGGTTTAAACCCCCCCTTGGGCGGTCCAAAAAACAAACAAAAAAAAGGGGAAAAAAAGGGGAAAAAAAGAAGAAAAAAAGAAAAAAAGAAAGAAAAAAGAACGCACGCTGGAGAGAAACCGTTTCAAGTGCAAATATTGTGAGAAGATATTCAACTCATCTGGTAACTTAACCAAACACATGATAACTCTGGATATAACTGTGTATTTAACTGTTACTTGATTTAAAAAGACGTTATCATGCACTGCTTTTTATGGTCTCCATTGTGTTAATAGATGCCAGGAAAACATCACTTACGGGGGTTCAAATAAACACCCCAAAAGAAATCGGCTCGCCGCTTCGCGGCTCGTGGACGATGCTTCGCATCGTCATTATTTTGGTCAACCCCCCCTTAGCAAAAAGCTAGATCCGCCCCTGCAGTCATCCCCCCCCCAGGTGTACGAACCTGTCTACGCCACTGATTGTAAGTACTCATGAGGGACCTTAAATCCACAAGCCTTGCTTTCAACCAAGGTCACCTCATCTTTCTATTGTAACTCCATATTCTGTTTATTCCTTTATATTCATGTCATATTTATAATGTGTGTTATGAAAGAAAGATGAATAAACTTGAAACTTGAAACTTACTTACACGAGGTATTAAACGTAGCTACGCGTCACCTAGGTTTTCCCATACAAGGCTTAGGTATCTCGTACGCATCCGGTTGAAGACAATTTTTCCATTGGTGTAGATTTTTTAAGTATCTGGTAGGTGGTCGTCTGCATTCAGGGCATGCCAGAGGTGCTCAAAATGTTTCCTGGCATCTATGTTGGCCTCGTCATGACCACTGTCAGGGAATCGGTATACTAGCACCAAGCACATCCAGGGTCGCAGCTGGGGGTTATTTGTAAAGTTTGAGCCATGGCCACTGTTGTGTTGTTGGAGTCTGCGCTTTATAGAAGCTGTTTCGCCAACATATGCGAAATTGCGATGGGATTGGCTGACCAACATGTACACCCATATTAAAAAAAAATCTTAAAAATATGATTATTGTAACCAAAAAAAATCATGAATGAATGACAATGGAATGATCTGTCTTTCATTATAATCTTGGCTGTTATGTTGTTTTTTGTTCACCAGAGCACTCAAATCTTTAATTTTGAGCATATTTTTGTGAGGCCCTCTAGGTTATTGGCATGGTTTTTAAAATTCCATATTTAGAGGCACTCTAGGGGGAATTAGGACCTCAATAACGTGGAGAAAAACCGCCAGAGTAGTCAGACTTTCAAGCATCATTGTACAACATTGACAAGAATTTAATCAAAATTTATACCTCAGAGATATAAATTTGTGATATAATCTGCAATCATCAATAACTAATTTTACTTTAAAAAGTTTTTAATTAAAAGAAAACAAATCATAACGTCACAAGACAACTCACACCGCCGGCAAGCCTTCTCGTTATCATTGTGTGCATTTGTGTGTTACCGCGGGTGCCGACTTTCCTCAAATGCACCACCCCGTATATGCGCTATTGTCACCTATGAGTATGAGGTCAAAGACTGTCGTGTTTCACCTCATTGGCACTAGGTCTAGGAGTAGGAGTAGTGTTTAACTTGTTACTTAGACTAGGGCCTTGCAATAATGTGCTCAGGATTGAAGATTTGAGCGCTCTTGTGAACAAAAAATAACCAAACAGCCAAGATAATAATGAAAGACACATATTTCATGAATGAGATTTTTTTTGTTATAATAATCATATTTGTAAGACTTTTTTTTAATATGGGTTGTGTGCTGCTAAGTTTAACTAGATCTACACACAGGGTGGTTCAGCAGTGCGAGTGGTGTAGTGTCACAAACAAATTTTTATTTCATCATTAATTTTAATTCATACCGGTATATAATGAACATGTTGCATGTTGTACTGTATGTGCGTGAGATTAAAAATAATAAAATAAAATAACTTCAGTTTACTTACAAACACACCAGGTTACTTTGCAGACATGTTTCACAAATTTTGGTGCCCGGCGGGTAAACATGCGATGGCGTTCTGTGGTTTCCTACGGTGAAAATCGCTATTGAATAATGCGTGAGAGAAGTATTATTTGGCTTATAAATCGCCAATGACGTCATCAAATCAGACAACTTGACAAAAAACAGATAAATTCTCCTAATTACCTGCGAGTCATTAATTTCAAGGAAGTCATATGTAATTAAAACTGTTAAGTGTTGTATCCATGTATTCAAAGCGAAAAAGGGTAAACGTGATCATACAAAACTGGAGCTCTTCATTCACAACAGGTCCTTTCCTAATGAAAGCATTTACAGTGTTCCGATAGAGTGTTCGATGAATAGCGCCGCCTTCGGCGTTCCGGGAACTATGCGTCGAGAAAGGCATGTTCAAACAAATCTCTGATGGTGAGGTTTATAATTCAAATTCAAAATCAGATCATGGTTCAGTTCAGTTTATTTTATTTTTGCATGGCACCAACTTCAGCCAAAGGCTGTTCTTCTGTAGGTCCGTGCGCTATTCAAAAAATACATGTACAATTATGAGATAACAAATATCATAACATAAAAATATTAACAAAACAAACAAACAAGAACATAAGTATAAAAGAAAAATGAAAATGTTCAAACCAAGATATCACCACCCCCCCCCCCCCCGTCGGCAATTATTCTTTCCAAACAGCGTTTGATTTAAATTTTAAAGTTATATAAATAGATATTTAAGCGTACGAGATATAAATACTATCTATTATTTAAAATGTTTGAAAACTCAACCAGCAAAACTGCATTTAATGAAATTAATATTTACATTTCCCTTAATTTAAATACAGAGAAAGACATATATTTTACGTTCATAGGTAGCTGATTCTAAGATTTAATGCCTTTATAACATAAGCTCCTTTTCTTGAAATTAATATGTGGTTTTGGCAGTTCTAAGGTTTTATGAGCATTTCTCAAGCTATGATAAAAGTACTTTCTAAACCGACCAAATATCAATTCATGCACTATCTTATACAAAATACATAAACATGTTCATCTCTCCGGGTTGATAGATTTTCTGTTTTCAAACAAAGAAATAAATCTCGGCTAGGGAACCTCCGTACCATAACATATGTTTAAACGGAATTGAAACAAAAAATTAAAAATGAAACTCTGAAATGATAAGGGGAATTTGTTCGTTTACGGAATGGGAATGTTTTGATACGAGTGGTGATAAAAATATAGCAATTTTTCTGTACGCGCATACTATCTCTCAGCCGCATCAAACAAAATAATATACGCCATGTTATGACCAAGTAAAAGAAAAAAAGTTGGACAGCTCTGTGTATAAATGGCGTTTGGTTCATATAGATCCTATATCCGATTCTAATAATCATCTCTCAGAGGTGAGTATAATAATGAGAGGGTGGCCAGATCAAGGGGTTATTAGGATTTATAACATCAATTATGTTTTATTTGAAATACAATTTGAAGCAATTCAATCCTCAACCTTATGAATATAAAATGACATTTGGGAATATTTATTTAAAGGGATCGTTTAACAATGTTAAATCTGAGATACACGGCCCTCACGTGTTATCAGCGTCTGTGATATGGTGTAATATTGAAGCCCTAAAAAATTGCGCTGCAAAATGATCAAGAAGTGCCTCAAAAAAGTAAAAATCTTTGAGTGACCGGTTTTAACATACTCGTTTTCCCCAACAGAATGTAGTGTTATGAAAACCGTTTAGCAAACGGTTTTCAAAATTTGTAATTCCAATCATAAATATCTTGATAATCAGACAGGTGATCGGCTTGTAAAAGTCATGGGGTTCCTGACTGACCTAAAGGTTTATAATTATCATTGCAGCATGAGCTAAATCCAGAATTTTGTTTCAGAATCTGAGACAAAGTTGCCGGATCGCTTTAAAGATAATCTGAAAGTTTGAGTGAAAATTTGATAAAAATTGGGAAAAACTGATATGATCGCTTCCTTATTTCTCCCAACTATATAATTTAATTAAGTTTTAGGTGAATGTAAATCGTCACAAAGCAATGAATTGATTATTATATACCATTCGAAACATTTAAGTGTTGAAAGATTTGTTAAAGCCTGTTTTATGTTTTATTTTCATTGAAAAACGGTTGGGAAAATTTAACAAAAAATTGGGAGAATTTACTGTTAGGGTGTGGTTTGAGAATTTTGTGCAAAATTGTTTGCATGTTAGAGGGTTAGTATGTTAGAAGGAATATAATATGTAACATTTCATACAAAAATTTCATCAACCTTCAACAATCACTGTAATTCAGAAAACTGGTTGTTTTTAATTACGACCAGATTTACCCATACGATTTGGCGAAATGTGTAAAGTACTTAAGAGGTCATGAGCTCCCGTCTTCTGAACATTTAAATCTCATTCGAAATAATGCATATCAATTGAAATTATACGAATGAAGTGCAAAACTAAATATGGTGCATTAAATGCACCATATGAACCAGATTCTAATCAAATACAAATGCAAATGAAAATATACAAATAGGCCTACAATGTTTTCGATCACTTTTATTTCCTAGGACTTTTTACACGCGTATAGTCCTATAACAATTATATAATCAAGTCACCATTTATCGCGGTTTTACTAACAAAACATAATTCCTGTTTGACAATTATTCAAACTTAGCTTTAATCTTCCATCTTTTATTGTACTTAATTTGTTATAAACATTTCACCTGCATGTACATTTAAAGCTCTATTTCTTTGTTATTTGTACTAAGCTATGAATCTTTATATCTTATATGGTTTAGAAATCATCTCTATCAGTATTCGTGGGCAACCTACTACGTCATTGTAATAAAGCTGTGAATATTAATCATCAAATTTCTTTTAAAATATTCTAATGAAAATTTAATATAACTAGAATTTAAATCGTCACGAGGACGATTAAGGTGGTCTGTCTTCAAGTCTTATGATAGATTATAATATTTACTTTATTGAGAAAGGGAGAAGTTATATAGACATGTAAACAATGATGATCATGATGATGATGATGATGATGATGATCTTGATAGTAATGGTGATGACGATGATGATGATGATGATCATGATGATGTTGATGATTATCATCAACAGACCATGATGACATCAGACTGACAAAAATGAGAGAACATTTAGATAGTATATAGTCACAGCTACAACATACTCAAAAATCAACAAAAATCAAGCCGAAATAACGGCGATATTGCTCGCAAAAGACAAGATTTTGTAGAATCCAGATTTGAGAAAAAGTCATCTCCCATAAGGATTGCACGCAAAAAGTAATGGATCAAGTGATAATAGGGTAATAATAAAGTAAATATGGTTGTTTATTACCTTATTTGCGATTGTACGTGTTTTAATATTCAAAGGAGATGGTACAGTGAAAGGTCAAAAAGAAAAAAAAGTGAAGAAAACAAATTGTTGGAGACGCCCGGACTCGAACCAGGGACCTCGAGGTCGGAAGTCAAGTGCGTTACCGATATACCAAAACATTTCCCATAGAGATTACACGTAAACGGGAAATGGAATTCTCAAATCCCACTTTGGAAGTGAAATATGAGCATGATCCCGGCATCTGAATGAAAAATAAAGGGCACACTTATGATAGCTTATTGTCTCAGCTACAACATACTCAAAGCTCAGCGTAAATAAAGATAAAACGACGGAGATATTGCTCGCGAAAGACGAGAATGTAGAATCCAGTTTTGAGAAAAAGTCATGTCCCATACAGAATACACGCAAAATGTGAAAAATTGACATGCCACCTTCAATCGCAAAAATACGCCATGATACCTTTGTCAAAATGAAATATTGTGTTAACTGCATTTGTAGAGAATTGTCTAAGCTAGATCATATCAAAATTTGGAAGAAAATTGATCATTATTTACAGAGATACAGTCAATTTCCCAGAAATATGCTGACGTCATAATATGCAAATTGAAATTTTGAGTTTGGAGGCCATTATGATGACGTCATGAGTTAATTGAGGGTCAAATGAGACATGAAATCATACCTCCAACTCATAATCTATTTAAATATAAAAGAAATTGGGGGTTATCTATCAATTCTGAAGAGTTAAAATGAATTTTGTATAGGCATGTTTTTGCCCATGTATTGTGGATACAGATAGCGCAGGTCGGCGCCTGCGTTCAACTTTGACAGCCGCTAATTGCGGTATTACTGGTCGGAAAAAGGTAAACAAGGTATCAAAATGCTTGGAAAAATGTAATAAATATGATAACAGAAAAAATTTGGCGATTCTATGTTGCAAAATGCCAGGACGCGCGCGCATAATTACGCGCGCGCAAATTTTGAAAATGCTTAAAATGGCCTGAAACGTATGCAAACTTAATTTGGAACGAATTTGACCATTTTAAAATTTTAATGCGCGCGTACGTGCGCGTAGAGGTGCGCGCGCGGAATTTTTTGACATTTTTCGTTGACCTTCGACCTGAAGTTGATGTATACCAAATATGGTTGATTTTTGATGACTCGTTATCGAGATATGATAATGACCTGATTTTTACAAAATGGCGCCTGGATGACGTCACGATGATCCCATGAACTTGAAAAAGTTAATTAGACTTGAAATCATAGGGCTTGATGACTGACAGAAATTCAAAGGAAATTGACCATGTCGATTTCGAGTAAACGTGTGCACAAAAAAGTGTACGGAAGAAATAAAAATAAAGAAATAAATAAAGAATAAAGAATAAAGAAAGAAAATTCTAGCGAAATCAATAGGTGATCTGTCATCGACAGACCACCTAATAATAATAATGGTGGCTTCTTATATAGCGCACCTGTCCGTCAAGTTGTGACGCTCCTGGCGCTGCCCGAATTATTTTTACCCTGGCTTTAGCAAGGCAGCCACTGCGGCGCTCTAGCGTTTCATTTCGATTTCAAGGAATTAATTCCTGCCAGGTACCCATATATATTTACATCACCTGGGTTGAGTGTAGCAAATGTAGATCAATGTCTTGCCAAAGGACATTAGTGCCGCAGCGGGACTCGAACCCCCCCCCCCCCCTACCTTAAGATCGAAAGTCCGTCGATGTATCCATTCGACCACGACACTTCTACATCTTATCAATGAAGCTTGTAAATCGTATTCAAATATACACAATAGTTGTTTAGTTTTCAATATATTTTAATGTGCTATCAATGTAATTTTTATGCCATGTACTTTTTACTCTGTTAATTGAACAATGCAAGCCACCAGCTGCATGTTCGATGATTTTTATCTCAATAAACCACTAAAATACAACACTATACAAAAGCATTAGTTTGTACGAATAACCTATCAAAGCAATGCTACTTTGCAATCATGCTCCCTTCTAACCACGAGAGGGACATGTCATTCACTAAATTTACTTGGTCTAGTAATATTTCCCATGGCGGTTTATCCTAACAAAGTGAACATGTATGAGACTATAGAAACGGTTTAATTAAACTTTGTTGCAATCACGGGGGTGTCAGTCATGTAGAAATACTGTAAGCATGTGTGACCACATGTTTTCCAGACACCCCCTAAACGAGGATTTCTTCTGAAGCCAAAATACACCCTAAATGAGGATTTCGCGTGTTTTTTTCCCCCGAATTCAAACCCAAAACGGGTATTTCAAAAAAGTGTACTCTAAACAAATATTGTAAAATTGTAACCCCTTGAACATTTTAAAGTGCGATAGGGATTACCATTTAAAATGTGATCTAAATCAAATTGTGCTACTGATGTAAAATTCACAATGTAACAATTTACTTCAATAGAGAAGAATAACATCAACCTGTACATTCCCAAATAGGGTTAATGCACAGCCATCATAAGTCTTGTCTTTTGAAAAAAAGAATTACATTTCAAATTTCAAAACTATTTCAAATAAAGTACATGTAGTGTTTACAAAAAATACACAATGTACAATGAACAGTTACTATTCCGTATGCAAAACAAAATATAACAAAATAATACAACATAATGAACTAAAGTTTCTCTATGACCAGCTATAGGCGTGAGACTTGGTAGGTCTGGCCCTGAGGGCTAGAAAAATACCTAGATTTTGAACTATTTTGAAAAAGTACCCTTTTTCTTGAAAATGACCCAAAATGGACGTTTTTTTAACCCCTTAATGCGGCACCGCGCGGACCACGACCAATCTAAAATAACAACCCTTTATACCCCCTTCACATACACAGATTTTTCTTACGAGTCCTTACGGATCGCGCAAATTCACGGATCTTCCACGGATTCTAACGATTTGGCCACTTTTACGATCGATTTAAGAGTTGTTACGAGTTAATAACGAGCTATTTACGGTTTATTACGGATTATTACGAGTTATTACAATTTGTTATGGCAAAATTCCACGACTTGTTACGAGTTGTCACGGATAACTACGAGCAACTAAACGGGTTAGTTACGACCTGTTTACGTGTTGTTACGAATAGTTATGAGTTAGTTACGAGTTTTTACGAGTCCTTACGTTTTTTAACCAAATAATAACAACTGAAAATGAAGTGTTCGAGTTTGCAGCTTTTATACCTTTTCCCAAATCGTAAACAATTCGTAAGAATACGTAAAGTATACGTATCTATTCGTAAAGTACTCGTAATTATACGTATAGGGCTCGTAATAACCCGTAATGATCCGTAAAGCCATCGTAACAGGACCCGAATGAAATCGTAAACAAGACGTAGGCACTCGTAATAATCCGTAAACAAATCGTAAACTAAACCTAACAAATCGTTAACAAAATTTCTTACGAGTCATTTACGGATTCTTGCGAGCAGTTTAGGGATCGTTACGTGTTGTTGCGAGCGGTTTACAACCCTTACAAAAATGTACCATGTAAAAACCATGGTTTCAGTACCATGGTTACCATGGTTCTCATGGTGGATGGTAATTTGGACATAGAACCATGGTAACCATGGTACTGAAAACCATGGTAACACCGAAGTATGATAACCATGGTTCGGTGTTACCTTGGTGTTCGGTACCATGGTTACCATGGTTCTCGGTACCATGGTTACCATGGTTCTTGGTACCATGGTTCTTGGTACCATGACCATGGTTCTCGGTACCATGGTTACCATGGTTCTTGGTACTATGACCATGGTTCTCGGTACCATGGTTACCTTCGTTCTCGGTACCATGGTTACCATGGTTCTTGGTAACATGACCATGGTTCTCGGTACCATGGTTACCATGGTTCTCCCATACCTTTCGTTACCATTGTTCTCCTGTACCTAGGTTACCATGGTACTTGTACTATAATGTTACTGCACTTTCCCAGTCGCCTTTCCATTCTGCATGTAGCTTAATAAAAAGAAAGCATTGATTACATTGCATGATTGATTTTTTGTTATCATTTACAAATCTACTACCTAAATTAAGCACTTTCAGAACAGTATTCCTTATAATATCTGCCAGCCCTTGATCATTTTACTTTGAAAGAAAATGCTGGTCTGCAAAGTACACAAAAATGACAGGAGCTGGCATGAAGTCCACTTTCAGCACAATTATCCATTTTCTCAAGGTTCAGCCACTACTCTTGCAAACATGATCTGTTAACAAAAGACATCACAATAATGTTGATCATTATTGTCAAATGATCATATGACGTATCAAACATCAAACAATGGAAACAATATGTTTACTTTTATAAAGGGCGTTTATTCAAACGAGCTAAAATATAGCTCGCGTAAAATATATAAAACAATTTACAGTCGAAAACTGAAGTCTATTTCTATAGCGAAAGACTGCCGCTTGTTACATTGCATATGACACTAAACACTTTCAGCACACGTACAGCAATATTATAAGTAAATTGGTTAGTCTATTTCTATAGCGAAAGACTGCCGCTCATATTCAATAGTACAATTTACAAACTGTCCTTCCAGCGGAGGTGCGAGATTCGTCGACGATGTCGTACTCGATTTTGGTTGAAGAAACAATTGGTAGCTAGGCCTACTTGCTATGGTAGATCATATATGACGTCGGTAATCATAATACAGTTCAAAAATGAATGATGAATAAAAGCCAAGAGTCTGCAATGTCGATCGGATGCGAAGTCCATGTATGGCGATGGTGAAACTTGGTGTAGAGTTCCGACGTCGACGGTGATCGAAGACAGATCGAAAGTCGATAAATTCATCATTAGCCGGAGTCAGGATCAGACTTGCAAACGACGAAACGCAAATCGTAGAGACGAAGAAGGTAAAGAGGAGGTTCTTACCTTCAATCAAAGTTCGACGTCGATGGTGTTCAAAGATAGAACAAAAGTTGATAATGCCAATGTCCAAATTCATTATTAGAGTTCGCAACAAACTTCAAGTTCAAACGCCAAAACGGAGGTTAACGACGAAGAAATGGTGATGGTGGCGTTGATGTTTTGGTCAAGATGAGAAAGAACGACGTCGATATGGAAACTACTCATTTGTCATGTTGCGTATATATCTGTAATAAAAAAAAAGACAATTTTGAATTAAATACAAAAAACAAATATGAATATCAACAACTGTCAACATGAAATCACACATGCAGTCACAGAGCAGAGGCAGACATGACATCGATTAGCTTAATTCGTTAATTTGCTGGATTTGTATGCAGTATATTCTATTTATTTTCTAAAAAGAATAAAACATTCAATCATTCGAACAATATGACACTTTATACTAACAGTAGAGTTAATAACAATGTGTAGACCTATGTAAATGGATAAACTTTGCTTTGAAAGTTTGAATGATATGCCCCATAAACCCGTCAAGATACTACAACAAATTACGTACATGGGATCATACATGTTCAGTCTTAACTGTTATCCTGTCGAAGGTATTTTAAGTCCCAGTTGACAATGTCATAAATAACTATCTAGACATCGACTAGATCTATGTACAGATTGTAAATAAAGTAGATGATTCTTAAACTTACCCATACTGTTGTAGATTAGCCGGGAAAAACAGAATTCAGCATGATTTTGCAGATCTAAAACACCGAGATGTACACGAGGCATGAAGCTGGACTGTGAACAGTTCACGTACTAGCTATCATGTACACAGCATACACAGCATACACAGCATACACGCACACTGCACTGCAGCGATCCTCGGCACACAAAATAAAATGGCTGCTCCTTAGATGTAGCTAGCTGCATGCACGTACACAGTACACAGCACACACAGCATATACAGCATACACAGCATGTACACAGCACAGCATGTATACACAGCATACACGTACACTGTACTGTGCGCTGGTTGTGTGGGGTTGGGGCTTGTAGGTAATAGTCTTGACTTGTGCAGACCTTCTTTATGATATTTCAAGCTGTTGCACAATTCCTACATTAACACACTATTTGATAAATGGCCAAATGAAAGTTGACTTTTCCACTCCTGTTTTCCCGTAATAAAAAGTCTTAAACTGCATTAATGCATATATTAAATTTTAGTCAGATTCCTAGCTGTATAGCCAGGCCTACTTTTTAATTGTCAGTTTTTCATTTAAACTAAAATCTTAGAAAACTAAAGGCCTATGAAATTACATAATTTTACTGGATACACGCGATATAGTTTTTCCCTACAATTCTAATAATAAAATAACAAAATCATAATAATCATGTTTTTTACGATTCTTCTAATTATTTGTTTAACAATTGTTTTTATATGTATTTTTTAATCATAATTGTTTCTATCTTGTTCTTAATGATTCTTAATTTTTTTTTTTTTATAGTTCTTATATGTTTTGTTATTTGATTTCATGCGTCCGGTAAAATTATTTCATGCGTTTGGTAATTTGTTGTTGTTTTTGTTTTAAAAAATTGCAAACGATTCCTACCGAACGACTCATACCTGCACATTAATTGTATACTAACAAAGGTTATTGTATACTATTATTAGGCATTATTATCTATGTAATACTTATGTAAACATGTATAACCTCCTATTTGTTATTTGAGCGCAGAATTAAATCAATCAAACAAACAAAACAAACACAACATCTAGTACTGAACCATGGTTAGAAACATACAACTGCCAATTAAGTACCACAATGTACCATGTACAAATTCGGAAGTACCATGGTAAACCATGGTACTTGTCATATAACCGTGGTAATACCATGGTTCTTGCATGGTAGTACCATGGTTAGAGACGAGTACCACAGGTACCATAGAGTACCATGGTACAAATTTGGAAGTACCATCGGGTATACGATGGTACTTGTCATTTAACCATGGTAAAACCATGGTTCTTTGATGGTAGTACCATGGTTAGAGACGAGTACCACAGGTACCATGCTGGTACCATGGTTTTACCATGGTTTTACCATGGTTACCATGGTACTTTTTTATAAGGGAATACTTACGGATTGTTACGAGCTATGTACGAGCTATTTACGGAAAAATAAATCCGTGGACAATCGTAAGAAGATTTTTGACACGTCAAAAAATTGCCTCTCCTTTCACGGACCCTTATGCCTCAGTCACACCTTTGCGTATGTTGCTGCGTATTGCTGCGCTGTTCGGGGTATATCAATACGCAGCCGTTCCCAGCAATACGCGGCAAATTTGAAGGTAGCAGGCACACTATTGCGTATCTAGCTCGTAGGTAGCTCGTATGCCGCTCGTACAAAGACTGCCTACGGTTGCCTATGACCACGCTATAGCTCGCTGTTGCTCATAGCAGTACGATTCAATACGCAGTTTGCTCGCCACGTTGCGTATGTAGCTGGTTCTTTGGTCGTTTGCTGCTCGCTAGCCGCTCGCACCAGTTGGTCTCGTTGCGTCTCACTGCGTGTTCGCTCGCTTTAGCTCGTCTGTTGTTCGTACTGATGCGTGCCAGCTCGCTCTACAGCGTACCAGCTCGCTTGGGCTGCGACGGCGTATAAATAAAAGTCATTTTGCGGGCTTCTGACGAGTCTAAATCAATCTAATGAAAAAAATGGCCCTGCAGCAGAGCTCTGCCTTGCAAAAGCTTAAGCTTCTGCTTCAGCTGGAAGAAGCAGCTAGAGGCGAATGATGTTTATTTGTTAACGTTATGCAGCGCAGCGACGGTGGTCGGTGCTAAGCAACTAATCGCAGTGATAGCGAGCTAAAGCGAACCGCGTACGAGCTAGACTCGCAGCGTAGCGAGCGGCAAGTGCATCGGATCTTGCTGCTGCGAGTAGTAGACGAGCAATAGCGCAACAATACGCGCAATCATGCGAACGACAACGAGCTCTGGCGAGGTAAATCGTGCAGGGAACGCAGCTATAGGCAGTGACACGCGCTCCAAAAAAGAGAGGTGCGTATGGTTGCGTATACTTGCGCTAAGCCACTCGCTGTTGCTCGCATTCACTGGTTGCCACTCGTATCCACTCGTAGCTGATTTGACCTTGCGTTTGCTTGCGATAGTTTAGAAAATTTTAAAACTAGCGAGCGGCAAACGTAGGTCTTTGCGCTAGTCTGCGTATTGAGTACGCAGTGAGCACGTTTCATTGCGCTGTATTGGGTATGACTGCCTATGTCTGCGTTCGGGCAATACGCAGCAATACGCAAGCCCGATACGCAAAGGTGTGACTGAGGCATTACGAGTGTCTGCGAATTGTTGCGAGTTGTGACGAGATATTAAGGGATACCAGCGAGTTATTTACGGATGCTTGCGATTGACTACGAGTTGGCGATCCGTAAGGACTTATAAGGAAAATCCGTGTATGTGAAGGGGGTATTATACGCATTTTCTTTGTCACGCATGCTTACAGTATTTATATTTGACTGAGTCCCCAGGGTTCGATATCGACCACAACGACTCCATTATTTAGGAACAGCCTAACAACGTAAGGAGTTTGTCATTCATGTTCACGATATGGGACCCCGTTGGGTGCACATTATCAGCTTCCAATTGCGCATGCGTCATCCCAAGCATCGATGAAACCAATCCTGCTATCCTGGAAGATAATCTTACGCATGCGCTCTTCATTGCCTCTCGCGTACCAATCACTGCAACACGCATGTTGGCCGAAAGTCGTGCATTGTCGTGTGTTGCCGCCCTTGAATAACACCACAGCGCGTTTGTTCCTATCTAGCAATCTTCCCATGGCCGCTACTATTCCTCGCACCCTTTTCTCGTAAAACAGAGGAGGAGTAGATTCAATATGTGCCCACACAGAAACTACGACGACAGGAGACCCAGAGCTGACAATCTTGCCGATTCTTGTAGCAATGTATTCCAAATCTTTGTCATATGTCCAAGCGTTTTTGCCAACAGGGTATTTGTGAAAAGCAAATAATGTTGTTATATTGTTCTTCAAATCTTTACCCGAAACGGGTCCCGTATAGCTAGTCCCCTTTTCTCCTAAGAAAGACATTGATAACTTCAGCGTTTTCAGATAATACTCGTGTAGCTGACGTATAGTGGAATCTCCCAAGAAGAATAATTGTCTATTACTGAAACATTTCTTTATTTGAGCAACATCTCGGAATCGATGAACCCGACAGGTAGGTGAAAACCAATTACCCTGATCGTAATATCCCGCAATTTCTGGTAGCTTGCTGTTGTAGCCTAGTGTACACACGGGTAGATCATCAGTGGACATCAGGGCTTGTGTTGCGTTTCTTCGGATCACTGTTACAGACTTTACCGGACCAGTGAGCTGTGTTTTTGATCTGTAAATGTATGAGAGTGTTCGATAAAATTAGCCATTACATTATTCACAGTAAATTCGAAATAATTATGCGATGATTAAATAAATTTGCACACGTAGCCTACGTTGCGTCATTTCGATTCTGGCGTTAGTATACCCAGGGAGGTGGGAGGACCTAATCAATAAGCGCAATTAAGCCGGTACAATTAATGTTTGCGCGGTTCATTATCAACCAACAATCAACTTTTGTACGATGTCACCAAAGTCCTCATCTATCCTGACACAATCCTACGTAAGGCCCGGTCACACAGAGGGGACGCATGGGGGACGCACGGCCAGCGCATTGGAAATTTGCAATTTTGGCCAGTGCGTTGTCGTGCGCCCAAATTTTGTCGAAGATACAGCGAGCTGACACCAAATGCATAGCGTAATGCTAGCGCGCTGTGCGCATACAGGGCGCATAGAGTGCGCATACAGACCGTACACAGAGCGCACAATCATGATAACAACTTCCACGAATGCACACCGTGTTACATGCTAGCGCGCTGGACGAATGGTCCACGCATGAACCGCTTTCTCAACAGAGGTGGTCACACATAGACGACGCACGGCCCGCGCATTAGAAATCGGAAAAGGCCGTGTACTTAACTTTTGTCATGATTTTGGAAAAGCTAGCGAGCTGACACAAAATGCACAGCGTGTAGCTAGCGCGCTGTGCGTCTAGGGCGTGTGCTCGATCCGCGTATGACTGACGTTGGTCTAGCGCGCTCCGCGCATGTCTGGCGTGCCTTTGGCGTGTACATTCATGCGTCGAGCTCCGCGCACACTTTAGAGCATGCTCAAAAAATCCCGACGCACACAGCGAATGACGACGAATGCATAGCGTGGATCCAGCGCGCTCGACGAATGAGTAGCGAATGATGACGCTCGCCTAGCGAACGACAACGCACTGGCCAAAATTGAAATTTCCAATACGCTGGCCGTGCGCCCCCCATGCGTCCCCTCTGTGTGACCGGGCCTTAAGCAACAGGCATTGAAGTCAAAATGGTTGTTACGATAAACTTGCTTCTGGCTGCGACAATAATTGCTCCGCGTGCATGAGTTTCTTACACTAGCTCACCGAATTCATAAAGCCCGGAATAGTTGATTGGCGCAGGAACAATTATGCCGGGTCACCGGTGGATCAGTCAGACAGGCGCGGGTCCGGGGGGGGGGGGGGGGCGAGTGGGCCTTGCCCCTCCCCCCCGCAAAAAGTGAGAGAGAGAGGGAGAGAGAGAGGCGGAGGATAGAAACATAAGGAGAAGGGGGCGGAACAAAGAAAACACAATTTCAGCAGAGATCGAAGATGCCATTGATAGGCACCGTCGATAGAAATAAATCAAAAAAGATGCCAGTCATCATGAAGATGAAACCTTGCACATCCTTTCGCAAGAGAACACTCGTCATTTTCAATTGAATCGCTTAATGAGCTTCACGAGTAGCATGCGTCCTTCAGGTAATGATTAATATATGTTAAACACACAGGATTGTGTGATAGCACATGGGCGGGAAGCGCGTTTCCGTTTTACACCCTGCCCTAGGCTTTTCTCCAATAAAATTTTACAAACCGACTGGTATTCGGAGTCTAGTCGTCCACAGCTTGCCTCGGCGCTCTGCACACCACCAGAACTCTGAAAACGTCACGTAGCGCTAGCTAACTCTCTATACTAGTTGATCTTCCTAGTCGTATCATTTATTTTTATCCATTAATACGCAATACTCTAAGAGCGTGAGGATGCGTGATCAGCTCGCAAAATTTAGCCCAGCGATAACAAAACAATAATATATCGGGAAAACCGTCTTGAACAAGAAGACCCTCGCATCCCCAATTGAAATTGTACATAAGCTTTGGCTTCGCTATTCTTGACGTCGATATAAACAAACTTAGACTTTGGATACAGCATGTTTCGTGTAATTTCTTGCCGAAAAGCCTAGGGCAGGGTGTAAAACGGAAACGCGCGGGCGGGAACGAGTGTGTTTCTTCCTAATGTCAAAACAATTTCAAATCAATGATTTAGGCGAAGAGCCAAGAAGCCTGTCCGGAAAAAGTCACCCATTAAATTTCTATCAATAAGATTTGACCCCTCAAAGATATCTTATGTTTAATTAGCCTGTATACACTTGTTTATGTACTACCCACTCTTCCTCTTCTCTTTACTTTGTATAATCCGCAGCCATTGGAGCCCAGCCTTTGAAAGCTAGGCCAATGGTCTCTGCGGGCTCCTCCATATTCTTTGTATTGTTTATATATTTGCTTATACAGTGTATAATGTATTGTTGAATGTAATTTTTATGAGAATTGAGAATAAAATGAATAAATGAAAAACCCTCTAACTCGTTTACAGACAGGTTGTCAACTTGACCATAGCTGATTGGTTAAGCATCCACAGCCAGCCCTCCAAATAGACCCAAAAGGTCGGGATGGGGTGTCAGATGTCACCTAAAAATTGTGTTTCAACGCATCACATCACTCACTTACAGCTTAAGACAAAGTAACGAACATTAGGCCAGTTCAGGATTTGTACATAATTGTACATAAATGACTTTAATATACATACATCTACTAGACATCAATGTCAACATGGTTAATCTGTTAAAGACCATTTTGATTACATTTAACATGCATTTCCAATGGGATTATACCCGAGTTATCTCAGTCAGGCCTGGTGTTTCATTGATTAACATTTCGAGGGTTCAGTGACACAAAGACATAACTTCATATTTTGCCAAAATGAGTATAATTATGATATCAAAATGTTCAGAAAATGTGGGCTTTCAAGGAAACACAAAGACTTAACTCGCCCCCAACACCCTATTGAAGTCAATGACTGGTGAAACATAGACTTAACTCATAAAGGCCCAAGTGCTCAGTGACACATAAACCACTTTTTCTCAAAATACGTCTTTGTGTCACTGACCCCTCGATTTGTTCTTTTCTATAAACATTCAGTGTTTTGTACATATTACTGACAGAGCCACATACCTGTACTGCAGCAATGGGAATCTGATCCTTAAAGGCATTGTTTAAAGCCACACTGCACTAGTTATAGCTACTTGCTCCCTCTATATAACAAACAATAAATAATCGGTGACCTTTGGTCCCCCATGATCCTCTTTTTCTTACGTTAATTGAGAGCTGATTTGATGGGATAACCACCTGTCCACTGACCTTGCAGGGTAGTCTAATCCCTCCTGTTCACTAGCATTAATGGGCTTTAACAATGTTTCCAATTTTACAAATCTGAGATGCATGACCCTACGTTTATACATACCACTTTCACATACCAATTGTCATCTGCAGAAGGAAATTCAACTTACAGCAGTACAATGATAAATAAGATTCTTATTTTATCAGTCATCAGCTTCATAAAGACATTTTGTCATCACAAAGCAGCTATGGTTGAACAAAAATAATGAGATTTTGAAAGCCTTATGGCCTGTAGGCATAATCACATCACCCTTCATGAAAAGCATAATGAATTCAGACTTGCGACTACACTTTGACAATCAACAATATGGAATCGCTATTATTCTACTTTAAGTGGTAACATCGTGAAAATCTTCTCTTAGTGAATTCAGATTTGCGGCCAAACTTTGACAATCAACAAACTGTATTTTTTTTTACTTCAAGCGGTTATATCTTGAAACTCTTTACTTTATTCAGACAATTGACAGTACATGCATTTGGAGCTGATTTTTGTTCACATTGCAAAGTAGTCAACATGCAATATTAATTAAAGTGTGTAATTGTGTATACAATCATAGCATGAACACAACAGCTAAGCAATGACATGTTTGCAAAGTGAGTACTACCCTTTTTGTAAAGAAGTATTTAAAGGAGTAACGTTGATCAAAGGCAAAACAAAATGAAAATAAATAACATATCATCTGCTGGAAGCCAGGAGGATGTTACTATCATCAAATAAAATAATAATAATAATAATAATATTTGGTCCTTGTATAGACCATATCACAATATATAATGTCTCTATGCGCTTCCAAAGAGCCGTTATCAGGGCACAGTGCATTTCAAGGAATAATCCTACCAGGTACCCATTTACCTTACCTGGGTCGAGTGTGGCAAATGTAGATTAATGTCTTGCCAAAGGACATTAGTGGAAACAATGCTCCTCTGGCATTTGACAGAACAAAATCTACAAATAATTTAACAGCACATTTACCTGCAGGAGTGCAGCTAATTTAATAAACTGCAACACTATTCAGGTTCTGAATTAGGAAAGGTATGTCACTGCATAAAACCAGTTGCATGTACATGTAAGTAAGTGAAAATGTAAGCAACATATTTCAATATCAATTTCAATTTTCTTGGTGTGACAAGACAGAAAAAGAGCTGGTACTCTCGGTACCTCTTTAATGACCACATACCACCAACGACAAGGACCTACAAGTACCTGGGAAGCACCACTTCACACTCAGAGGATATACATGTGCAGGTACTTTGAAAGTTGTAACATCACCAGTGAAACTGTAGTTTTCAAAGGCAGTCTTTTGCCTGTATTCCACTGTAAATTTGAACCAAATGCCAAGTGAAAGCTCAGTCTCTGTCAAGTATTTTTTTTAAAAAGGGATAGATTGGGGTCTATGCTGTCCCTTGTAGTTTGACATACACTGACCTATTGTTAACTATTTAGTATATGATTAACTAGATGGAATTCGACTGCGCGCAGTCGAAAATGATGCCTCCGTCATAGAGCAATTTTACAAACCAAAACAGAAGAAATTTTTTCGAATTCAAGTTCAATTGTAATCCATTGACAGGTTCTCAGAATATCGTGATTACAAGCAAATTCTCATATACATATATGACCCTTTGATCTTTGACCTCATGACCCTAAAATCTACTCAGTTCATTGGCTCTGCAAGATGTCCTGAGTTAAATAGTAATCCATCTGTCAGTTCTAATGAGAATGCGTTCACAAGCTATTTTTGCATACATAATGAGCCCATGACCTTGAACCTTATGAACCAAGAATCTACTCAGTTCATTGGCTCTGCAAGTAACCTACATGACCTAATTTTGGCAGGAATCCATCAATCGTTCTTGAGATAACGCGATCACGAGCTGTTTTTGCATACATAATTTGCGCTGTGGCCTTTGACCTTTGACCTCATGACCTCTAAATCTAATCAGTTCATCGGCTCTGCAAGTAACATACATGACCTAAGTTTGGCGGAAATCCATCAATCGGTTCTTGAGATAACGCGATCACAAGCTGTTTTTGCATACATAATGTGCGCTGTGGCCTTTGACCTTTGACCTCGTGACCTCAAAATCTAATCAGTTCATTGGCTCTGCAAGTAACATACATGACGTAAGTTTGGCAGCAATCCATCAATCGGTTCTTGAAATAACGCGATCACGAGCTGTTTTTGCATACATAATGAGCCCTGTGACCTTTGACCTTTAACCTCGTGACCCCAAAATCTAATCAGTTCATTGGCTCTGCAAGATACATACATGACCAAAGTTTGGCAGGAATCCATCAATCAGTTCTTCAGATAACGCGATCACGAACTGTTTTGGCATACCTAATGAGCCCTGTGACCTTTGACCTCGTGACCCCAAAATCTAATCAGTTCATCGGCTCTGCAAGATACATACATGACCAAAGTTTGGCAGGAATCCATCAATCAGTTCTTCAGATAACGCGATCACGAACTGTTTTGGCATACCTAATGAGCCCTGTGACCTTTGACCTCGTGACCCCAAAATCTAATCAGTTCATCGGCTCTGCAAGATACATACATGACCAAAGTTTGGCAGGAATCGATCAATCGGTTCTTCAGATAACGCGATCACAAGAACGGGACGTACGTACGTACAGACGTACGTACGGACGGACGGACAACCCGAAAACATAATGCCTCCGGCTACTTCGTAACGGAGGCATAAAGATGCATGGTAGTGGGGAATTAGACACCATTCGGGTGCTTACCAATCACCAGAATTAGCCTTCAGTTTTGAAGACCAACAGGCTTATGTAATGATCGGCATTTACCACCAATCGCCCATATGGAAAATTAATTATCTTATATTTCCAATAACATTAAAAATGTACAGAAAACAATTGTTTCATACAAAATGTAGTCATGTAATAATTTTAAGCAACGTTACACAAGTTTGGTCCTTAAACAAAGCTTTCATTCCTAGGCCTAGTTGCACAAAACTTACCATCAATGGTAACTACCATGGACACCTTGATTTTGATTGGCTGTTGAGCCCTGTTACCATGGTAGTTGCCATTGATGGCAAAGTTACCATCAATGGTAAGTTTTATGCAACGGGGCCCAGACATCATCAATTATTAACCGTATCAGACATCTGAGCAGGGCAATTTTTAAATGTTATTGCCCTCAAGGTTTGATGGATAAGTCAACAAAATTACAATAAGTTAGTCCGCTCAGAAAAGTCAATGGGATTTTGTGTGTAATTTGGCGGGCAATATAGGTTATACAGTAAACCAATGCGCAAATATTTTAGCCCGCTCAGAACAGTCAATGGGATTTGTGTGTAATTTGGCGGGCAATATAGGTTATACAGTAAGTCAATGGACAAATATTTTAGCCCGCTCTGAAAATTCAATGGCAAAATGCGTGTTAAACTAGTGAGCAATAATATAGTGCCAGTTGTACATGTAATTTACATCGCGCATCAGCTATTGTAATTTACATCGCGCATCGTGTATAAGAAAATGCGCACTTTGCGCGAACTCTCATTGTGACGTAACAATCACACCCTAGGCAAACTGTTTGCAGTGTATCGAAAATCTGTCAAACACTGGATGAACAGTGCTGGTTTGACAATGTTTTTGCAACTTCTAATGCTAGGAAACCCTGTGTAGCCTACATAATTTAAGAGTATAAGATAGTAAGAGTTTCTTGTTTGCTCTAGATGTCTGATGTGGTTAATAATAGTAATATTGACTGCCTAATTCAGGGCAATACGACTTGTCATATATCACCCTCACCTTCGGTTCGGGCGATATATGTCGTATTGCCCAGAAGGCAGTCAATATTACTTAAATATTTCAAGGCACTTCTTCTCACTACATGTGTGTTGGTGTGGTCTTTAAGAATTTAAGAAGTTCCATATTCTGCAAATATTATACACGTTCTACCACAATACATGCATTTCATAATATATTTGTTTGTTCTGATTTTTGATGTTCCATGCTTGCTACACATCATTAATGGGATAACACTCATTAATACATGTGATCTAAAAGTACACTATAGAAATAAATTCATCAATACTTAAAAGCCTTTTTCGTAACTGCAGCATCTTTTCACTCAAAGTCAGAGTTTGTAATGAGAAATGGAAATTGGGATTCTTGATGCCCTATGTTTCTGCATTCCAGTTTCTTGACTCAAACGATGTTTAGACAACAAGACACCTGTATTCTTCTTGGTCTGCAAGAGGCATATGAGCAGCACACCATTCTCTACTGGCAAAGAATGCCTCGCAAGATTTTTAGTTCCAACATTTTTTCATGAGACACGTTATATCCCAATCTTTGAAGTGACCCATGTTCACATAAAACATTTGCTTGAGAGACGATGTATCATACCCCATGAAACAACCCATATCTTTCTTGGAGCAGAGTTCGTGCTGTGTTCAGTTCATTTATTTTCATGAGACACCAGGAATCACTTTTTTTTTAAAGCGACCTGTATCCTTCTTGAAGCAAAGCATGCACTAATTTCATTTCAGTGCTATTCATGATACACCATGTACCACGATCCTTGGTATCCTTTCGGAAGCAGCGCAGGAGCTATATTCAGTTCCGTACTTTTTATGAGACTTCATATATCATCTTTGGAGCAAGTAACAACCCACATCCCTCTTGAAGCACAAACTTTGCTAGGCTCAGTTCCACGGTTTTAATGAGACATCATATATCATGATCTCTGTAGCAATCCACATCTCTCTTCAAGCGAAGACTTTGCTACGTTTACTTCCATGGTTTTTATGAGACATCATGTACCACCATCTTTCAAGTGATCAGTTTCCTCTTGAAGCAAAGACTACACACTGTTCGTTCAGTGTTTTTTTACACTATGCATCATGATTTGTTAGAGTCACCTAACATCCTTTTTTAAACATTCAGGTATCAAGAGCTAGGTTCAGTTCAAAGGTGTTTTTTCATGACACACCCTATATCATGATCCTTGAAGCGATCCACAGCCCTCTTTAAGCAAAGCCTGCGCTATGTTCCTGGATAGACCCAGCTGAAGCAGTTCTAGCTTCTCCTTCTCCAATTCCAACTGGCCCTGGAAAAAGAAACCAACAACAAAAATCATGAAGAATAATGCTGCAATATGGGATAGTTAAGTTAATGTCTGGGTGTTTTCATCAATGATTCCAAGGTCCCTGAGCCATTTCCAAAATGTACATGTTGCTCACTTGCAAATATATTGCCAAGGTCAATATCATGAAAGAGCACCTTCAAATTAACAAACACAAGCAGTTTCATAATCACTATTGCCATTGATTCCATGTTATAATTCCACGCGCCTTTTTTTTTGCGATTGCATATCGCTTCACAATTTGCTCTATAACGTAGTATAGTATATAAGGGCACTTCAACAACGATGATAACACTTCAAAAACACCGGTTGAGAAAATATAAATCCATGCTCTCTAACAAAATAAGTTGACCTTCAAAAGTTTCTGGAACTGATCCGCAGATATGTAGCAGTCTTCAGGGTGGTGCGTAGCTTGTTCTGCGACCTTGCAGCAATCAGGCTACCCAAAAATAATCGAGCTGCTTTTGGCTCACATTTTGTGTTGAGCTAGAGGTATAAAACTACTTTCGTTGTACAGTCAAACCTGCTTTAAACAAAGACCACCTGTCTACAAGGACCACATTTTTTGTTTTCTTTGAAAAAGGTTTCTCATTGAAACATGTACTCAAGAAACCTGTCTACAAAGGCCACCTGTCTACAGAGGCCACTTTTTGTGTTTCCCTTGGGCGTTTGTTATAGACAGGTTTGACTGTAATTATCATCTTTGTAAAATTCTGAGTATGAGTATTGAACCACCGACCTTGCTCTTCTTTGGCAGGATGCGTGTCTTGTACTCCTCTGATTTGAACCATCTCTCCAGCTCCTCGTGGCATCGTAGCAGCTCGTACGTCTGCTTGCTGCTGAAGACTACCTCGTCCAGCTCCAGCAGTGGTAGAGCATCGGTGAGAAGGGTCAACCAAAACCTTGAGGAAAAAGAAAATTTATGTAGTGGTGTATTCAATGGTAAATATATTGAGCTGTTATATATAACTGTGAGTCTTTATGCTATGGTTAAAACCGACCAGTAAATACATCTTAACATCTCTTGTAATACAGAGGAGCTGCACTCCATGACTTATTCTTATTGTTGTTGTTAATAGTATCCAGGATAAAGGGGCCTCTATTGCTTCCACTGCCTGACTGCAGTCAAAATTTTCTTCACTGATAATTTGAGACCATTGTATAGATAAAAGCTCTGACAAAGCTCTTTGGACGATGTACTCACTGTTTAGGGGCAAGTCTGGCTCTGAGCAACGACAAGAGAAGAGCTCCGGCATCGCTGAAGTCTCCCTGCTCATACAGGCGATGAAATTCACGATACTTACCTGAAAGTTTTAAATGAGTCAGACAAATTAAATATTAAGATCTCTGAATTTATGGAAAATTGCAGTTTCATCATTATGTCCAAGTTGTACCACTCCGCCATTTGTTGTGCATCACATTACAGAAGATAAAGAGTCCTACTTGGTTTTTATGCCTCCGTTACGAAGTAGCCGGAGGCATAATGTTTTCGGGTTGTCCGTCCGTCCGTCCGTCCGTACGTACGTCCCGTTCTCGTGATCGCGTTATCTGACGAACCGATTGACGGATTCTTGCTAAACTTTGGTCATGTATGTATCTTGCAGAGCCGATGAACTGACTTGATTTTTGGGTCACGAGGTCACAGGTCACAGGGCTCATTATGTATGCAAAAACAGCTTGTGATTGCATTATCACTAGAACAGATTGATGGATTCCTGCCAAACTTAGACCATGTATGTATCTTGCAGTGCCAATGAACTGAGTAGATTCTTGGGTCATGAGGTGATTGAGGTCAAAGGTCATGGGCTCATGTATGTAAAAATAGCTTGTGAACGCATTCTCAGAACTGACAGATGGATTATTATTTAACTCAGGACATCTTGCAGAGCCAATGAACTGAGTAGATTTTAGGGTCATGAGGTCAAAGATCAAAGGGTCATATATGTATATGAGAAATTGCTTGTAATCATGATATTATGGGAACCTGTTAATGGATTACAATTGAACTTGAATTTGAAAAATTTCTTCTGTTTTGGTTTGTAAAATTGCTCTATGACGGAGGCATCATTTTCGACTGCGTGCAGTCAAAGTTCCATCTAGTTTTTTTTAAAGCGATACACATTCATCAATATATTTGATGACAATCAAATCTGATTGTCAATGACTGTCAACATCTAATCTCAGCACCCTTCTTTTGAGAAGGCCAACCCAGATTGTGATGTGATCTACACACCTAACTTCTTTTTACACATCACAGTATTATGGGTATATCCTATTCAAATTGAGATATTATCACTTTTCAATACATGTAGTGAGTAGTGTAATTTCACAAACTCTAAACAACATGGAACATGAATGTTTCCATGTACCAAGCAGATCTCAAATGTGTGAGAAAAGCAACACCAGGGACCAGTTTCACAAAACTTTTTTTCAATAACAAATGACAAATATCAGTGACAAATCTGCTGATGACCTATCAAAAGCAAGGATTTCAGTAGCTTATAACAACAACTGTCATTTGTCACTGAAGACAAGCTTTGTGAAACACCCCCCCAGAACTCACCGAGGAATGTGAGTCTATCGCTGAGCAGCATCCCAGCGCCTAGGTTATCCAGGAGATCAATGTTAGTGAAGCCTCCCTTCAGGCTGTACTCTGTCAGGAACTTATCGGCCAGGTAGGTCGCAAAGGTCGGGTCGTGTGACCTCAGGCACCAGGTCAGGGCGGAGCCTAGACGCCCCTGACGATAGCAGCGCATCCCAAGGACCTTGCAGATGCTCTGGGCTGCGGGTTGAGAAAGGACATTATTGCATTTAGTGGTACATTTATTTCTGCTGGGAGGGGGGAGGGGGGGGGGGGGAGGGGTAAGAATTGAGCCACACCCACTTTGGAAAGTATGGATAAGTGGTAGATTAACAGCTTCAACAAGGGGACAGTTTGTTATCACGAACTAAAGATCAATAACAATTGTAAGTTTAATGGGTAGCAGGCCTCAATAAGTCAACTTTATTCAATCAATCAAAATTCTACAAAGGTTCTAATTTAACCAGTCTGCATAGTTCCAAAAAAAGCAAATTTACATGAATAACATGGATTAACATGAATAATTTAGTTGTTAACTGTATATCTAATATTTGAGGGAAATTGTTTTTCTACAGTGATTGTGGAATATTTGAAGACTGATGAGTAAAAATTATTTGAGCGCCTTTGAATGCTTGTTACAGATAAATGGCGCCATACAAGTGCTGTGAATCATCATCATCATCATGATCATGTTCATCACCATCATCACCATCACCACCATCACCATCATCATCATCATCATCATCACCATCACCATCATCATCATTACCATCATCATCACCATCATCATCATCATCATCATCATCATCACCATCATCATCATCACCATCATCATCATCATCATCACCACCATCATCATCATCACCATCATCATCATCATCATCATCACCATCATCATCATCATCGCCATCATCACCATCATCACCATCATCATCATCATCATCATCACCTTGTTCCTTCATGTCTCTGTCTTCACAAGCTTTGAGAACCTTGAGTGCTTTCCTCTCAGTCTTCAGAGGGATCCGCTCAATAAACAACTCCAGGTAATGTCTGCAGGGAAATTAAGACGGAAAAGTCCTTCAATACAAAGCTATAATGGAGAAAATAAGACTATAAAGCAGTATTGTTGTAGTTTGATAAATATATGAATAATAAATTATAAATTTCTTTTCTTTCAGTCTTCAGAGGGATCCGCTCAATAAATAACTCCAGGTAATGTCTGCAACAAAAATTAAGGGGGGAAATGTCCTTCATTACAAAGCTATAATAGAGAAAATAAAAGGCTATAAAGCAGTATCATTGTAGATTAATAGAGATCAAGGACCTATTTCTCAAAGCCTTTTTCTCAATGACAAATGCAGGGATGCCAACCTTTCAGAGCACAAATCAGTAATCGTAAGGCTAAAAATCCGTAATTTGGAGACAAAATCCGTAATTTTCTGCGCGACGCAAATTTTTCTGCACGCTGGCAAGCGCAGCTCGCAGGCAAGCGCGATAGCACAACAAGTTAAATAAAAGTAACATACCTGTTCATTAGTTGGTGTTACACGATGCATTTCCATTTCTTACTGTATTCTTCTTTAAAAGTCTGTAACTTCTTGCCACGCTTCTTAGTTGTGGAAGACATGATGATTGATATCTAAATCCAACCAACATGAGTTCAGATTGTCGACGAAAATCGACGAACGCTGTGACAGCCTGTGAGAAATCCGACAGTGTACACGGCGCTAGCGTAGCGAGGCCTGGCGCTGGCCCGGCGGTAGCGGCGCGGCCAAGAGAGGTATTTCACCCGGCCCCCGCTCGCGAAGCACATGTATCATATGCACCTGCGCTGTGAAAGGGGTGTGCTAGATAACAAATTGTCCGATCGGAAGCGCTATGGGATTTCTATGCATGGATTCAAGGATGGCTGCGCTGCAATAGTCAAAAGTACCGGTACGTGCTAAACCTTAAAGTGCTAATTTTGAAATCGGCAAAATCCGGGATTTATGGTATGAAAACCGTACCGCCCGTAATTGGCCGATTTCCCGTAGAAATTACGGGAAATCCGTACTAGTTGGCATCTCTGCAAATGACAAAAATCAGTGACAAATCTGCTGATAACCAATCAGAAGCAAGGATTTCACTAGCTTATAACTAAAATTGTCATTTGTCACTGATGACAAGTTTTGTGAAATGAGGCTCTGAATTATAAAATACATTTGGTTATTATTCCTTTCATTAACATGGATGATGTTACCATTTATAGAGTTGCACAGGTAAGTGAACATCATAAATGAATTCAAAAGTATTATGGCCTGAAATTTGTTTTTATGATGAAATTCATTTTATATATGATGTAAAACAGTTTTTAAAGTACAGTGTAATGTATACACATCCCATATTAATACTACAACAATTCGTTTTTTTATGAACAAATCTTTCTTTTTGTAATGATGTAAAACAGTTTTTCCAAGTAATGATATGATTGCAGGGCACTCAGGGAGAACAGTATAAGGACTGATGAGGCTACCCTGGGTAAACAAGACAAATTGTTATTAATACAATTATTATTACACATTCCGTTCCATTACTACTACCATGCATGTTCCAGCTAAACTTACCTTCCAAAATGAGGGCAGTGATCTAGATAGTCAGCTACTACTTGCCAGAAACTGTTGTGATGTGAAAAGAGAAAGACACCATTAACCCACCTGGTACTACAAATATTATTGTGTTTTACAAGAAATTGAGATATCTTTTTTGTTATTTCTATCAATTATATTTTTGTACTATAACTTTTAGGTTGTTGATTTTTTTGTTATCCCTTTACTGCTTTTGGATATAAATACTTGTCCAAAATTCAAGTTCAAGTTCAGTTTCAAGTTCAGTTTATTTCACATCCAATAAAAACTTACAGCATTATAACATTCAAAATACAATTATACAAAATGCAATATATATAGAATATAATAAGAACAAATAAAACGACAAAATAAAACAACAACAGTAACACTAAAAATGATTAATGGGTGAAGTAGGGATGTGAGGGACCAGAAAAGGCCATTGACCTATCGAGGCTGGTCCCCTTTTTCTACAACCCCAAAAGTAAAATCTTCAAAGTAATTAAATGCAAAATATTGACAATATAGACATTACATTAACTAAGACATATATACACACATACAAGGACAGGCAGAATTAATAAAAGCTAAAAAAGTATATTGTAACTTGATATTTGTTTGTGTTTAAAATTACGCTTAAAACTAGACAATGTTGGGCATGCTTTGAGAGAATCTGGTAAGTTATTCCAAATAATGGATCCTTTATATTTTATTACTGTTCTTGACAAATTATAGCGAAATGAAGGAACATAAAGTTTGTGTGAATTTCTAGTACTATATTGATTTATATCTCTATTAAAAATAAAATAATTATTAAAACAATCAGGTATTAAAAGTAGATATATTGTACATGTAAGAGAACATAAAAGCACCAATACTTATATCATATAGATCATAAAGTTTTAAAAACTTCAACTTAAAAAACAATGTACCTGTATGTGCTCTATAATATGAGTTTGTTATTACCCTGACGGCTCTTTTTTGTAATAATTACTACATACTAACAAAATGTTTAAACTTAAAGACACAAAGCAGCAGGCTCTCATGGGGAATTTCACACCCAATAGCAGGTGTTGTCAATCACCAGGATTAGCCTTCAGTTTTATGACAAACAGGCCTTATCTATTTATCTTACATTTCATTTTACCCAAGACTCTCTGAGAGAGTGGGGGTGTTTCCCGACAGGACTACTGGTTTGCTGTGCATGAGACTTGTACACCCATGAATGGTATTTCCACCATGTCTGGTGTCAGCGAATTGAGACCTACTGCACATGAAAACTGACAACCACCTCCCTTTAAAAAGGGTCAATATATAAATACGCCGGGCTTGTAACTAGTAGTTTTCACTGTTAATTCATTCAAGTTGGAAACAGATCTGCCTGGGTATTGGAGCATTGGACCAAGAAAATACATTTTCCCAAATGTATGGCCATTACAACCACGTCCAGGCACATCTAGGTCGTTCATAAGGCAATCATTACCCATGATGAAGGCAACCATTACCTGGTATGAGACATCAGCGTAGAGGAATATTCAAGCAGAAGAAATTCTCTCAGATCAGATCCAAAACTAGA
Source organism: Strongylocentrotus droebachiensis (assembly GCA_035222895.1). Classification (NCBI taxonomy): domain Eukaryota; kingdom Metazoa; phylum Echinodermata; class Echinoidea; order Camarodonta; family Strongylocentrotidae; genus Strongylocentrotus; species Strongylocentrotus droebachiensis. The sequence goes on from JAVYIG010000893.1 coordinate 365,526, forward strand.
CAAGAGTAAAAAACAAAAAAATGGCCATGTGAAAATAGTTTATAGAGGGTGATATACTTTTATGAATTATTAAATGAAGTTTGAAATACATTAATTCCAGAAAGCTGTTTAAATAGATTTCATTTCATGCTTTACCTGATGCATGAAGTGAACAGGTGGCACCTTTTTTAATTTTAATAAATCAAACCAAAGAAGTTAGATTCCATAGTAAATATATAGATATAGAGGCTCCTTTGTTTTCATGAAAAGAGCCGTTTCATACCTCTCTCAATCACAAGTCTCAGCTCTTTTCTTGGGATTTATCGTATATGAACCTTTCACCCAAAAGGCATCCTGAAGTAGAACTGGTTTGCCACTCTTTAAGTTTTTAGGAGTTCACTAATATTAAAGTTCACTTTGAGCACACAATCAGAACTGATCATAACAAGGTGTTGCTCTGAAATATCAAAACTCTTTGAGATGTCATTTCTGTATGTGTGTGTGTTTTTGTTAAGTCCTAATTGTGACATGCAATTTCATTCAAATAATTCAAAATCATACTCCGCTGGTTGTTCTTGAGGTAAACATAGTTTGACTTGATTTCGTACTTCAAATAAATACAGCAGTGCATACCTACAACTAAAAAACTATAGTTAAACTTGTGTATCTTACTTGAGTTGATGAGAGTCCAGCTGACCACAATGGTGAAGGAGATCAGAAAGGTGAGCTACAAACCACCAATTACTCAATGTTGCACTGCAAGAAAATCAGATTGAAATACAAGAGAAGAGTCATTCACAAATCTTTCGGTGTAAGCACAGGCAGGCAGGAGAGATAGAGACAGAGAGAGAGAGAGAGAGAGAGATAGAGACAGAGAGAGAAAGAGAAAGAGATAGACAGAGAGAGAGAGAGATAGACAGAGAGAGAGAGAGAGAGAGAGAGAGAGAGAGAGAAAGCCATGCATAGAATAAAGCTTCAGCTTATTGCATTGTTCCCATAACCAAGTGGACAACAAACATTTAGGATTCCAACCAAAATTTAAATTTCATTTTGACTGGTGCCCTGATATTTGTTTCTGCGACAATTGCTCCAAACTTAAGTTCAACAAAGGTATACGGTTTAATAGGGCTGTGGTTAGGATTAGGTTAGATTAGATTTAGTGTCATGGTAAAGGTTAGGTAAAGTGTTTGATCATTGGGTTGAAGTTCAATCATTCAGTTGGTGTAGGAAATTTACCCAAAGCATTTGGATACCGTGATCCTTTTCTGCCACATTTTACATAAATGAACAAAATAAATTATATTCACATCATCTATAGAATTTCTGTTTTCAGGATTGTATAAAGGCATATCATTACAAATAGATCAAAGAACCTTTCATTCAAAAGTTTTCATGTATCCTAACATTTAGGAAAGTCTAGGAGACCTTATGATAGAACAAGTGAGACCAAGAAATGGGAGGAAAATACATTTTCAGACATAGAAAGACAGCTACAAAATGGAGGGATGCCAACCTTTCAGAGCACAAATCAGTAACCATAAGGCTCAAAATCAGTAATTTGGGGAATAAATCAGTAATTTCCTATGCGGCGCCATGAATCTTAAAAGAATGGCAAGCGGACGCATGCGCGCATGATTATCTGAAATTTGTTGTGATTTTACTCCCACAAAGTTGCTAAATATTGATTTTCAGTTCATCACAACACATAAGTTTTCAATGAAAAATTGGCTTCTATTAAGAGAATACTTGATAATTTTCCATCTTTCTCATGCAGCGAGTGCTGGATGGCCACCATACTGTACAGCACTTGCTACGATAGATCCCTATGCGCAAAAAAAAAAAAAAAAAAAAAAAAAAAAAAAAAAAAAAAAAAAAAAAAAGAAAAGAAAAACGTAATTTTTAGACAACATTCCGTACTGCCGTAATGGTCGTTAATTTCCGTACCAAATACGGGAAATCCGTACTAGTTGGCATCTCTGAAAATGGAAAGCCAGATGAAGGATGAAATAAAAATTAGACATTTTTGTTTACCTGCTGATCTTGATCATCTGGTAGATATCAAACTCCAAGGCTTTCTCCAGGATGCTATCCAATGGTGTCATTCTACCAGAGACGCCACACGCATCCATGCTGGCCTGCAAGTCAAAGGTCAGTTGGTGGAGGTCAAAGGTCAATGCATAAAACCATTTCATGCATTTGACAGATCTGTATGTGGTTTACTTGTGTGCTATTAGTATTGGGCACCCTTACAGCTGTATATAATAAAGACTGCTTTAAAAAAAAAGGTAAACAAAAAAAAACTTTACAGAGATGGACTTGTCAAAGGCAGACATGGCTATACGTGCTTGCATGTAAGCAGCAAAAGGACTTAAGGCTTGACATCCTATCCTGGGGACTGCATATATACCTATATACTACTAATAACTGGGATACCAGTTGGTTTCTTTAGATGAGCCTGAAAAGAGACCCAGATTTGGTGGAGCCTCATATGTTATGTACAATATGAATCCTGATAAAGCCTGATATGGAAAGGTGTCATGGCCTGAAAACTGGCATCCCTGTAATAATAAATGAAACCTTCAATAAATAAATGCACTTTGGACCTTGACCAATTCTTCTCACCTTGGCATGGTAGTGAAGGTCCATTGCCTTGACCGTTGGGTTGGTGTAGAGGAGTCGAGTGACCATCAGGTGATACCAGCCGCCAAGTTCTTGGATCAAGTCCCCAACCTCTTGCAGCAAGACAGACTGGTCACCACAAAGGATCTGTCATGAAACAAAAAGATTTTAAATCAAGGCCTCTTTGCTCTGTACATTTTTCATTTTCAACTGTATGTTGGTAGAATGTTTGTTTTTTTGCTAGTTGTATTTCTATACAATTTTGCCATTATTTCTCCTTGTAGAAGTGCATCAGATTTTCAAAACACCTTGGTATTCCATACTTTCAGGGTAGCTAGCCATTTTGTCACATATACTTTATGGTTATTTTGTGGCCATTCCAAATGTTCTTTCCTGGGCATACTTTTGTTCATTTAAGAAACATAACAGCAAATGTTGAAGTTCATGGAAATTTGATTGAAAAAAAGACAAACCACAGTGTATTTAAAGGATTTGATAGGCACAATTGGTAGGTTATCTCTTGCTTCTATACAAAATCAAATACTAGATATACTAGTTTCCATGGTGAGCGAGTCTTCGCTAATGAAGGCTTATTGTAACACCATGCGGAAGCCATAACAAAAAGGAATGCATCAACAGCCTTTTCAGTATGCCTTACCACATGGTGTTCCCAAAGACTCCAATGGTGGAAAATCTAAACATTTTGTCTTTCTCTGTTACCTTACAGATGACCTCCAGCCTTGGATATGAAACGAAGCTCTGATCTTCCAGACACTGTCTGCAGGTGTCCTGCCAATGGCGCCACTTTAGGTCAAACTCTGCCAGGGACTGTCGACTCAGGGTCCCAAACACAGGCATGCGCCGCATCAGCTCATCCATTCTACCGTAAGCCTGACGCAGAAGGGGAAATTTATAAGGGATGTGGTGAAAAGAGAGAGAGATTATTGTTAATGCCATCAGAGATGCCAACATCTTGACACAAAAAAACAGACTGAATAACCTAAAAATCAGATTTTGGAGAAGAAAAAAAATAAATCAGATTTTCCATAAAACTTGACACTGCCACTGGGCCATTGGCCCCGGGCCAGATTCTTGACGGTACGAACCATCCTCGCAGCTAGTCCGTTGGATCTTGGATAGTGCGGAGAAGAACGGTCAAGTCAAAACTGTACAGCAAAGTTTTTTTTGGGGGTTGCAGGGATTTACTTGTACATGTTTCTATCGATTCTTAAGATAGTTAAAATTTCCACTGCAGAGCATTCTTAAGAGAAAGTTACAAAATATACAATCTTCTAATATAACACAGAACTGCCAACCCCAACTGAACAAAAAATCCTATTTTTGATTGATAAGTACTTTCTCACTGCGAGACAACGTATTTATTTATTTTTTATTTTTATTTTTATTTTTATTTTTTTTTTTTGGGGGGGGGGGCGGGGGTTGCCAATTTGCATAAGTTCCTACATACAGGAAGAAAATTTTGTATGGACTATCGGTTAAATATACATGATTTCTGCATGACTGGTGTGTTCGATAAACTAATGCAATGTAGATCCCCAAATTGCTGAAGTGAGATGCTTGTAGGATAATTTACTTCTAAAAATCGTACAAAATACGATAAAATCGTACTGGTTGGCAGCTCTGTATAAAGCATAAACATGAAGAATATTTCATTATGTAGAGGCATCATTTTTTGCATAATTTCCTTCTTTTACACCATTGCTACTTCTCAAAAAGTTACTTCTCAAAAAGCGACTTCTCAAAAATTGACAGGGTATTTGGTATGTATTTTATCAACACACAGAATGTTATTTGGTTTACAATTAATACTTCATTGACCAGTAGCAATCAGATTGAAATGTCTTCCACAAATTAATTCATGTAGTGTATTCATTTCACGTTTGATATTCATTATTAAAGCTTGTTACACAAACTGTGTTACAAGGGATCTACATCTACAATGTAACCTGTACGATGGATTTGGGTTCCACATCAACTCATAAATACTTTAAGTAATTCAAACATAGCCAACAAACTCATATTCTTCAGAACTAAAATCAACAAGATGCCATACATGATCTCAAATGCTGAGAGCACAAAGACTAAATCACTCCTATAATTTCATGTAGGATTAAAAACTTTTAGGCTCTTGACGGATTATGCAATATTTTTCCTCACCCCATGAGTGTCATGTTGAAACTTTGGATCCAAAGACAGCATGTGCCTGGCCTCTGTGAGTCTCCCTTGTAGGATGTAGATGTAGATCTGAAGATGAAACATTGGGAGAGTATTAGTATACGATTTAAGAATCCGGTGATGCATTGATGCTATGTGAAATTGAAGATTTCTGGATTGTAAGTAATGCATGTTCACCTAAATTTGGCGATGGGCTTAGCTGGAAGGCAGAAAACCAGAACAATGTCCAAGTATTTTTGTTACCCTAATCACACAAAAGAAAAGGCTGCACCTTCATTGAGGTGATCATTGATTACATGTTCAGTCAGAAGCATTTATATGAATGCTGAAAAGCAAAAATTTTTAGCTTGTAAAAATCTCAAATTTCAGACAAGATTCTTGATATAGCCTGACGTAACAAAGACAGTCTACATTTATATATAATACCGGTACATTGAAAACGTGCATGAAAATTAAAACAGAAGAGAAACACATGTCAAATAGTATCTAAATACTGTTGATATGACTCTATATTAATCCTTAAAACATCAAAATTATAACTCTCGATTATTCCTGAAAACATCAAAATTAAACTCTAGATTATTCCTCAAAACATCGAAATTATTCCTCTAGATTATTCCTCAAAACATAGAAATTATAACTCTAGTAATCCTTAAAACATCAAAATAGCAAATCAAACAATACAAAGGACAAGAGAGAGAACAAGACAGGTATATAGAGAAAGAGGGAGGGAAAGAGAGATAGAAAGAGAGAGAGAGAGAAAGAGAGAGAGAGAGTAAAAATAAAGTTAAGGCACTACTTACAGCAGACCAGTATTCTTCTGTGGTCTCTATCTCCTCTGCCATGAGAACGTTTCTAGCCTTGACATCGCCCTCTGTGAAGTGTAGCTTGACCCAGTCTAAAAGCTGCTGTAAGACTATACCGCCTGAAAATAACAACAATGGGACATAATGATATAATTCATAATTAATAATGGTCGCTCTTTAAGAAGCGCACATCTCTGTCAGGTGGTGACATAAATACCCAAGTCATAGCTGGCGGCTAAATATTGGGAGTCTGAGTGAAAATTCTCAAAATTTGCATTACAAATGATATATCTCATTAAACCAAAGGGTAGGGAGGGGGGGGGGGTACCTTCTTCCTCCAGACAAAATCCTACAATATATTTGTGAAACATAGTTCTCCTACAAGCTTTCTTAAAATATCTAATTCATGAAATACCAATTGGAAGTTACCAACACAAATGCATTATAAATGGCTACTGATGATATTATCTCGTTGGAGTTGTTAGCAATTTCTAAATTGTCAGCAAAAGTCATATGGTACATGAATATAATTAGCGTACTGATCTCTCTACAAAACCCGTTTACCTGGCAATGTCTCTACGAAGAGGATTTCACACAGACTCCAAATCAGGCCAATGGTCTGGAAGATTTCACATTGGTCTCCGTACTCTCTTGCTTCAGTTTGATCGACATTTGGGTCTGCACAAAGAAGGAAAGGGAGTAAAAGCCAGCATGATCAATCTATTTTAAAGCCTATCTGAATTAGTTTGGCCAAGAGGGATTAGACCTCCCTGCATGGCCGTCACTGACAGGTTATCTTATCAAATCAGCTCTCAATTAACATAAGAAAAAGGGGATCGTGGGGGGACCAATGGGTAACGCTTAGACATCGTATGCTATATAGAGGGCGCAAGTATCTACAAGTATTGCAGTGGGGCTTTAATGCATTTAAAAACCTCATTCAAGAATGAAGATTATATTACATCACCTGTAACAGAAATTACAGCACATACTGTATACTTCTTTATTAAATAGTTGTATATTTGTATACAAAATTAAACTGGAGGACATTATCTGGATGGGGGGGGGGGGATATGTTGTCTCGGAGAGCTACTCAAGCTGAGTAACAATTGTCCTTTGCGTTCATTCACTTCAATTTTATAGGGTCTCTATTTTTAACCATTCCTCAAGTATATTTATCCAAGAGTGAAATTATTATTCTTTTCAACACATATCAATTACATAAACATTTTCACAGTAATTAAAAACGATGGCTAGTCATAGAAGCCTTTTGAAATTTTGCTTTCAATTCCTCTTTTTTGAAAAATAGCGTTTTAAGAAACGATTTAATAGCCAAAATCTTTAGCTATCAGCTAAAGAGACTACAATTACAACATAAAAAACATACAATAATGAAAATGAATAAAAGGTTTCCATCAACACTATTATATAATAGAGAGTGAAATTTACAGAGCTACACTGCCATGAATTTTTCATGATTGCAATACATTGAATACAATTTCAATAAAAATACAAATTGAATTTAACGGCCTAAACATAATATATGCGTACGTGTAGATGGTGATAAAAAGTTTTAATTTAACGAGGGAGATCATCTCTTGATTATATATCTGTCTGAAATTCAGCTTCATGTTTGGTTTTAAACGAGATGGTTACAAGAATCTAAATAACACACAACTTGAGAAGATAAAAGGGTCTTGTAAGTACATTGTATCATTAGGATACCTTACAACTGAATATTGTTTCCTTCTTTATTTTGTGGTCTCTATGGGAGTGTCTTTCTTTTTCTTCATCTTGTTCTTCTTCTTTCCTTCTTGTTTTTTATGTTTTTGTTAAAACGATTTGCGTGTGTGGTTTGAAGGGACAGTCCTAAACCTGACAGTATGTGACGTTTCCTGCCCACAATCTTCTTTTCCATGATCAAACCTGGCGACACTTCCAAATGTCATGGTGTTTCAATGAACCTCACATTTTATTATAGTAGGAGACCAGCCTGTAGGTCCCGTGACCAATCTCTGGGAACAAAGGTTTGAAAGTGTTTTTGTGTTCCCTGATGAATACCAAACAATTTTGACTTGGGCTGCCCCCTTGAAAATCCCTGGCATTTTCGTGAGGGGTCAACAAAGGTCACACAGGGATAAAAATTCAAATAGCTCCAATCGTGTCAATATGCATATCAAATAACTCGTCTGGTCATGAGGATTCAAAAAATGTATAGTTTGCTATACCTCCGACCTTAAATGAGGGCGCTATGGTCAAAAACGTTGAAAGGTCAACACACTTTTGACTGGTGGTCAAATTCACCAACACAGTGAACCTTATTAAATCACATATCAAATTACTCGACTGGTCATAAGGATTCCAAAAATGTATAGGTTGTTAAACCTTCGACCTTAAATGAGGGCGCAATGGTCAAAAAGGTCAATGCACTTTAGAATTTCACGAACACAGTTAACATCGTCCGATTCTAATGATTTTAGTGTCTAATAATATGTTTTCTGACGTAACAAATTCAACTAAGCAACTTTTAAAATCAAAAGTGGTTGCCATAACCTTGAAATTTCCCCCAAATCCATGGATAAGAAGTTGTCAGATGTTTGTCACCGAAACGGCAGCCATTTTAAATGTACATGGTCAAGGTAAGCACTTTTACTTTTGAAAGTTGTATAGTTGAATTTGCCATGTCAGAAAACAAATTATGAGACCCCAAAATCATTAGAATCGGACAATGTTAACTGTGTTGGTGAATTTCTAAAGTGCATTGACCTTTTTGACCATAGCGCCCTCATTTAAGTTTGGAGGTATAACAAATTATACATTTTTTAAATCCTTATGACCAGACGAGTAATTTGATATGCAATTTGATAAGGTTAACTGTGTTGGTGAATTTGACCACCAGCCAAAAGTGTGTTGACCTTTCAACATTTTTTACCATAGCGCCCTCATTTAATGTCGGAGGAATAGCAAACTATACATTTTTAGAATCCTCATGACCAGACGAGTAATTTGATATGCATATTGACACGATTGGACCTATTTGAATTTTTATCCCTGTGTGACCTTGGTTGACCCCTCACAAAAATGCCCGGGATTTTCAATGGGGCAGCCCAAGTCAAAATTGTTCGGTATTCATCAGGGAACACAAAAACACTTTCAAACCTTTGTTCCCAGAGTTTGGTCACGGGACCTACAGGCTGGTCTCCTACTATTAGTAGGATTGAATTTTGCTCATACAATGTACCTAATGAGGCCTTGCGGAGATCCTGCACGCATTCAGCTATGAAGGCCCGATAATGTCGACTGCACTTTATTAGTCTAAGTGGAGACAAGGGTTATGAAAACAATCATTTTTTTAATTAGTACAATAACATTTTGTAATTGTTTCATATTTGTACTTTCTTTCCCTAGGGGTCATGAAATTAAAGGTCATGTACAGTTTTGGTAAGCTCTCAATTTTTTTTGGACAAACTTCTTTGAATTTAGATGACAACTAGCAATACTATGCCGCAGTAATGCTTTTTCCTCCTTATTTATAGTAAAGTATTAAACAAATGAGAGATAGAAATTGATTATTAGTCTGGCCTGGCACAGAAGTTTTAAACCACATTGTTGAGCATTACACATGGAAAACCTATGAAGAGTGTAATGAGGGAAGTCATAGGGGGCGGAAGATTTGTTGCATAAAGCAGTGTAAGGCCCTGATCTAAGAGTCGTTTCAAATATTTAAAATAAATTCACCAGAAATCAAAGATACCGTAAATACACTCAACAACATTTTATACATGCACAATCGTGCAATATAACATACATGTAGATATCTTTTTTTTAAAAGAAATAATGCATCCATTTCCTTAAAATAACATATAATCCACTTTCAAATTCAGAATTCCCCTTCTGACATTATATATTTCAACCTGGAAATATAACATAACTCAGGAAATTGTGGATTTGTCGGATCATATACAGTTGTTCGTTATTTACGACAGAGCACACAAATTTGTATAATCTTTTATTCAAATTTCCTTACACTGTAGCTACCAAAACTGTACATGAGCTTTAAAATAATGCAATTGCAAACTAAACGCTATACAACCTAGAGAATTGCAACAACAGTGAAGATCTTATCAACTATTAAAAGGTAAATTAATTGCAATCATGATATATATCGCAACCTTGCTTGTCAAACAATACAATAGATACAAGTGTATGAAATAATAACAATCCGATAGATTGATATTAGTTTGAACAAAGTCATTAAACCCCACCATGTGCATCAGTCGGTGAAATGTGACAGAAATAACAATTTTGATCAGTTTCTCAATGCTCGATTCCCCCCTCCCCTTTATTGTCATATTAATCAAATAAAAAATGAGGAACGAGTGAAAAGTGCAATGTGCCACTCTACATCAAAGTTGAACAAACTAGATGGACCTTCAACTGCGTGTAGACGAAAATGATGCCTCCACCATAGAGACGTTTTATAAACCAAAACAGAAGCAATTTTTTTTTAATTCAAGTTCGATTGTCATCCATTAACAGGTTCTCAGAATATCGTGATTACAAGTTATTTTTCATAAACATGTATGACCCTTTGATCTTTGATCTCATGACCCTAAAATCCAATCAGTTCATTGGCTCTGCAAGATACATGTACCTACATGTCCTGAGTTTGATAGTAAACCATCTGTCAGTTCTAATGAGAATGCGCTCACAAGCTATTTTTGCATACATAATGAGCCCCATGACCTTTGACCTCTTGACCCCAAAATCTAATCAGTTCATTGGCTCTGCAAGATACATGTACATACATGTTTTGAGTTTGAGGGTAATCCGTCTATCAGCTCTAATGAAAATGCGATCACAAGCTCTTTTTACATACATAATGACCCCTGTGACCTTTGAACTTTGACCACGTGACACCAAAATCTAATCAGTTCATTGGCTCTGCAAGTTACATACATTACCAAAGTTTGGTAGAAATCCATTAATCGGGTCTTGAGATAACGCGTTCACGAGAACGGGACGTACAGAAGTACAGACTTGCGTAAGGACGGACGGAAGGACAACCCGAAAACATAATGCCTCCGGCTACTTCGTAAGGGAGGCATAAAAATAGAGCAAATTATAGAGTAATTTTCTCAAATGTGTCGGCAAAAGCTAGGTTGCCAGGGCAACTAGATCAATAACAGCATAATTATTAAACATCAAGTGAATGAAATAAATCAATAAAGAGAGGAAGAAATGTTAAAAGTGAGAACTCACTGAGGTTTCCTTGATGCGTCCTTGTCCTCGGGAGATTGCTTTTGTAGTGAAACAAAAACATCTGTGCAAAGAAAAGGGGCATGTTACATGTACATGTATCAATATGAGAATGAAGCACAAACATACATGTATGCAGGGTACCAAACATAAGGAAAGACAGAGAGGGTGGAAAATATAGTGAGAAGTGAGAGAGAAGGATAGAGTGATGGAGGGGGGGGGGGAGAGGGGGAGGGAGAGGGGGGGGGGGGGTTGGAGAGAGAGAGAGAGAGGGAGAGAGAGAGAGATAGAGAAAGAGAGAGGGGGAGAGAGAAAGAGAGAGGGGGAGAGAGAGAGAAAGAGAGAGGGGGAGAGAGAAAGAGAAAGAAGGGGGAGGGGGAGGAGTGAGAGAGGGAGACAAAAAAAATGACAGCTCTAGATACAAAGACAACAAGACAAACATAAATACAGACAAACAGATTATGGTTGGTGGTTGACAGATAGAGAGGGAGGGGGAGAGATAGAAATAGAGAGAGAGAGAGAGAGAAAGAGAGATAGGGAGGGTGTAGAGGTTGGGGAGGGGAGGGTGTAGAGGTTGGGGAGGGGAGGGGTGGGGAGGCAGGAAGGAAAGAGAAAGAGAGAGAAAAAAGATAGAAAGAGAACAATATACAGACATGGAAAGAAAGAGTTTAAAAGGGGAAAGATAGAAATAGCTACAGAGATACATGCACATGTAAAGCGAGAGACATACAGATGTATGATAAAGTAGAAAGTGAGTGGGAAAGAATGACAGAGAGAGAGGAGAGATAATGGTGGTTAGTAAGCGAGAAAACATATAGTGTCAAAAACAAACAGGTAATGGCTCCAAAGTACATGTAAAAGAGAAAAAGAGATAGCGACAGAGAAAGAGGGGGGAGATAGAGAGGGGAAGAGTGGAGAGAAAGAAAAATAAAGAGAGAGAGAGAGAGAGAGAGAGAGAGATAGAGAGAGTAAAAAAAAAACGTTCTTACCATGTGATTGCATGACAAGTTTCCTGGTGTGTGGGTTGTGCATGTCTGTCTGCCATTCTACCTGATGGAGTGTGGACGGGGTCTGGTGGTAGACTACTTGGTCGCCTGGCAAAGAAACATGGGTAGGAATCACTAGACTGTCATTATCAGCGTCTATTTTCTCTCTTGAGGTATCGATGTACATCTTTTTCTTCACTGACATTGTGTTGACATTTCTGTCTCAAAGACTCAATAAAACTATAATTTTCTGGGTTGATCAAATAAAACATTCAATCTATTTACAGATGTGCAACAAAAGTCTGCTAAAAAAAAGAATATCCTGTATCTTTGCTTGATATGGCAATTTCCTGAGTTGGTCAAAATGTATACATTGCAGCGTTGGCAAGCAGACACATGGTGTGTAGTGAAAGTGTTGTTTGTCAATTTGGCAGTTTGAGATAAAACTACTGGGGCTATTCTCAGGCTATTTATGATGTGGGAAAGAACTCTTTCCCCAACCAACATGGATTTCTGTGATATCAAACAATTTTTTTTCAAATGGGAAAATATTGTACATCATTACTCGTCTCTGGATGAAATCCTCCACACCCGTTATTATGAAAGGCCTGTATGCAAGGTCTTTTTTCCATTTTGTTCAAAAATGTATTTAAGTCACTGTTTAATTGTAAATGCACAACTGGATTTTCTGAATTAAAAAAAAATGTTCTCAGCATCATCCTCTGAGTATCCTTCACATTGCTCTAAATTGTATAACATGGTGTGCATCATACAATGTAGGGAGTCTAGATAAAGTAGATACGCAGAATATATTCATGTACAGTGTAAGTGCCACACCCCCCTCCCTTTTTGTTTGCTTGGGCAACTGCTCATGCCCACATTTCCTGAAAATCACATACACTGTAGTATAGAAGAAGTGCTTTAATATCAATTACACTCAACGCTCCTAATTATTTGAACTTTCTGCACTACTAAACGTCAGATCAAGTTAATATACTGAGATACTGGCCAAAATTAATTATAATAATGTCAACTTATAAAGCGCACATATTCTAAAAGACTGCTCAAGGCGCTCTGTACAGTATAAAAATAATTATAAAATATTAAAACTAAGACATAAATATACAATATTAAAACTACGACATAATTATGCAATATTAAAACTATGACATAAACAAATAGTGCTTAGGTTTCTTCTTAAATATTTCAATTAATGGTGATTGTCTTTATTTGTAAAGGTAAATTGTTCCATAATTTGGGTGCAATGTTAGCAAAAGGGGCATGGGGAATTATCCACACACAAAAACAAACAAAAATCACATTTTTGGTTCAAAATTTATATTTCACATACTACATAATCCAATAAAATTGATATCAACTTGAAGGTTTTTTAATTATCAGTCATCCCATGGTAGCCTTTAAAACCCTATTTAAACACACCAAACACATCCTCTATACACTGATACACATGTACATGTATGCATACAGTTAAAGGCCCGGTCACACAAAGCAGACGCAACTTTTGTCGAAGCTACAGCGAGCTGACACCAAATGCATAGCGTGTTGCTAGCGCGCTGAGCGCATACAGGGCGCATACAGTGCGCATACAGACCGTACACAGATCGCACATGATAACAACTTCCACGAATGCACAGCGTGTTGCTAGCGCGCTGGAGGAATGGTCCACGCTTGCACCGCGTTCTAAACGGGGTGGTCACACATAGACGACGCACGGCTCGCGCATTGGAAATCGGAAAAGGCACAGCGTGTACAGGTGTAGCTAGCGCGCTGTGCGTACACATGGCGTGTGCTTTGCGTATGTCTGGTGCTGATCTAGCGCGCGCAGCGCGTGTCTGGCGTCCTTCTGGCGTGTACATTCATGCGTCGAGCTCCACGCATACTTTTGAGCATGCTAAAAAAATCCAGACGCACACAACGAATGACGGCGAACGCATAGGGTTGGTCCAGCGCGCTCGAGGAACGAGTAACGAAGGATGACGCACACCTAACGCACGACAACGCACTGGCAAAAATTGCAAATTTCCAATGCGCTGGCCGTGCGTCCCCCATGCGTCCCCTCTATGTGACCCGGCCTTAAAAGAAACCTCACCCCAAGAAATAAATTTACTTATTTTGAGAGATTTATTATATTCTTGCCCATCAATCTATATGATTCCCCACCAAAGTGTATGAGAGGCATTAAGCTAGAATAATGTTCAGTTACTCAGCAGGAAATGATCACCATTTTCTTGATAACGGGACGCACTACATGTATGTGAATTCGTTTATCAAGTAAATGTATTCAAATATGTGAATGATTTCTTCTTAGGTGTGTGTGGTGATGAAGCATTTCATTCACCTGCTATTATCTTCTGTAAGTATTGCCATAAAACAAATTGAAAAAATAAGTTTGTACTCTTCTAGGGTGAAGGATTCCTTTAACTGTATGCACATCAAATTCAAAGGGCAGGAATACATTTTTTTTCAGAATACGTACACTTATTTTTTGGTTGGGTTTCCTTACACATACGGTACTGTACATGTGTATATGGGCAAAAATGTTGTTTTTGTTGAAATCAAATAATGAACTTTGGGTTGCTTTTCATAACTTTTCACTGAAAAAAAAATATAAGCCTCTCTTTTGCACAAGATATTGTCCTGGTACATGGAAAGGTTTCTGGAGACTTATGACTAACAGAGTACAGACGCCCCACAAAATATGGAGAATTTTTTGGATAATATTCAATTTTTGAAAATAATCACCCAAAATCATGTTTTTTACTTAAAATGTTGATGTTTATTAATCCCAATTTCATTAAAATTGGTATAAAGATGTGGATTATTTACTTTTCTTTCATATGACAACAAACTCATGGTGGTTCAAGGTTTCCTTAAAATATTATAACCAAAGGGCCATTTTTTTTTACGCCCCTTCTGATTAAGGGGCAACCGCTACAAATAATTAAAAAAAAACACCTCTGAAATATTGTGTATTATGATAAAATCTTTTGAATAAGCAAGTTGTGCTAAGTTTATGTGGTAGTGGCTGGCAAAACCCTCTTTTCTGACCAGCTTAATGATGAAACTTTATCAAAATTTGATAAAAATTAGATGTCAAAACTCAGCTTTTTTTGCTTGGAAGTACATTTTAGGAATATCGGGCTTCCTCTTTATATACAAAATCCAGGATGCACGATAGGTATACTCACCACTTCCCTCTGCTTTCCTCCTCTGCCCACATCCAGTGTGAAGTATTAGCTGGTTTCCTCTACCCCATACAGCAGAGAGACCATGAATGCTCGACTCAGGCTCAGGGATACTCTGTGGGGAAAACAAAAATTTGATTAAATATAGTGGCATAGTATGGGACTCTGAAGAGAAGAAAGGAAGTAAAAAGATACAAAGAAACCGAAAACGGTGAGAGAAAAGAGAAGAGAGGAAGGGGAGGTACAAGAAAGGAAGGGGAGGTACAAGAAAGGAAAGGGAGGTACAAGGGGTACTGATGGGAGGGGGGCGGGAGGGGGTAAAGTCGTATTAAGAGTTATGATGTACATGTAGGAATTTAAATTTCACCCTTGTACACATCAATACAAGTTGTTCATTAAAATTAGACCTATTAATTGTCTTAATCTATCACTGACAATGTTATTCTTCCCTCCTTCTAGGGATGGGGGTGTGGGAGGGGTCAGAAATACACCCCATCCCACCCACTTTCAAATTTTCAGCAATATGGGCTTAACTGAAGGACAATACACCACTACTGTATCCCCATGCAAAAGAGTATGCGTCTATTTGGCATCTTCCCCTTTTTTTATAAAGTCCTAGCAGAGCTTTTCAAGGGATGATATTTGGCACTTGGAACCTAACACATATTTAATAGTTAACCACCCTAAAATGCAATTTATAAAACAGCTATTTTTTATACAGTGCACTTATCCCAGAAAAAACGAAACTGAGAATTATCGATGTTTTATCATAACTTAAAGGGATAGTTGAGTTCTGTTTTCAGACCGCAATTGTCTTCCAAGTGCATGGTTATTGCCAGGGCTCAAATTAATTCTTTGTCCACGGGGGCTCTTCCAAAAAAAAAAGAGCCCCCGTGAGCCTTCTCACGGGGGCTCTTTTAGTACTGACGGGGGCTCTTTTTTATACAAATTTCCATTGAATTGGTACCTATGATACTCCTCAATTCTTTGCTATTTCATCATTATCATTTATTTAAGTCAGCATTTTTCCTCTTAAAAATTTACAAGCTACATGTACATGGCTGTTACTGACTCTCATCCCGTGATGACATTCTCTCGATTTCTTCCCGTTCTGTACATTATTCGGAGCAAACTTTACATTGTTTTCTTTACTGAGCCGCATAACGGCGAGGCAATTTTTTTTTTTTGTTGCTATTTTGGACCCCCGTAACTGGTTGTACATGTAAGTGATGTTTTCCTGTCATCTACTAACATGCGAAGCATCATCCATGAGCCGCATAGCCGCGAGGCAATTTTTTTTTGTTGCTATTTTGAACCCCTGTTAGTGATGTTTTCCTGGCATCTACTAACATCTACTAATACTGTGTGGGTCTGGACACATAATGTCGTTTTTCTATGCACATCAAATTTTCACTTGGCAGCCCAAGGGGGAGGGGGGTTAACCCCCCCCCCCCCCCCGTAGATCTGCCCATGTTATCATATCCTTCCACGACACCTTGGTCTTCCTCTTCTTCTAAATAGGGACTTTTAGTTTTGCGTGGACGCAGAGCTGCCAACCTTGTGCGACCCAAAAAAGGAATCACGATGGCAAAAAAAAGGAATTTCAAGCAAAAAAAAAGGAATTCATTAAAACAAAACTTACAACCACGCGCGACACAATTCCAATGCTTCTTTTTGAGAATACTTTTCTCTTCAAGTAAGTTTCAACCTCAAAAAATTATAAAAAAAATTTAAAAAAAAGTATTTTGTGAAAAAAAAACGTAATTGGGTTTGAAAAACGGAATAATTCCGGGAAAAACGGAATGGTTGGCAGCTCTGTGGACGTGTTATGTCCTTTTAAGGCACTGGCAGTCACATGTGACGTCTTTTTAAGCACTGGCAGTGCCTTAAAAGGAGGTCACACGTTGCAGTCCACGTTCTCGTCATGCAAATCTAAAAGTTCCTAATATTTATTTACTGGTCCAGATTTATTTACTGGTCCAGGTTCATTATTTGCTGGTCATTTGAAATCACCAGATTTCAACAGATTCACGATTTTCACAACAAAAAAATTCTCCATGACACGTTTCAGCCCCGTGCGCGATCGCCTCCAGCTCCAGCAGATATGGGGCGGCAGCATGCACACGTACCGTTACTAACAGCGCAGTAGGCCCTAGCCACTGCACTGCGAGCTTCCGTTGTTTGAATCGGTAATAATACTCATAGAACGAGAAATCTTGCACGCTAATCTAAGTTCCATTTCATTGGTTTAAAGGTAATACAAAGTTTTGGGAAATTTTGAAAATTTGGTGGATAGTGATTCTTTACAATTTTGCTATATTTGGATGCCCCTGTGGATGTATTATAAGCACTAGAAAATTTAGCCTCTAAAACACTACTGCTTTCGAGAAAAATTGAATATAAAAATTTACCGGTGCTCCCGGTAAATTTGGGTAAATTTCAAATACCGCCTACGGTCGTTCAATGGTACATGTAGCTGCGACCATGAAAATTTCACAATAATTATGTAGTTGTGATATATAATTTCCAAATGGGAATAGCTAATTGGTTGATTCTCGTCAAGAAACATTGTTTTGTAGCTTTATCAATATCTTGACCTTGAGAGGGAGCTATACAACATAAAGAGTTTATTATTTATAATTTCATAACTTTAGACTCGATTTCAACCGCGACAACGATCAATGAATATTGTAGGATCGCATATATGCTTCCAATATATTCATTTGAACCAAATTCATGACCCCATACCAAAACTTTGTATTACCTTTAAGGTTTGAAAATTGAAACTCAATATTGTGTTAAAGTTAGAACAGGAAAGATAATCTTTATTTAGTAATTCCACGGGGGCGATTTTTAATTTTGCAATCGCCCCCATGAGCAACCTGACGGGGGCGATTATCTAGCTCACGAGGGCGAATCGCCCACTGCCCCTGTGTATTTTGAGCGCTGGTTATTGCTCTTATTCTTATCTACATGTATGACTTTTCTAGTGCCCTTTGAGGACCTTAAATTGCTATGAAGGTAATTTTAGACCTCAAAATGTGTGAAATTTAGCCAATAGTACGATCATACATGTACCAATTCAGCTCCACTTTCAAAAAAATATTGTGACCGTTAATGAATTAATTAATCAATAATAACAATACATGTACATGGGCCAGCTGGTTGGGCTTAATAAAAGCAACACGAAAAAGCCAACTAAAAAGCCACCATCGGCATTGGCTGAAATACAACGTAAAAGTATTTTCAACGGCTTTTTCAAATTATTGAATATTTGTGGTGGTGCATAAATATTAGAAATCATTATATTTATGGATATTTCAGCAGTCTCTGAACAGATTTTAATCAAACAAAGATGATTTTGTCATTTAAATTGTATGTTCTTTCAAATTTGATACTCAGTTTTTTCATCGTCTCATAAAAAATTAATTTATGTTAGCGCCCTCTGCAACAGAACTCAACCATCCCTTTAATCACAATTATAATTAATAAATGACACATATTTGTAAAGCTTAGATCCTCCTCTTTCACTTGATGCAACTCATACTAGTATGATGCATATATTTCATGCATGAGTGATTACAAACAATTTGAAGAGAGGGTACCAAAAAGTCATTTGGCGGAATGTATCTGAATTTCAAAGAAAAAGAAGAAAAAGAAGAAAAGAAAAAATCAAATTTCTAATTTTTCTAGAAAGTTCATTTTCTGCCTTTTCATTTGACACCTCAATCAAAATGAGCCAGGAATAACAAAGTTCTGTTTGTTTAAAGTACATGTAATGCTGATATTTCCATACAGACCATAGGCCTAATTTAATTAACAAATATGTTTTCACCGGCTGCCCGCCATAGCAACAAACAGAGTTTACAAAATACTTAACTACGTTTCGTTGACAATCGGCCATGCTGAATGAGGTCTCTTGTCTTTTTTGTGGACGTTTTTTTTCATCGGCGCTCTGCAAGTTTCGAGTTCTCAAACCGGGGGCTGCCGGCTGGCAATGCGAAAAAACGGATTCCGCTTTAGAAAAAAAACCCAGTTCAACGTAGATCTACGGTCTACTTTAATGGGTTGACCATCATTCCGAGGATTTATTGTTCATATAACGTCAATGTTAAATGCATCAATCAAGAAAATCATTGTGGAACCCGTTTTTCGCATCGCCAACGGCTACTACAACGCACAGATCAGATTCAGAAATCAGAATCGTCAGCAAAAATGCGGACGATCCTTATCCTTATCCTTATTCCTGTCTATGATGTGTGCACCTTCATAAATTACACATTTATTTAGTATTTTCGATGCTTTGCATGCTATTGCCTTGTCAAAGTACAACTTCGTCAGAATGTTTTTCTTCTTTTCTGAACACCCAGTCCAGTGGCCAGTCCCACATGTAGGTTTTTGTGTAACTGTAAGTTCTATTCAACATCAAACAGACAACTACAGATGTTGGTGTACATCTAATGCCACTATTTGCCGAATGAAATAAACACAATTTTATTACAAACGAATAAATCATCCTAAATGAAATTAATAAACAGATCTAATTTCAACTAAAACGTTAAAAGTACGAACCAAAAATGGAATTTCCCGCTCGTAAGCCGCCATGCTGATCCTTCGAGTTTGCTGATACCAAATAGAGCTGCATACAAATATACACGTATAATTTCTTGCGACGCGCGCAGCGAAATGGGTAATCCCAACGTCGACCATAATTCAAGACCACCGCACCCCTCCCCCCCCCCCCCCAAAAAAAAACACACACACGGTGATATGAAAGTTAATACAAACATACAATGGCGATAAAGAAACCACAGAACACAGTGACAAATCAAGCAGTGAAGGTCTCTCTCTCTCTAAGTGCCATATCGTTTGACTTTGGCGATCATGCTGTTCCACAACCCTCGGCTCCTAGCCTTCTGTATTAGTACCACTCCCAGTTCTTTCACTCCTCTCTCTTCCAACAATTTCTGCAGACTGTCCATCCAAAGTATCCTCCTTCTTCCCCTACTCCTTCTTCCCACAATTTTCCCTGTCAAAGCAAGGTTCTCTAGGCAGTGAAGGTAGAATAGAATAATATGGAATAGAATTTATTGACTCTTAATTGCGACCCCCTTCTGGGATGAGAGTACGTACAACACAAAGGCTACATATATGATAATGATACATGATAAAGAATACAAACATAGTATGATAATACAAAGAATACACAATACAACAAAACAACAATACAAATGTAATATGTATAACGATAATAGGAATGATCTAAACTACGGGCTATGCTAAACATAAATAATGCAGTATGGCAATTGTATTTGTATTGTTCATGTGATATTCTCCACATGAACAATACAAATACAATAAACAACAAAAAACAAAATATAAGTTTCCTTTTGTACATGTGGGCCTAAGTGAGATGCATTGGATTGTTAAGATTTATGCAGACTAACAAAATACGGCAAAATTGTCCCTAGAAAGATAAACCTAAATCACTCTTTGCTTTAAAGAAGTAAAACCTCTTATCACCATGGGTTTGATATCAATTAATGATGGATAATTAAAAAACCTTCAAGTTGATATCAATTTGATTTTGGAGTATGTGAAATATAAATTTTGAGCCGAAAGTTGTGTTTTTTGTTTGGATAATTTCTACCCTAATGTACCTCAGTATATTAACTGGATGGCACATTTAGTAAACGTGCAGAAAGTTCAACTAATTAGGAGTGTTGAGTGCAATTGATTAGCACTTATTCTATACTACGTGATTTTCAGGAAATGTGGGCATGTTCAGAGTGCCATAAAAAAAAAGGGGGGGGGGGGGTGAGGTACCTACATTATACATGGATAGATTCTGTGTATCTATATGCTACGGTCACAAAGGTTCGTACGAACGATAATTTCGTACGAATCTCCCTGTTTTTCCATTGTCATCCAGAATTTCCATTGTCTGAAAATCGTTCGTACGGCGTTCGTAGCAGTTCATAATGGCATTTGTGACCGAGGCTTAACTTATCTAGACTCCCTATGATGCACATCATGTTATAAAACTAAGAGCAATGTGAAAGATACTCAGAGAGTGGTGGAGATGCTGAGAACATTTTTTTTTTATTCAGAAAATCCAATTAAGCATGTAGAATCAAACAGTGACTTAAATACAATTTTGAACAAAAAATGGAACAAGGACCTTGCATACAGGCCTATCATGATTATGGGAATGGGTGTAGAGGATTTTTTTTTCCCAAACGATTTTTATGAGTTGTTTTAGGTGGCAAGTAGTGGTTGACGTTATTTGGATTCGCATTTATAGCACACATTGTTGCAGAACAAGATGTTATTTTCGATGCATGTCTTTCTATTGTTCAATAATGGGCATAACGGAATAATCATCTATCCCAATAAAACTAACCATGTATTATTGTATCTACTGGTAAGACTAAATGCAGAAGTCAACTATATAGGGAAACAAAATAACATTAAACGTCTTCAGTAATATACTAAAGTATACTCTGGGGCTGACCCCACACAGGGCGACCTCACCCGGCCTAGAGTAGAAATATTGCCCCCCCCCCCCCCCCGTGTAAATTATTTTTTGCACTGATCCTTCTGCGCCTCCGAATAGTTTACTAGATTGATGGCACACTATAAAATACTGTGGTATTACTTTTGCACCGGAAAAAATGTCAACTCGCTTATGAAGGAGAGGCGGGGGGGGGGGGGGGTTGTCGAGGGGCCAGGAATATACTGCACATTACGAATTTTTAGACTTCAAAAGCATTTTCCTTTCTACAAAATATAATAGCAGTGCATAATACTGCATTGTGGTAGTTAAGAAGTTAAGAAAATCGAGTATTTTTTATTATTATTATTCGTCGTCTTCTTCTTTCTTCCTTTTTTCTTTCTTTTTTTTCTTCTCCATCGTCAGTTTTTCTTTATTTTCTTCTTCCTCTTTTCCTCTCTATCTCTCATTATTAATTTCTTTCTTTGAAGCGCACAATACTGGAAACGTCATTTTGTATCATGCCATATTCTATCATTCACGTCTCTAATTTCCAAACATCTATATCGTAGGCCTATAGTTATTTTCACTTTCAATCTGTTAGACAGATAGCTGCTGTTATCTTCAAGATTTTTTTTTGCATTATCGATAAATTTGGACAGCTTATAAATCTCAATTTGTTGGAAGCATGTGATATTCATCAAGTTCACCAACTTTTGACTCTCGGGATGCCGACATTGTGATTCAAATCATCAATTTAGCGATCATTATGTTTGGACGTCTGTCTTAGTTTGGTCATACGGAACGTAGCCTTTCCCCCAACGGGCCAGCTCCGGCGATTTTGCAGTTCATGTAAGCATATACGTATAGGCATATACTCCTATATAGTCAGCATACAACAATAATGTACTATTGTTCACACTCGAGTACGTTCACACTTGATTGCGTCCCGTCTTGATTGCGTTCCGGATTTAACAAGGTGCTATTGTTCAGAATTGATTGTATACCGTATTCTACAGAGTTTTCGTTGTGTGCATGATCACGATGTCCAAGTCGCAACATTCCTCTATTTCTACGAGGCAAACGTCTCATTCAGCTGAAACCCCTCAAGTAAATGTCTCTTTCAAAGATATCATACAACATGAGGATTTTTTAGATGCGGTGAAAAAAGCTGTGAAGGAAGCTGTAGGAGACGAATTGAAAGATATAAAAAAAGAACTTGAAAAAGTTTCGCATCAACTAGATTTGTATGAATCGCGAATCGTCACTCTTGAAATAGAAAAGGATTTGAATTCATCAAAATTGGTTACTATGGAGAAGAAATTATCAGAGCAGAGTGAAGAGATTCGAAACCTACAAAACAAAGCCCAGGAAGCCGAGCAATATTCAAGACGGAACTCAATTCGTATTTTTGGCTGCCCTGAAGTAGAAGGGGAAAGCACGGATAGTATTATACTTGGTATTGCTAAAGATAAACTAGGAGTGGACATCAGTAGTAACGATCTTGATAGAAGTCATCGGACGGGCCCAATGGAGAGACCAAAACGGAACTCATCACAACATGTGAAAGGATCATCGTCGTTGATTTCGTCCGAATCATTGCCGATAAATTCTCAGTCTCGTCATCGCCCGACCCTCGTCAAGTTTGCAACGTACCGCGCTCGCCAGGCCGTGTTGAGAGCAAGACGGAAACTGAAAAATTCTGGAATCTCAATAGCGGAAGATCTTACGTTCTCGAACTACAAGATATTGAGGGCAGCCAGGGAAGCAAATAAAGCCACTGCAGCTTGGTCACAAGACGGACGAATCTTCGTAGCCATACCAGCTACTAATGGAAAAACAGCTAAGAAGCTAATCACGTCCGTCGAAGATTTGAAAAAATTGTAAAATGATGATTTGATGTACATCTCTAACATCTAGTAATATATTTTATACGTCATCCTGGGAGGTGTATCGATTTAACGAATAACAAACTCGCATTTTGTTTATATTTAGATAGCTAGATTTTAAGCAGGATTGTAATGTTAAGAAAGTTTCCATGTGCGTTGTGTAGAAAGTCTGTAAAATCAAACCAAAAGGGCCTTTTATGTACACAATGTAAAAGTTGGATCCACATATCATGTGCTAGGGTACCTGTACAATTATATGATGATGACACGGAAGTGTTCTTGGATTGGGAATGTCCACAGTGTATGATGCAGCATTTACCTTTTTATGGAGAAAGTGCCAATTTGATCAATGTGCAATATAATTCAAAGAAAAAATTAGATGAACATATAGTTAATCAGCCCGGGTTGAAATACAATCAATTATCACTAAATGGATTAAAATGTCTACAGCTTAACATTGTTAGTCTTTTGAAGCATTTTGATGAAATTAAATCAATTTTGTGCAGTAATGACATACACCTACTCGCACTAAATGAAACCAGATTAGACGATAGTGTGTATGACACAGAAATCTCCATACCCCAATACTCTGTTATTCGAAATGACCGCAATAGAAAAGGTGGAGGAGTAGCTATATATGTGCATAATAGTTTGAATTTTCATCAATTGACATTTGATTCCACTCGACATTTAGAAGCTTTATCATTACTGATTGATTTGAAAAAAGATAAACCTTTCATATTTGTTACATGGTATCGACCTCCAAGCTCCAAATGTGATATTCTCAATTATTATGAAACTATGTTAACATTTCTTGAGGGATTTAACAAACCAATCATTCTTATGGGAGACATCAATTTTGATATTTTAAAACAACCTCAAACAAGTGGATGTAAACGATATAACCAATTAAATGCTATTTATGGTTTGAAACATGTAAATAAGTCAGAATATACAAGAGTTACTAAGGAATCTTCAACACTTGTTGATCATATTATTACAAACTGTAATGAGAATGTAAATTCTTTTGGTGTTATTCATAATGGTCTCAGTGATCACTCCATGACTTTTTTGATCTGGAACACTCGTCAATATGATAAGTGTTCTGATCCAAATTTCGTCACATTTCGTAAATCAAAAGGTGTAGATTTGAATGCTTTTAAAAGAGAAATCAATGAGCTTGACTGGTCTGATGTTAAAGAAATGAAGAGTATAGATGACGCCGTAGATGGATGGCAAGAGCTTTTGTTGGGTGTAGTTAATAGGTACATGCCACTCAAAACTAAAAGAGTAAGAAAGAAACATTCACCATGGTTGAATGAATGGATTTTTGAATTAATGAAGAAGCGTGACAAAATGAAACAGAAGGCAAAAATTGATAACAAAGATGTATATTGGAAAGAATATAGACAATTAAAAAATAAAGTTACATTTGAAAATAGAAAACTTAAAAAGAAATACTTTATCGAAAAATTAACTGAAACTATAGACAGAAATCAAACATGGCCAACTCTTAAATCTCTCCTACCCAACAAGAGCTCTAAATCACCTATTCCTGTGTCACATGATATTTTTGAAACTGCAAATTATTTTAATAATCATTTTGCCAATGTTGCTAATGTCTTACATGCATGTAATGGTGTTAATGTCTCGCATGTATGTAACGAGGCAGGTCTGGATAATGATATGCAAACCTCACTATTTGAGCTTTCTTTAGTTTCTGAAGCAGATGTGTTAAAGGAAATATACAGCCTAAAGAATAAGAAATCGGTTGGTTTGGATGGGATCAGTTCTTACATATTGAAAACTTGTGCAAAAGAAATCTTTAGAATTATAGCATACCTTATTAATAAGTCAATAACTGATGGGGTAGTTCCTCGCCAGTGGAAGATTGCAAAAATTATACCATTGCACAAAAAAGGTGACAAATGTCAGCCAGATAATTACAGGCCAATATCATTACTGCCCTGTGTTTCGAAACTTTTGGAGAGGGTTGTTCAAATACAATTACTTAATTACTTGAATGACAATGATGTATTAGTGAAGGAGCAATCGGGCTTTAGATCGAAACATTCCACAACTACTGCACTTATTAAAGTAACTGATGAATGGCTTGAAGCAATTGATCAAGGGAAATATACTGGGTGTGTCTTTGTCGATTTACATAAGGCATTCGATACTGTCAATCACCAAATTCTAATTAAAAAACTTTCTGATATTGGAGTACAAGGTACCTCATTAAGATGGTTTCAGGATTATCTAATGAAAAGACGTATTAGAACTTCCATAGGACAAACATTGTCAGAAGAATTATCCCTTGATTACGGCGTACCTCAGGGCTCAATACTTGGGCCACTGCTATTTTTAGTTTTTATAAACGATCTGCCTAGGTCTTTCACGAAATGCAATTTGCACTTTTATGCCGACGACACGGTTATGTATTATTCCCACAAAGATGTAGATATGATTCAATCAGTTTTAAACGAGGAGCTAGGACATCTACAATCTTGGATGAATGCAAATAGACTCTCTGTGAACTCCAGTAAAACAGTATGCATGCTTTTAGGGACAAAGTTTATGCTTTCTAAGCATGATATTCTCAATTTAGAGATAAATGCCACTAAGCTAATTCAAGTAAAATGTTTCAAATATCTTGGAGTAAATGTAGATTGTGAACTTAAGTGGAATATTCATATAGAGCAATTGAACAAAAAAATTGGGAAAATGATTGGTTTCTTGAGGAGATTGAGGTATTTTATTAATGAGTCAAATCTGAAACTAATTTATACATCTGTTATTATGCCTCACTTTGACTATGCAGATACTGTTTGGCAAACTGCAAATAATAATCATTTTGATCAACTTCAGAAACTTCAGAATCGGGCAGGAAGAATTATTCTTCGGGTTAAACCTGGTGAACATATATCTATTCAGCAGATTCACGATACCTTGGATTGGGAAACCCTAAAATCTCGACGTCGGAGACATATGTGTTCGTTACTGTTTAAAACATTTCATGAGCTAGCACCTAAATATATGACTGATAAATTTGTATTTAACGAAAAGTGTTACGGGCTAAGATATAATGACAATTTAATGCTTCCGAAACCAAGAACCAATCAGTGTAAACGTACATTCTTATATCGTGGATCCGTGTTATACAATGAACTACCTATTAAGCTCCGTCAGTTAGGCACACTAAATTTGTTTAATAAACATGTTCAAAAATACTTCAATTATTTTGATATCTAAATTTCGCAATCCCATTGGCTTTTGCCATAAACATAATCAATTTAATAACAGACTAAATTAGATAATGTGTAGAATATTTTAAAACTAATTAAGTTAATTGTTAGCTGGGTGGGTGATAAGGGTGGGGTCGTATTTTGTTACATTAGAGATGGTAGGGGATATTTGAATAGATTTTAATGCTTTTTGTTAGTGTTTTTTGTTTAATTTAATTTAATTTGATTTAGTTAAGTTAAGTACAAGTACAATGTTTTTTTATTTATATATTTTTAATTACGACTTACTATTTTGTTATATCATTACTTATTATAGTATCATTATATATATATTGGACTCCATGGAAGAACAGAGCCATTAGGTTAATGGCTCTGAAATGGACTATCCAACCGTTTTATCATTCTATCATTGTTATATAAGTCTTTGATTTTGTTATATTGTGTTATTGTTTTTTATGATGATTTTCGGAAATAAAACAAACAAACAGTTATTGTGGTCCCTGTAGGATGTTGTTACTATCTCCGAAGCACATTACCATTGCTAAGAATTTAGTTCCTGATACGCATTTCCAACTCCATCTCAGTTGCAAAGCGAACTCTTGAGTCTGTCAATTCGATATGTTTCCGCTTGTA
The DNA here is from genome assembly GCA_035222895.1 of Strongylocentrotus droebachiensis. Taxonomy (NCBI): domain Eukaryota; kingdom Metazoa; phylum Echinodermata; class Echinoidea; order Camarodonta; family Strongylocentrotidae; genus Strongylocentrotus; species Strongylocentrotus droebachiensis. The sequence goes on from JAVYIG010000893.1 coordinate 392,837, forward strand.
TGCAGACCTGGATGTGTAATGTATAAGCTTGTGAGGCAATAAGAGTTTTGTATTATTATCAAATTCCCTTCATTTCCTTTTAAATGCCATGAACAGTGGCGTAGCATGGGCTCAGTCATTGGGGGGGGGGGGGGGGCACCACTCGTTAGTCAGCGTTTTTCAAGTTTTTCTTTAGCGACAGCATCCTTTTAAGAGTTAAACAGTTTCGCGTTACCCTAATCTTAATTCATCAAAGAAGAAGTTTTTTATCCATCGTGCAAACAGACGTACGGTCACATTTTGCGTGAGCGCTGAGAAAGCCTTTTGCCCGAAAATAAACTGTCCGGATCCCAAATACTGCGAGCGAGCGAAAAAGGGGCACTTCTATTATGTCCAAAATTGTATCCACTTATCACTATACCCTAGATAAAATGGAGAATCATTGTATTTGGTCATCTCGTCAACAGAAATCATCCTGATTTATCAAGTTTGAGAGAAACCAAGAGAACGAGGTGAAACAAATACATTTTGTTGTAGTATAAATAAGGTTGAATCGGGGTGCTATGCTGCCCGAATCGTGAAAATATTGAATTGAATTGATTTTATTGCTTCATCTGTCATACGACACACATTATTTTTCCATTGGTTGAGCAATAACATAATTATATAGATCATGTCACAGCAGAATTAATTAAATTATAACAAAGAATTGTAAAGAAGGGTACAATGACAAATATACAATATGTGATTTAAGAAAACAGAAGGAAGATAATACACAAAATATGGGGATATTTATAGTCTATATAGCCTCGCTGATTAAAACTACCCCATTTCTAAATATTGCAAGCGAGGGAAGCGAGCGATGATAAATATACTTTTACCATATCTTAAATATCATTTCCTCATCAAATACCCGAAATTATATATATTATTTGGGCCTTAAATACTGTTTTGAATGAAGAAGATATTAGTTGAATTATGTTTGTTAATATAACTTAAATTTTCTCGCGGCACCCGGTTGCAAAATGTTGTAATAGATGGTCAACATTTGAGGGGGCAGATTGACCAGGTAGGAAGGGGATTTACCCCGTTGCCCCTTTAGATTGGGAACATTTTGCATTTTAAGTTAAAATGGACACGCATACAAACTCTCTTTTCCCTAATGCCTTCTATATTTCATCCGTAAATGTATCTCCATTTCTTTCCTTCTCTGCTGTAAAGTACACCAGGGATGCAAATCGGATCACCCCAAAGCATATTTCGATAATCGTTTAAAGGTAAAGACCAGTTATGGTCATGCGATTGCATTGTGAAAGAAACGTTGTTGAATCGATCAGAAAATGTTGATCATCTAGCATCTAGCATCTGCAAGGTTCTGGAATCATCAAAATGATAAGAAATTTGGCCCATTCTTCGTAAAGTTACAAGCACTATACACAGAAAGATGTATATGGGACTACCCTATATCTCTCACAGACCATGAGAGAAACAAATTTACCAAATATATGAATTAGTAGGCGGTTTCCCGGCAAATTTTGTATCATCATGTATTAGTCAAAACATATTATTTCACATGATTGGTAATGAGAGCTTCCATTTCATTTTTTGAAATTGGGGCGTTTCCAATACTGGTCTTTACCTTTAATGCGCCTTTACAACACTTATTCCCAGTTGTACACGCGTTACTGATTCTCATTAAAGAATAATCTTTGAGGACTTCCTTTGAGCGATCTATCTCCTTATATTATCTCATCTTCTGTTTCCTTTTCCCCTCATCTCTCCCCTCGTTCTTACCTCTTTATTATTTTTTGCCATTCGATTGCGGGGAGGGCATGTGCCCCCCCCCGTAACCCCCTGTAGCTGCGCAACTAGCCATGAACCTGCGAGGGCGGACATACGCGAGCATCACGGCACTCTGAGAAGTCTCTCATGCTTGGCGCGCAATATTTCAATCAAAAACATTTTCCGTTCGATAACCCGATGAGAAAATAATGATACCGCGATCTGAATGTTATTAGCCAACTGTCGATCGCTTTTATTAGGAGCGATTCTACCAACTCACTCAGTCGTCCTCTAAGTCTCCATAGAGTGATACCAATGTTGTAAGTCGGCGCCATTCTTTTGTTTTGAGGGCAGCTTCTGGATGATACGCGGATAAAGACCTTTGGAACAACTTGAAACAATTTAAAAGTTACGGACATAAAATCCATGCCAGGAAATTATCCAAGTTTTTCATAATGTATCCCTGATCTTGCTGTAAAATACGTTTGTTGGTGCATGGCTACATAATATTTATCTTAGCAAGGTGCAGTTCTTGCCAATATACTCAAGGATTTCTACAAAGTTACGGTTAACTCTCTTGATGTCTATAGCAAGGGATGTTCACCTGTTGATGATATAACTATAGATTGTACGCAACACTACAACCATCCTCGCAAATCTTTATAACACTGATCTGGTTAGGATACCCAACGTCTTTCACCATGTTGGCTCTAAGATACATACTTGCAGTGTTGATTCGCAGTGTGTTCATGGTACTGGGAATACCTGGGAATGGCCTCATCATCATCGTCTACTGCAAGAAGCATCGTAAAACAGGAACAGATGTCTTCATTCTTGGACTTGCCATAGTCGATTTCATCGTTTGCGTGAGTTTTCCTCTGAAAATTTACTCCTATGTGGCCTCGCAGTTTACAAACAACGTCCTGTGTAAGCTGATGCACTTCTTCGTCTTCTGGAACACCTATCTTGGCGTTTTCTTAACAGCAGTCATCACTGTTGACCGTTACATAGCTGTGTGCAGGCCAATGAAACGAAGAGTATCCCCCAAGCAAGCCATAATCATCGGGTCATTTCTTGCCTTATTGGCGGCATTTACTGCCATACCCTCCGTTGCTATGACAGGCATTCGTTCTTATGGTCCTGTCTCTAAATGCACCTATTACACAGATGATGTTGTCTACGCCCGAGTGATAAGCTACCTGAACGACACTCTGTTTTACAGCTGCCTGACTGTGATCACGGTTCTGTATATTCTGATCTGGAGCGCGGTGCGTCGTCAGGCAAAGGTTCGAGTCCTGAAGTTAGGTGGAATCAATAGTGTCTCTGGTAATGTTTTGCCGAGTCAGGCTTCTGTGATGCCATCAGAGGCTTGGGTTGAACAAAAGCAAGGAAAGTCTGATGGAACGATTACAAGTCCCTTGGCACTTGCAAATAACGGCTATGTTGAAGAGAACGATACTGGCCAATCCTCAAGCAATGAGGCCGGGACATCAAGAAACCCGTCCGCAGAAAGTGACAGAGACGGGAGCACCCTTCTTACTGTTGAGCCTTATTTAAAGCAAGGTCCATCTTATGGCAACCAGCTTGCTCCACCAAGCAGAGCTAGTCCCTGCCCTAGCTCAAAGATCCCATCCCCAAAGGCAGCCGCACCGGCCCCGATCGTCAGGACAAACAACAAGACGACCGTCATGATCTTCATCATCACTGTCATATTTTTCCTCTCCTGGATCCCGACCAAAATCTGGGACTACTACCCAAACATCAAATTCACTTGGGTCCAAACGGATCCAGTGAGATACAACTTGTTGTACACCTCTCTATTCGCTGTGAATCTCAACCAGGTTATCAATCCCTTCATCTACAGTTTCGTCAATGTTCAGTTCAGGCGGGAATGCGTCACAGTGATGAGACACATCCGACAATGCAGATTCTCATAAGAAATGGTTTTATCCTCTTTACTTTCCGCTTACACGTTCATATTCTTTAACTCGATTACTTAATCACAACCTTCCTTCTCTTTCACTTCATCTTCTTGTTTCTTATTTTCCTCCTTCTCCTGCTCCTCCTACTCCTTCCTTGTCTATTTGTTTTTCCTCTTGTCTATTTCTTCTTCTCCTTCGCCTTCTTTTTAGCTCCTTTAAAGTGTTAGGGGCCCCAAAAGTCGCGAAAAAATTAAAATATTTCACTTATATGTTATGTGAAAGAGAATGTTATCTAACACACAGTTTTACAGGGATTTTCAAAATAAGTGTGTTTGAAGCCGAATATTGATGAAAGAATACAGAATTGAGGTTTTGTGTTGTACGCAGAAAACCAAATTTTTGTATTCTTTCATCTATATTCGTCTTCAAACAAATCTATTTTGAGCATCCTTGCATAGTTCAGTGTTAAATGTCATCCTTTTTCACTTCATTGTTCAATTGAAGTGAAATTTAGCCACCAAATTTGTGGGGCTCCCAACTCTTTAGAGAGGCTATAACATAATCTCCATCCTCATCCTCTTCTTCTTTTAGGCCAATGTAGTCTGTTTCTGGTGTATTGTTTGCAGGTACTGTATGGTGTGGAATTGTAAATTGCATTTATTTCATAAAATGATCCGACTCTTAAATTGCATACTGTCTTTTTACCTTCTTATACAATATCGTTATAGGCGTATGGTACACGCTTTTAAGTAATGAACCATAATTTTGTCACCATTATTGATTGTGAATGTTTAAAGAGAAATATTGTGTGAAAATTTTGTATATAAATGTGCGTTTGTATTTTCAGGATGTCACAATCCCTTTCACAAGGGAAAGGGCGGAAACAGAAAGCTGTATATTTTGTGTTGATCACGATCTGCATTGTTATTAATCATGAAGCATTTTTGTACCTGGTACCGTAATCGGTTGCACTGTTGGATTCAGGGGACAGCAACCGACCCATGCTCTCTTTTAAAAGTAAAGAAAATCATGGCAATCTTACAGTACTATATTTTAAAAATGTGCCCCACACTTTCAAGTTATCAACCCAAAAGACGCTTAAGAAGTTTGATAACCCTTTGAGATCATTATCACCTTTAATAAAGAGAGGTTATCTTTGGTCATGCTCCATTTTTTGTCGGGTCGAAGTGGGAATTTTTATCGGAATTTTGTGTCCGCCAAACGTTACAGAAAACCAGGATCTCTCTCTAATTTATTCCAGCGTGAGGGTAGGCATTAAGGTCGCTTTATCTCTGCAAGACAGGTGACGCCAAATGATCAATAGTAAGCGTGCGTGATTCTCTTAGCATTTAGGATGGAAGACGTGTTTTTTCCTTCAGCGACATATTTTTATTTTTGTTCGTCGAACAGGCATATTGATTGATTTATTTATAAGACGGTAAAAACAAGTTTAGCTAATGGTTTACAAAGGAGCCGCGTAACAAGTTAATACAATCAAATATGCAATATCGACAAGTTATTAAGACGTTGAATGTGAGCCGAGAAAGTATATCAGTGTTTGATGTTACAGTATATACATATAATTTGGTGTAAAGTATGTTCTAATTGAAAAGTTGTAAGAATAGAATTTTGCACTAAACTATACCCTTAAGGTGATAATGGTATGGAAAGTACACAATTCAATTTAGGAGGTAATAGCAAGTGCTGGTAATAACAGGTAAATAAATCCTCATCGAATAAAATGAAAACTACGAAAATTGCTAAAAACTACAAATAAATATTTACAATGGTTTGGGGAGAACTTGTTGCGTTATGAGAAATAACGAAATCGATCTATTTGTCTATTTGAGTAATACTGGCCTCGAATGTGTTAAATGAAAATTGTTAGTTGACCTGTCAGTGAATTTGATTTCAAACAACTTTCCGTTAGTTTTATATTTCGCTGGTTTTAAACAGTGTTTATTTTTTCAACCACGAAAGAAGTTTAGTTATATTTAGAATAAGGTTAATTTCGTGAAAACAATATATTAGAAACCGCCATGTATTTTCATAAGAAATAAATATTTCAAAGATAACAACACATCTTTCTTCCTCGCTCTCTTCGATCGCTCGCAACATTAAGAAATCATGATTATTTTAGGCAATTAAGTGCCTAAATACCTTCATATCAGGGGGGCGTTTCACAAAGCCTATTTTCAATTACAAATGACAAAAGTCAGTGACAAATCTGCTGATAACCAGTCAGAAGCAAGGATTTCAGTAGCTTATAACAAAAACTTTGTTAATACTAATGACAAGTTTTGTGAAACGCCCCCTTGGGCAACAAGGTGCCCGATATCCAACTTGACATATTTTTCATATCGAAATTAGTTTTTACTACGCTCCTCCGCTTCAACTGCACGCAACATTTAGAGGCAGGAAATTGTTGGTAACGAGATACTCGAATATTCTCATATTCCTGTATCGAGATGACCTATTACTGCCTATTAAAATGATCCGAATTACTTAGAATTAGTTTCGTTAATGGAACGCTACCATAACAGAAATCAATATTGGTTAGGCATGACGCATGGAGACATTATTACAACCCGTTGCACACAATGCGCCAATACGGGCTTTTAGATTTGAACGACGAGAACGTGCACTGCTCGTGTGACATCCTTTTAAGGCAATGTGTCGTCACTGCCAGTGCCTTAAAAGGACATCACATTGCCTTAAAAGGATGTCACACATCGCAGTCCACATTCTCGTCGTGCAAATCTAACAGTCCCTAAAGCTATGGTCACAAATCTGAGCAGCGACCGGCCGATCAGTAGCCTGCTCGGTCGCTGCTGGAATTAGGCATCGCCCAGCGATTAGGTCGGTGCCCGGGCGGCGACCTACCAGGCACCGAGCGTATTTTGGGCAGCGAGTGAAAAGTGAGCAGGCGCCGCCCAAATTTTAACTCCGCGCTAAAACTTCAGCGGCGACCGAGCGATGCCCTAAAATCGAGCGGTGCCTGGGCGGCCGCCGCTCGGTGGCCGGGCAGCTGCCGGGCAGAATTGGTTAAAAACTCGCCGCTCGGCCGCCGAGCAGCCTACTTTTGGGTAATGTGACCATAGCATTAGAGCCTGACGTACGACTGCGTCAGCGATCTGCACGGTCTTTTGACGCTCCGTGTGGAATTGGCTTCGTCTAAATGTGAATGGACAAATGAAAATGTACAATGGACATATTGCTTTGAATATCTGGCGTATTCACTAATTGCCGTCGCAGGCTGAATTGACGCAGGAATAAAGACAGTGAAATGACGCCTTGTGTACAACAGGCATACTAAAAATGTATAGTGACATTTGTATCTTGTTTTTAAAAGAGGAGTCCACCCTGATCTTGAGTTGCTTTCAATAAAATCCGAATTAAAAAAAAGTTGTAATCAATCAAACACAAATTGGGAACTATCGGGAAATTCACGTATTTTTTCTCTCCCATGTTTGCTCTGTGGTGAAAACAATTTGTTATTGAATTGAATTTTGAATTTGAATTTATTTTCCACAAAACATGAAAATAAAATTTTACATAATGATACATTTACACTAAAATGAAGTGGAGGGATAACAAAAGTATAAATGCTTTAATCTATCTAGGTAATCCCTTTAAACATACTTCCATTTTCTCTACAGAAAAAAAATCATACATGTCCCCATTAGTCATTACTGAACAAAAGAAGGTGTCAAACGATTTAAACGTCATCAGCTCTTAAATGATTGATGCTGGTTAGAACTGGTAACAATGATAATGCAGATTATTGATGCGGTACATGTACATTGTATAAATTATAGGCAATTAAACAGCTTCGAATAAGATTCATAAAAGAAAGAGAAGCGACTCATAGGATAACGGTATAAACATGGGCGTAGATCTGTAATTGATACCTATTGTTCAGGGGGGATGATCTATTCATTTTTATTCAAGTAAACCGAAACTTTAAATTGAAAGCTATGTTGTTACAGTAAGGCACATTTTGCATAAAAATGCCCACTGGAATAAAAAACGTAATTACTTTAAACGAATTTTTAGGGTTAGTTAGAACCACACAATTTCCCCAGACTGTAATTAGTTCGCAATTCTCTTCAAACATAATTATTGACGGTTAGGAGTTTAAGCTTCATTGTAAAAAAAATGGAAATAATGGCTAATGATTGGTCTCCTCATTAAAGGTGGCTCAAGGACTTCCAGTCATGCTCAAGCATACAATACCACATTTAATGTTTTTGATATCACTATCAATCATCAATTTGCTATGATTGATATCTTCTTGCTTTATAGAGGGTATACATTGTCCTCATGCTAAAAATACAGCACTCTGAATTTTAATATCACTACGATCAATTTGCTGCGATTAGTTTCTTTCTAATTGTATAGAGTGCATACCTTGTCATCATGATAACAATAGGGACTTTTAGATTTGCGAGGACTGAGACGTGTGACGTCCATTCAAGGCAGTGCATTAAAAGGACGTCAATCGTAGCAATCACCATAAGTTGTCGTGCGAATCTAAAAGTCCCTAATAAGACACTCTGTTTTTCAAGATTAGCGTCATCAATTTACCATGATTAATTTCTCTAGGCTTTTGTAGTAGGTATAGATTTTCACTGTGCATTAACAATGCAAAAATAGATTTAACGAACCTTGCTTCTATTCAATATACTGATGAATCCACTGGGCATGCGCGAAGTTTGTCCTTGTAAATCAAATCTGGATGAAATCTTTATGAAGTCAGTTCAATGTTAGACTTTGGGGCCACAAGTTACTTTTTATATCAATATTATTATTATTATTATTATTATTTATTCATTCATTTGACCAAAAATAAAAAGTAATGGCAAAAGTAAATAGACATAATATTAATATGAAAACAAATTAAAGGAATGGGAGCAACAAGTGGATCAGGGTGCACAAAAGTGAAATGCAACACTGTTGCCTGGGGGCATGTGCCCCACACTTGCTACTCCCAGTATATTTACACATTAAAATACCTACTCTGAATATTGCATATACGTGAGCATTGACATCAAACAATTATACACAATTCAGAAGGTCAAATATTATTTGACTAAAAGGAATGTATGTACTAAGTCTAGATGTCAATATTATACTGAGGAACTAAAAAGGCCTAACATTAGAAGCAAAATTAATAGTAATTTACAAAAAAGAATGTAAAAGGGGCTATTATAATAACATATGAAAAACGTACATTTCTAAGGACAAAGGATGCAATTATTATCGTATACAAAAACAGTAAAGGTCTAATTAAAGAAACTGGAGAGCGAATAGTCAACGTACAGTTATTACTTGTCTAGAACTCCATCTTTGTAAATCTGGATATTTCCAATTCATTTCAAGACACGTGCAATTCATATATTTATAATGTATGTCTCGATGTGTAAATATAATTAGTGTGTAAAGTCAATCTGTCAGGACTTCTTGACGTCATAAAGCATTGCTATTCCTATTCGTGGATGGAACATAATCGAAAAGGCTTTCGTCAAATCAACCCAAGGGTAATTGCAATACCCTGTTGTGTATCTACTAAAAAATATGTTAGGGTTACATAATTAAACATCATGGTAATGGTCACATATTTCAAGATCCAATAGATAAGGCTATCGAAATTGCCTCAGGGTAAATTAATTTTCGACCGTCTATTCGATGGCGATGTAGTAGATGCTTTTTGGGTATGAAATACCTTGTAACACCTTTTTGCATAAAGAATGGCATAAATTTATGTTTAATTACTATCTTTGTCTAAACACAATCGTCCTGTGCTGCACGCACGAAACATGAGTACCTTAATGTTCAGTACTAATGCCACTTCTATTCGTTGTTTTCACAAAGCGTTATTTCACAAGCGATTATAAATTCAGGTATATGAGCTGTGTCACTATGATTATAATTATACCCCCGTCCTGTGATGGCAAATGATTCGGTAAAACAAATTGAATACTCATAATATTATCAGAGGGATGCTTCAAATGATGACGGCCACTGTATATGAACATGGCATTTCACTCGTCTAATTGCATAAAAGATAGGCAAGTGCTGCTAATTAATTTTAATTAATACTGCCATCAACGAATGGTAGGCGCTGAGGTATGGGCCATATCCTTTCCCTATCTTATATTGACATGCGCAGTAAACAAAACACTAGTACGTGTGTTGACGTATCGTGTGATATCTCGTTGCACACGAGACATAAGACCGTGCAATTGGCTGGCGCAGTCCAACGCAAGTGACGCATTGTTTGCAGTAGCCTATTATAGAGATTGTGGGAATTCCATTTTCAGAAGCTTTAACGTCAATTTTTATACTTTTCCCCATCTTTTTTTCTCTTCTTCCTCCTCCCCTTGCTGCCTTGAAATGAATTGATCTCGGCATAGCTTAGATTCGAGGAGAGATGATTTAATTTGGGTAAGGTCTGGAGTATTTCAATGTACCTGATGTATCAAACTGGCAATACAGGGGGACAACACTTGGTTATTCATAAGACTGTACGTTATTACACTGTTATCATCATTATCATTATTCACAAACTATTGTCGAATCACCTCAGAAAAATGGAGACAGTATAATTATAGAAAGTCGACCAGACGCGAATCCGCTCCCCCTTTTACTCCTTTCCCTCTTTTTATCTTTGACTACCCCCTCCTTATTCCCTTATTTTCACCTGTAATAAATGCTTGTGTGTTTTTTAAACCAGAAACTGTTTTTGTTTTGTTGACATTTCAGGCCAAGAAATGAAAAATGCACGAATGAGCAAATTTTGTTCCCATAACGACGCTCTATACACTAACTCTTTCGTTTGCATTTGATTTCCAGCAAGTCTTTGTGAGGTTGATTTTATTTTACTGGTTCAAACAATCTCTCTACTGCAGGATGAATACAGAATGAATTATATATAGCCATGTTGTCACGACATACGATGCCAATACCAGAACTGAAGATTAGCTTTAAGTTGCATGACCTTAACATTTAATCAGTCTGCCTTGTATGCACAATTTAATTCTTAATTAAAACGATTGAATAACATTCAGAAATAAAGCGAAAGGTGATATAATCGAAGTTTTTATTGGTAATCTTGGTGTATGTTTGCCTCATAGCATCTGAACAATGATATAGTGATAATCACCAACACGCACTCCAAATGATCGGGTACACCGCCTTGTTGATTGCTTAAATGTAGCATTTCTCACAATTGTACAATTGTTTAAAAAATAATTGTTTTAACTAAATAGAGAAATTAAAGACACCATGCACATTCGGCATCCATTTCCTATTTAAAGCAAGTAAGGAACATACGATGCAAGTTTTAACAAAATAATAATAGCAAAAATGTATACCACACTCACCTTATTACAAATATGTCCCTTTGAGCTGCTATAGTGAGTAGGAAAGAAGGGGTAAGGAGGGGGGGGGGGGGGTGATACTCTCTGCATAGTTCCTTGGATGGAATTGAACTGATTTACACAGCAATGAATCGAATAAGATTTCTTTTTTCAAAAGCACTTGAAAAAAGAAAAAATTGATATGATACCATTTTATATACATGGCATTATCACAACTACTAATGCCTGTGGCCTAAATACAGCCATGATATATGTAGCGAGCATGATGATTGGATGTACAATGTAGATAATTATGATCTGGTGCATGTTATTCTGTTATTGTGTTTTTCCTTTTTCCTTTATTCAGTTGAAGACCAAATCATACATTCAGTTTCCATTATGTGCCTTTGATTTTTGTATACCTCATCATCTAGTCGCCAACGCTTATTCAAAAACATACAATGCCAACAAGAACAACATGATGGGTTGATAAAGACCTCAACGCTCTCCTTTGTGTAATGTGTCATAATGTCATTTGCATTTCGTCTTCTTTCCCATCAACTACTCAACCTTCGAAAAGCATCGATCTCCCTGGTTTTCACACGCACAGTTGCACGCTTGGCTTTTCTTTTACCGATGGTTTCTTTCCCCGTCATATAAAAAAACACGTAAACATTATCTGCGCAGGAATCAGAGGAAGATTGAAACAGAGCAGGAAAATTTCCATGGCTCTTCCTATCGCTCAGTCGTGTTATTTTAAGTAGCTGTCTTAGAATTGCGCCAGCATCCACACGGCAGCTTGAAAATATATATGGATATTTTCAGTCGAGGTGATGAGAGTTGAATCGCTGGAAGCATTCACCATGTTCATTCATCTTCAAGATGTTGAACAACTCACTACGCTTGTTTTGCAAAGTGACATAATTTTGGTAACTTGCATCTGATCTCTTTTAGTACGAATATAGGGTTTGTGAGCGTGTTTCAGAAAAATGTATTGGCCTTTACAATTCATGGCATGGATATCTACTTGAACCCCACGATGGGCAAATATTGACAAACGTTGAACAGACTATTCATGTTTGTAGCAAGACTTTCCTTGATACAATGCTGTTTATGTTGTACTCGATCAACGATTATATTCTCACACGAGCTACTGTCAACGCGCAGAACGGTTTACTAAAAACTGGGAGCTGGAAAAAATGATGTATCTGCTGACGACAACGTACCATCTTCTGCAATGCTTTGAGTAAAATACATGGAAAATATTTCACCATGTTGGCTCTAAGATACATACTTGCAGTGTTGATTCGCAGTGTTTTAATGGTACTGGGAATTCCTGGGAATGGCCTCATCATCATCGTCTACCTTAAGAAGCATCGTAAAACGGGAACAGACGTCTTCATTCTTGGACTTGCCATAGTCGATTTCATCGTTTGCACGAGTTTTCCGCTAAAGATATATTCTTACATAACATCACAGTTTTCAAATGACGTCCTGTGTAAGCTAATGCACTTCATCATATACTGGAGCACCTATCTTGGGACGTTCTTGACCACCGTCATCACGGTTGATCGTTATATCGCCGTGTGTAAACCATTGAAGCGAAGAGTATCACCTAAACAGGCGGTTATCATCATCTCGTCCTGCTCCGTCCTGGCAGCATTCTGCGCCATACCCTCCGTTTCAAAGACAGGCATCGCGACCTATGGTCCCGCCGTTTCCAAGTGCTCTTACATTTACGATAACCTTGCCTATGCTCAAATCATTGCCTACTTAAATGACACTCTGTTCTACAGTTGCCTGGCTCTGATCACGTTCCTGTATACCCTGATCTGGATAGCGGTACGTCGTCGGGCCAGGGTACGCGTGGAGAAACTGGGTGGTGCCAACAGTATATCTGGAAACGTAAGACCAACGCAGATTTCCATGATGCCATCCGAAGCTTGGGCGGGTGAGGAAGGTACGAATTCGAAGAGCCCGACTGAAGGGCACAAGACACAGGTTCAGAGCAACTATGCTGCAAAGACCGTTGGCCAGTCCTCCAATGATGAGGCTGGGGCATCCAGGGACCAGTCCACAGGAGGACGTGGCGACGCCTCCGACCTTCTCTCTGTTGAGCCTAATTCTAATCAAGGTAAACCTGTTTTTGCTGGAAATCATCTCGCTCCTCCTCCTCCTACTCCTACTCCTGGTGGTAGCGTTAGCGTTAACCACGGTGCAATGGCGAAGCCCTCAAAGGCAGTTGCCCCAGCCCAGATCATCCGGACAAACAACAAGACAACCGTCATGATCTTCATCATCACGGTCATATTTTTCCTCTCCTGGATCCCGACCAAAATCTGGGACTACTACCCAAACATCAAATTCACTTGGATCCAAACGGATCCAGTGAAATACAACTTCTTCTACGTCTCTCTGTTCGCTGTGAATCTCAACCAGGTGATAAACCCCTTCATCTACAGTTTCGTCAACGTTCAGTTCAGGCGGGAATGCGTCACAGTGATGAGGCATATCCGACAATGCAGATTATCTTAACAGTCTAGGGCATTTCGTTTGATCGCTTACTTTTATTTTTGGTTTATTGATGTCTCTGCAAATCAGTGGCGAAGCGTGAGATCAGTCATGGGTTGGGGGCACCAGTCTCTAGTCTACTGCATCAGTGTTTTTTTTAACTTTTTTTTTTTTTAAAGTTAAGTCACCCTTTTAGGTTATTTGTTTTTTAGATTATTTGTTTTCTATCCCTTGTATACATAGACGTACGGTCACATTATCGCCAGATGCCTTAAGGGCCCCGATCTTGCCAGAAAATATACTATCCGGATATCAATTATTGCGAGCTACCGTAAAAAGGGGCACTTTTATTATGAAAACAATGTTATCCACTCATCATTTTACAATAGATGAAATGTAGAATTATATATTCCGTCATCTCGTTGCCAGAAATCGTCCTGATTTATCAATTTTCAGCGAGCGAAAAAAAAAGCACTTTTATTTTGCCAAACTTTTATTTCGATATAAGAGTACGATAAATACGGTTATATTTGGGCGCCATGCTGTGCGTATTTCAAGCATGACGATATTCGGACAGCGGGGTGCTCGAATATCGTCATATCATCGAATGGGGATATACCTCGCTGTATATACATGCAACTACTTAGTATCCCGTTTTCGAGCACGCCATCTTCTTATGTCATTTAATGTGTTTGTCATTCGATTAGGGTGGCACATGCCCCCACCGCCCCCCCCCCCCCCGTAGCTACTTATTAGGGAGGTGTCATAGGTGTCATATCGTTTGCCACTCAGACCTTACCCCCGTACTATATATGCAAATAAAATGATCGCATGTATCTAAACATAATTCATCTATAAAATTAAATATGTTTTAACTACAAGCAAAAATAAATAAAGTTTGCTGTTGTATAGTCCGTGTAATATATGCCGCGTACCAAATTATAGGCCTTTGATTTGTCAAAATTGTAGGCAAGAAATTTGTTACTGACTGCCGGGCAGTATAGCGAAAAATTGCACGTCTAATATTTCTGTAGTAACGAAGAATTATAGATCATTCCAAGTCTGTATGCAAATTTAATTGAAGACTCCATAGAAGAAAGCTATCTACATAAAAGACTTAATATTTTTTAAATAAAAAAAGCCAAAAAAAGTTTAGGGCTCAAAATTCAAATACAGCTCATACTAGCTACGCCCCTTGCATACCCCTTAATGGAAATTGAGGGCAAAATGGGGGCCTCAAATATTATTACCGATGATCGTCTCCGAAAAAAGAGGGGAAACCTGATAAATGGGGTGTCGCATCCTAAAAACCAATCTCCTTCAAGAAACATCGCTTAGCGGATAACCAACAAGGAGCAAAATGGGATCGTAAAATTTACATTTTTGTCGAAGATCTTGCAGAAAAAAAACTGATTAATTGGGTGTCACGTCCTCAAATCCAGCCCCTTCTAGCAAAGCCCCTTGCGTATAACCGCCAAGGGAAAATTTAAGGTAAAATGGTGGTTCTAAAATACAGATTAAATAATGTTTTTGCTGAAGGAGCTGTCGAAGGGATATTATATCCTTAAAGATAAAGTTCAGTTCTGGTCACATGATTGCAATGTGAAAGAAACGGTGTGGAATTGATCAGAACCGGTTGATCATGTAGCATATAAGAATATGTGTGTACTACAAGGTTCTGGAATCATCAAAATGATAAGAAGTTTGGCCCATTTTTGGTAAGAGTAACAAGCACTTTACACAGAAAGATGTATATGGACTACACAAACATATGCCATAAAAATCGGGCCTCATTTTTAAGCTGTTACCTGTCATATTTAGAATATAAAGGCATTTGAAGAGCCTAACTTTTCAGGCAACATTTTTTCTCTGATGTTCTTCCACACTTGCATAATAACAATGAAAATACTTACAAGTTATTTTTAACCTTTCCCCAGACCAAAACCTTCTCTTTGCGTAAAACCCACAAGCGAAATAGGGGCAAAAAGGCGGAAATGAAAGAATAACAGATTCTTTACTAAGGAGGTAAAATTGTTGTTCTCTCGGTAGTCAATAAACAGTAACTAGATTTCGTTTAATTTTTCATTGGAGTCACTACTTCTACATGGTGCATCTATTTTGCTCACCGTGTGGGAAGGTGGTAACAGTTTGCCAAGCGTATTCAAGTTTTATGGTCATATCTTTCGTAGAACGCCTAGAAATCAACTATTTATTTAACTTGTCGCGTACGGGCAAACCTGTATAGATGGAATCCCTTTTTATATATTAGTTGTTGCTATGCTTGGCAATTCTATTGTACTATTCATAATGTGAATAACACATTTTCAAAATCAAAAAGATTTATCTATTAACAAAATACTGGAATACTTATAGTTAATTAAAAATCGATAAGCAAGAACAGATATTAATTTTATCGAAAGATGATGATATTTTTTTCATCAAATTTCTAATCAGTGAAATACTATGAGACTTTATTTACAAAGAAACTTGCAAAGAAGTTTGTTACCAATTACGTGATTCTTCTTCTTTCTTATCGTAACTGACGGTGAAAATGTCACATTTGACGGTCACATCTGACGTTGCACATGTAACGTCAACAGTTCTGTCAGTCTTGTGAAACTCCTGGGGGTGTTTCACAAAGATTCTAAGTCGAACTTAACTCTAAGTTGAACTTGAAAGTTATGGAGAGCCATTTGTAGCCTCAAAATAAAATATATTCAAGAGCAAAAAATCAAGTATTTTAGACTTTCCATAAATTCCACATCAAGAACATGAAATCTCTCATGATAATAGAAAATACGAATGATTTGAATCAACATTTTATGCCTTTTAAAATAACTTTTACAAAATATTTTCAAGGATGCTAATGGCTTTCCATAACTTTTAAGTCCAACTTAGAGATAAGTTCGACTTAGGATCTTTGTGAAACACCTCCCTGGACTTAACCCATTGACTACTGAATTCTCTAATCCCCATTGTCTTTAACAGGGACCACCAGGTTCCAGTAGGCAATGGGCTAAAATGAAAATTGTTTGTTTCAATTGCGCAGTGCAAAATTGAATAATGAATAACTTTCCTGTGCAATTTTATGTTGTAATACCGTGTCAGAAATCAGCTCATGATGAGAGGGTCTTGATAATCTTGCTGCACAAAGGGAATGAAAACCAGTGAATTTGTAACTATCAAATGGTCATTCTTTTGTGTAGGTGGACAACTTTCCCCAGGAAACTACCCCTGAAAAAAACGTCTCAAGGACACGTGGACAATACCCCAGACAACTTCCCCTAGGACAATTCCCCCGGACTTGTCCACCTGAAAATTACTCTCGCCCAACTAACCATAGGGAGAGTACAATTTGGGCGTAGTTGTTCGGAATTAATTGTCCTAGGTATAGTTTTCCGTATATCGGTGTTTGCCCAAGGCTGATAGTCGTAGTTCTAGGTGAGTTGTCCTAGAATCTCTCTTAACTTACTCTACATAATATGTCATGCGGTGGACAACAGGATATGGAAGAAGTACTACCGCCAGTGGGCAAGTGACCTTTGAGAACTGGTGTAATGTTTTTTCTTCTATTTTAGTCAGAAACAGGTAGATGACAGTTCAAACTGTACAACATTTCTTGGGATGGTGCAATGTACAGGATCTATGATTCAGTATTCAACTTTAAACAAGTGTTGCTGAAGACACAGGTTTCAGGTCTATATGTATAATCGGTAGAGCGAATTGCTCGTTGGCCTTATAGCATGAATTAATGTATACATAAACAGTACAATGTATTTCATCGAGTTTTAAAATATTTTTGATTCCTACTTGTGTGTTTGCAAAATTTGAGGTATAACGTGTGTAAGAACATACTGTATTCTTGTAAATATGTATATATATCATATGATAATTAAGATAATGTGTCGCTTTTCACCTACACTTTATGCAAAATGATATTTCACATGATGATTTCATTATACTTCACAACATCGTGCCTATCTTGTATATAGCACATTAATTGATTAAATGGCCTAAATGTAAACATTTCAAAATGTACATATTTTTCTCATCTCCAGATAAAGGCAATTAACGGAAAATCAACTTGATATTTGTTGCACATGTACATAAACCTTATGGCTAACGCACTTTAGTAGAATACAATGAAAGTGTTTGAATTTTGCATGAACAAACGTCTTTATTATTCTCCCGAGTATGGAGAGATAGACGTAAACAAAATGTCTCTTTGAATTCTGTGTATTTAATTTTTGCTTATTGTTAATGTCAATGTTAATGTGTTATCGGTTATCGATAGTATCATAATCATTAATATCATTATTATTATCCTTACTATTATTATTATCATTATTATTATTATTATCATCAACATAATTATTATCACTATCATTATTGTAATTATTATCATGGGAAGTCAAGATGAAATGAGTATTATAAAAATTAAACACTATCTAACTTCTTAACCCATATACCACGAAACATAATTACTATCGCTTTTAATGTTCTTCTCGATATTGAAGCTGTATATGCCTATATATATCTGCATTGTAAAAATTGATGTATCTCATGCATGAAGAATGGATAGAAGCAGATTCCATTAGCCCATTAATTTAATGAAACTTGGCGATCACTGAGTGCTCCATTTCAATGATTAAAATAACAATTTCATACAAAAGTTATGATTGACAACATAAAATAGAAGAATGTCCTTGTTTAAAGATAAAGGTGAGTTATGGTCATCCGATTGCATTCTAAAAGAAAAGGTGTGGAATGGATCAGAAAAAAGTTGGTCAAGTAGCATGTAAGTATTGGTGTGTACTGCAAAGTTCTGGAGTCATCAAAATCATAATAAATTTGGCCCAGTCTTGGTAAAGTAACAAGCACTGTACACAGAAAGATTATATGGGACTACACAAATGGTGTTGGGCTACTAACCTTGATTTCCTATTTTTTCAATGCTCATCACTCAGCCAGTTTACATTTTATACCAAAATTGTTTGGCATTTGACATTTATTTGTAATCTTGAACATTCAGTGTAATTTTCGTTTGATTCTGTGAGAATTAATTTTCTTTAAAAAAAAACTAAAACTCACCTTTTTCTTTAATAATGGATATAATTATCTTAAATAGTTCTACACTTGCAAGCCCGTTTTCAAGAATTGTACATTAAAGCTAGAGCATATAAATCTAATCACTACTTTGTTAAATCACCCGATGTACCTTCACTTCCAATTTATCATTTTTCCTAGCGGCTGTGCCAAATCGTAGGGTTTAATTGTTGTTCAAAAGGTTTAATATCGTTGTGGAAATATTACGATGTTACTTGAGATTATTAAAACACCCCTGTCAAGCAATCTATCAACAAGATGTAGTGAAGTAATATATCATACTGGCGAAAAAATTACCTGATATTATTAGTTTTCTTTTTTGACGATGAACAAAAATGAGTATTGCGGATTCATTATTTCTTTTTTTAGTATATTATATTTTTTACTCTTTTTGAGACTTCCCATATCTGAAGTTAATCGTTTTTTTTCACAAAGCTCTGTAAAGCGCCGGAATACATTTTTAATTTCCTTCTTCGAGCAACGCCGATGTCAATACTGAATATTTATCAAACTTGTTATTAATCAATTTTCGTCAGCATCAGTACGGCCTTAACAAAGAAGACAAACGTGAGATATTTACTCCATTCAATACTTGATTCGATCTAAATCGCTCATTCGCCTTTGACATTTGGGTAATAGGTTTTTACTTTCCTGTCGTGGTATTCAGTATTTAGCAAAAATTTCCTTTATCCCAATATTTTCCATTTGACGTGCTTTTTGAGAAACCATCGCAGTCCACTTTGTATAGATATATTTAGAACATTTTGTGTTTCATAATCGTACAGACATCAGTCACTACGGCCGTCAGTAGATTTTCTGGTGATAATTCATCAAACTTTAACAAAATCAATCGTTTTTTAAAGGAACATGTCCGCCAAACATTTTACCTTATCTATCTTTCAGTTCACGCGATATATTATAATGTATTGGTGTTTACAGTTGGAAACAATTGGTAATCACCTCTTGTTTGAGATATATCTACTTTATCACCGCTCATCAAATAATAATTCATTTGTAACTATAAAGGTATTATGAAACACTGCATTTATTTGTCATGCGTGCATGCCGGACATGAGCGGTTTACCATTAATGAACTCTGATCATCATTATTATCATTAGTATTGTTATTATTATGATTATCATTTTATCACTTTTAAACATTCATACTAACGATGATGATGATACAAATATTGATGATACATGTAATGATGATAAATATAATAATAATAATGATAACAATTATAATAATAATAATAATAATAAAAGTAATAAATGGTAATAATAATAATAATAATAATAATAATAATAATAATAATGATAATGATAATAATAATGATAATAATAATAATGATAATAATGATAACGATGATAATGGCAATAATAATGATGACAATTATAATAATAATTATAAAAACTAATATCATAAAATGTGTTGTACACACCCTAGATATTTATTCTGGTTTACTTGAAGATGTAACACCATCCTTAATCAAGAATCAATTCCTTAATGTTATAATTAATACTTTTTCAATGTATTTGCTAATATATTCTTAAAAGAAGAATTAGGCCTAGTCCTTCATGAAAAGTTGGCTTTAGTAAGTGCAGATAAACCAAATAAGCGCATTTCATAGTGAAATGAAAAGAAGAGAGATGTGAGTTTTTTAAATGTCAGACCGCTGATTATATTCAGATAGCAAAAAATTCCCATCTTGTATTTATTGTTCCATTATTTTGAAATGTTTTTTTGTTGAAATTAGATAAGGCCAGACAATCACTTCTTCGCAAAACAAATGTTTATTTCATGCATAAACAATAACATTCGAAAACGAAAAACTAATCTTCCTTTGGCAAAGCTGTTATTTTTTTGGAAACTAAATTGATACTGTGAGTAATTTTGAGAGATTGTGAGAGTGTTCGTTATATGATGCCAAACCCCATGACGCATTGTCAATTTCAGATCTCAACTTCTAAAAGAGTCATAAATTTTTGCCTAATTTTGTTCAACTTTCATTTACATGTTTTTCTGCTCTGATTTTTCTGATTCCTCCCAGAACAACTTCCCATGGAGGCAAACTTCTTCTTTTAAAGGGTCGACTGAATCATTTATTGTCCGATTTGGAATGGTTACTTATTAAAGTTAATATGATTTAAAACATTTTGATTATCGGTCTCCTTGCGAGTTATTCATTATAATCCAAATCCGTACGTAACGCATCCTGAAGGATACTTGCTATTTTGTGGTGAATTGTCTTGATAACCTGTCGTGAGTCTAAGTTTATAAATTAAACAATTTAATGTTAGAAGTGAAATATGAAAAGTCGTGGCCTCGGGCATGTTATTTCTTTGAATTAATAAAATCAGTTTCAGTAAAAAAAAAAAATAGCGTCGTCCATTGTATTAGAAGAGTAAAATAATTGTCCCTTTTCCGTTTCTATGTTTGCTGAGAAATTGAACTTATATTACGAAAGAATATGAATATTTGAAGAATATTTCCCTAATATATTTATAACTGATGTTCATCACACTTTTGGTAACTACTTTCACTATCTTTCTTATTATCTAATTAATCCTCCTACTACTACTACTGCTCACTACTAGTTCTACTAGTACTAGTAGTACTACTGCTAATATTACTTTTAATAATAATAATAATACTTATCATTATACTACTACTACTACTACTACTACTTCTACTACTACTACTACTACTACTACTACTACTACTACTACTACTACTACTACTGCTATATACTTCTACCAATACCACCACTTATACTACTCCCATTACTACTACTACTACTACTACTACTACTACTACTACTACTTCTACTACTACTACTTCTATTACTACTAATACTACAACTACTACTACCACTACTATTTATACTACTCATACTACTACTACTATTTCTTCTTATACTACTACTGCTTTATTCAAACAATGTGGTAATATTTATATTATAAAATAACAAAATGTGGCGTATAATAAAAAAAAAACATACAGCCTAATTTCCAAACCGCCATCATCCTACCCTATCGCAAATATACTTTTCGGCCTCGACTCATAATAAACAGATGATTACAAATGATGGATTCCGTTTCAAAGAAAAAAAATCTAGATTTTACCGCACTCACCATCGATCTTGAACATAATGAAGTGAAAATATAGGCCGTTTTCCTTCACCATTAGTTTGATAAACTGCTCCTCTGAATGGCTTATCAACACAATAACACCGCATCTTGATAGACCTTAAATTTGCAAAATTATGCGTATAGGTGCACTTAATGGATTCTTTTTGGAGCGAAAACACCTGTAATCGGGTGTTTAAGAAACAACCGAACCGATCTCTCGACGAAAGTAAATAAATGTGATTAATGAGCCTTACACAAAAACATTCTTTGGCTTTTGTCAGTGGTCCTATACATCTTTTCCCAGATTTCCAGACATATTTAATGGGATAATTTATCACACAAACATTTTGAAGTGCTATATACGAAAAACAGCCACCGGAAAGGAATGATGACACCAAATTCACAAATCCTATACCTTAAGGTATATGTTTATTCGGTGCATTTAATTCGATAAACTCTAATCAGTGCTCTTTTGACAGGCATAGACATGACTGTTGAAATCAAAAGACGGGCATACACTATGAATATGACGGACAAAGAAAGAGGACAAAATATACAGTTCCTCATTCTACCCTCAACAATTGCTGTGGTAGACAAAAGAACATCCCTTCACTGCTATTATTGAGGGTAGAATGAGCATATGTATATTTTGTCCTCTTTCTTTGTCCGTCATGTTCATAGTGATATACATTAAAACCACGATCTGCATATAACTAATCGAAGCCATCAATGCGATCCGGCTGCATTAAGTATGTTTGCCTCAGACATCAAAACGTCGTATTTAGAAACTGCACAGCAAAAAAAGTGATGAATATTAATTTTTAATAGTCTTTGTGAGAGAAAATAGCCCTTTTTTAAACGATGTTAATTGTCATACTATTTTTTTTAGTATGTCTTATGCAAGCAGAAAATAATTTAATGAACAATATTACACAAGTCCACTATCATATTTCCTGTTTCCTAATTTTCAACTGAAAAAATGTACAACATAGAAATAAAACTCCTCTATTTTTTCGACAGTATTAAAGATATATATAACCATAATTTATGACACAATTTAAAAAAAGACCGCTTTAGCAATTTTGAAAACCGATGAAAAAGTGGAAAAGCTAATTTCGTAAACGATTCATATCATATGATTTAATATTCGTCCAAGAATGAACAGTGTACTTGTATACTGTTGATTGTGTTTTATTTTTAATTATTGGATATATAGGATTTCCCGGCGAAATTCGCGAGTTTGTCATTCGAATTCATTTACTTTGCATTTAAGTAATAAAGCGCAGATCGGCTTTGCCATGCTAATTATCATCAAATTTTCCCGTTTTGGTATTTAACTTAGGATTTTGGTCGAAGGGTTTCATAGATCAGTCATTTAATTTAGAAACTGCTCAAATAGCATTCAAATTAATCGTCACTTGTCGAGGCGTAATTTGTTATCATTTTAATTAACACCTGTCATTCGTATTCGAACTGTGTTTATTCAAGTTAGGGGGAAGGGGGAAGAAAATGCAACACACGTTTACAGTTTTTAAATAATGCAATTAAATGCATGATTTGCCATTGGGGTCTTTTCTGTTATTCCATTTATTAATAATTTTGAGGACAATGCATATGGGTGTAGTCAGACATTAGGTAAAGAAGGGGCGAAATCAAGGGATATGGCATTTCTGCACGGAAACGTTCATATACCCCGGAAAAGTACAAACATATAGATGCAAGTCGTTTCTTTCTTCTTAACAATCAAACTTAAATGATGATGAATATCAGATAAATCTAATAAGTATATAAAGTGTAAATAAATGCAAGACAATAAAATATGATTGCATACACATGAAAAAAAAACAATGTTGAAAGAAAAAGAATGAGCTATAAAAAGTGTGTAATAAACGATAGATGTATATTGACCCTCAATTTAAGTGCACAAAGTGCTAATTTAAATGCTACAAATTAATTAGAATGCTAAAAGTACGCCTTCGCGAAGCCAGAACTCGTGTTGCGCCAAATGGAATGACCATTTATCGAAAGAAGCACATTATCATTAATTTGAATGAAACATACATAGATTTTAACGAAAACTTCATAGATTTGAAAACTAGAAAAAGAAATATAAACCCGAAATATACCTGGCAGCACGAAAACTGTCGAGTATGAACGCAAGACAAATTAATTTTAATGACAAACTAGGGAATTTGGCCGGGAAATCCTATATTACAGTGTAGTCATAAGAATCTGCAAAAGAATTTAATAGATTTGTAGTAAAGCTATCTTTGTGACCATGTTATTATCTTTGCGGTATATTCATCCACTCATGTTTTCTTACATACAAATTTTGATACAGATCATGGGCAATTCCATATTTATGAGCGGTAAGATTTGTGTTATTGCATGAAATAGATTAGTGTTATATATCTTCTTTAATTGCTAGGGTCAGATTTTGAAACACGCACTTTCTTGCACATTAAAATAAAAAAATAATGTCGGAAATTTTAATTATTCATAACATTGAGCAAATTTGTGTTTTCAAGTTGCAAAACAATATATCTTCTGATTGGGCAATTCAGTCGATGGACTATATAGAAGACTGTGTTTTTCCACCGCGATGAATACTGCTGCAATGAAAATGCATACAATTCATATACTTTCATTTAAACAAAATTCCCAGCAAATTCACATGCTCATTATATTTGTGAATGTTCTGGGCGAATCATGATAAGCTTTATTATAACTACTTTGAAGATTCATAAATCAAATATAACTAAACCATTGAAAAAAGTGTTTGTTTATTACAATGTTAATATAATCTAGTGGTACAATATCAATAATTCATGATATTATCCTCTAATAAATGATATGAAAATGAAATGAAATAATGAGCACATCGTTGTAAACAAAATCAAACCACTGACATTAACCAATCCATACATTGCTTATACACACATACCGCAACTTCAAGTGCAATTATTTGTTCTCAATTCTCTAAATACATGTATCATGTTTATGAATATTACCACACATTTTTTTTCATTTGGCGGGAAAGTCCTATTCATATAGAAACCTTTGCCTAAGATCATAAATAATTATTATACTTTTCAGTAAGTTTTCTGAAAGCAGAGCAAACATGAATTGAATGTCTGCGCAATTTAGTTTGCAATTTCCTGGACCTTATGATGTGAAATTTTGTTATCATACATTCATAACCTGTTTTCGTTGTATCATAGATGTGCAATCATAAAAATCAGGTCATTCGAAATATTATATCTTATTCAGCGAATACCATCATCATAAGTGCTGGATTGATCGGTTGATAGACAAAGTAAAATCCAATGGAATTACTCCCATAAATCATAATCTCCTCTCTCTCTCTCTCTTTCACTGTCTCTCTCTCTCTCTCTCTCTCCCACCCTTCTCTTTCTATCTCTCCTATCTTTCTCTCTCTATCTCTCCCACCTGTCTCTCTCATTCTATCTCTCTCTCTCTGTGTCTATCATGGAAGTAGGTCACTGATGTAATACTGAATTAAGCTTGGAGATGCACGCCCCTCCTCCACCTCCTCCCCCAAACAAAAACAAGAAAGAAAGAGAGAGAGATAGAGAGATAAAGAAAGAAAGGGAAAGAAGGAAAACAAAGTATAATGTCAGTGCCAAAGACGTATTTCAACTCTCATTGGTCCAGGCCCCCAATTTTCTGTTGTGTAATTTCCTGGAGCTAGCCTCGGCGGTTTTAATTGTACATGCTTGTTTGCTTTTATTTTTTATTTTTTTTTTAAAGGGTTTATTTTATTATGTTTTGTTTGCCTTGTATCCTTTTCGTGCTTAGCTTTGTCCTATTATATATGGCTACTTCGATAGTCACTGACATTAATGTCAACTATGCATCCATTTATCACGATCTGAAATGCTTTAATTTGTCATTTCTACACGATGGCCCCGGACGATGGCAAATTCGCCGACATATGAAATTACATAAAGAAGTCATGACAACCGTAAGAGGTCCTTTGAACACGGCTGTCACTCCCTGGCCTTAGTAGCATGAACATTGACATTTGGAAATGTTTATGTTAATCATCTTGCCCCTCAGATCTTTCTGAGGTTTGAAACAATGTCACTCCCACTTTATTTATACGCCCGAACTGTTGCTTCTAGATATGAAGAGTTTAATTCCAAAAGGAGCTAAATCTATTTTGTAACTTCAGAGAAAAAGGAATTTGTTTACCAGATTTTGTACAGGCGTCTATTGAAAAGTGATATTAGAAGGTGCATGTTTTCATAATTGCTCCCAAAATTAAGGTAAATAATTTTGTTAAAAAACGGGTAGTCAAGTGAACAGTGTTCTGATATCAAATTTTCATCAAAAGTGGATTTAGTTCCTTTTGGAATTGATCTCTTCATATAAAGGTAAATTTTCTTCTTTTTTTTTCCTTTCTATTTTGTACTTTGCGATGGCCGCATTTTGCACCAGTCTTTCCCTTGAGCTGTCAATTACTATTAGGATTATCTTCAAATGTATCTCATTCTCTCAGATGTATACAAAAAAACACGATTTAATTCAAACCTGTTCTAATTATGTCTGATCAATGTAAACATTTTTTATTAACTTTTATCGCATATGCGCGCAATCTAAATTTAGTTTTGTGCGATATGACTGCATAGATATTGTTAAGGCAATACATTTCTCTATCTTCCCCCTCTTTTTTTTCTCTCTCTCTCTCTCTCTCTCTCTCTCTCTCTTTTTTTCTCTCTCTCCTTCTCTGTTTCTTCTCTCTTCTCCCGTCTTCTCTCCCCTTTATAGTCTTCCGTATTCATTTTCTAATCGTTAACCGTTCTAATAACTTCAAGACCGTCGAAGAATCTTTCAAAGCTCTGAAATCATATCTCATCAGTAGATTTGACAGAATCTGAGAAATTGAGAGAATGCCATTTCTCCAAACCAGGGGAAGATTAATCGCTATGGAGAAGAAATTATGGGGCGTGCACTCGCCGTGTAATGGCTCTCAGAAGACGATGTTATCACTTTAAAAAAACACAACGAATTTATATCTAGAAATGAGGCGTAAAGTGAAGATGAGAGGGAGAGAGAGGGAGGGAGGGAGAGAGAGAGAGAGATAAAAAAAACAGAGAGAGAGATGGAGAGAGAGGGAGGGAGGGAGAGAGTGTGTGTGTGAGAGAGAGAGAGAGAGAGAGAGAGAGAAGGGGGGGGGGGGAGAGAGAGAATGAAGATTAAAACAGGGAACGGAGCTCCAGGTGTGACAAAAAAATTAGAATATGCGTAGGCGTAGGAGTCATAAAGATCATGACAGGTATTAACAACAGGAAATGAAACTACAACAGCATATTGCCTTAGGGTGGTGAATTCTGATCAATAATGCCAACGACAAATCTCAACAGACCCTTAAGAACGCCCTTAAAATCCGAGGAAATTTCAAGGAGCAAAACAAAAAATTGCTTACCTGGATGTATTATGCATCGGTGACCTTTTGCAAGCTTGATCTCGTGTATTAGCCGCATCACCGACTTGTTGTTTTCGCTGACTCTCGAAACTCCTTTTATTTTTGACTTGTTTAACAGATCTGTACTCAAGCGATAGGGGATGGAATTATTCAAACAGTTAATAAAAAGTGATTCGGAAGAGTTTTGTTTTCAATATGCGCATCACATGCCTGAACAGATCTTATGGAGAGGTTAACAATTTGGAGAACTGAAACGTAAGATTGCACAATATCAAGGATGATTTTAATACGAATGGTTAAGAGATTACTCAGTCGGAGTAAAATACGAGAACTGAAAAGTTCTTATGCTTGATTAAGCACGAGCTACTGAAAATTCCGTGAAAATGACTGGGGCGGATAAATGCCTTGTTTTAAAGTACACGTCAGCCATCACTTGTATTTTGACCCCGTAAGCGTTTTTGTTTTTTTTTTGCGTGGGGGGGGGGGGGTCACTGCTAATGCTGAGAGTGCCTTTTCACTACAAACTCTATGACAGACGAAATAATAATGATAATGATAATCTTAAAAACCGAAGTCATCCCATTTCAGGGCTGCCCTTTTACTTCCAAATATTCTGGTAAGCAGACTAATGATAATTATATAAAGGCATCTTATTTTGGGACTGCTATTTCACTTATAATTTCTCTGACAAGCAAAAAGCAGACCAAAAAAGAAATCATCTCCTTTAAGGGTGCCTTTTCATAAAAAGAATCGACTGACAGCGCCCCCTTCGGCAACCTTGCACAGCCCAATGGATCGGTTTAACACATTCAAATTTATGGATTTTTCTTTCCTGGGGAGCTAATAACGAGTTATTCCATTACCATGTTATAAGCAATAAACTAAAATACTTGAATCCAGTCTGCATACATTTCTTTTAACTACGTCAGGTTAACCTCGGACAAGCGTTCAGATTGTCAAGAATAACTTTTGTTTGAAAAGTATGCATACGAATATGATTATGTTATTAAACAGGTCTATTAAGCGTCATCCAACTCAGGCGAAAAGGGGGGGTTCTGCGGCACTCCTGGCACCCCTGACTCCAAATTGTATACTTTGTATAAGGCATGTGCTTTATAATATATAAGATCTTATTTTGCCTCCTGAGTAAGTAATTTACATGTATTATGGCATGGCACCCCCCCCCCCCCCACGTACCCCCTATACTTAAGCCCGCCCGTGCACGCAACGTTGTTCAAAGCTTGCAGGATACAATGATATACAATACAGTATTAGTGAATTAACCAGTGAACCAATACAGCTCTAGAACGATCCGGAACAGTTTTGAACCAGAAACGGACACGAGGGGAAAACCCACCGACGTACGTACAGGAAAAAAACAGGTGACATCAGGGCACATTGACCCGAGTACAAGATCAAAATCTATTTGATTTGAATGTCGGTTGGATAACGAGACCTCGGTGCATATTTTCATTTACATACATATTCAGTTGCGGATTCTGACGCGGATTGTAATTGCAAAAAGAATACTACAGGTAGGTACATTTACGATCGTGCAACTATATTAGCTTCATGGGGTATGCATTACAGGTGACACTGAAATATTCAAGTATTTATGAAGAGGCAATAGTTCGTTGGCTTTATTCAGGCCTACTTGAGTATAGTATAACATAAAGTGTGTATAGTTTATATATCGTAAGTCAGTAACTGCATATCATACACACTTATCGTATGCTCTTCAATCGAAAGTGAAACACTGATAAAGTGTGTGTGTTTAATGGTATCTATATAAAATGTGGGTGCGTAAGGTGGGTGTGTATGTTTGTGTGCGTGTGTATGCGAGAGTGTGATGAATGATGATGACTTTTCGCTCAATTAAGTGTGAATTAATTACTTGTTAGCCGCTGATCGATGGTCAAGTCACCTGCAGGCTGCCTCAGGTGGTAATGTAATTCCGTATACATGTATAATGTAATGTACTAAGTGGCTACCAGTATCGCGGAACCCTTTTGAAGTCTTAGTTAATTACGGTAGATGTTCGTGAACTCTCTCGTTCTTCTTATGTCAGTTTGGGTGAAAGTCAGAATAGAAATTTCCCCTGAAAAATCAGCTCTTCAAATGCCCTCATATTTAAAGTAAAACAAGAAATAGCAGTGGTATTCGGACCAAACAGTCACGCCACATCTGTGTGTAGTCTAATATATCGACTTCTGTATGGAGTTTATATGCTTTTCATCCAGATTAAATCAGTTTTTTGTATCAAGTTATGTTTCAAAAACCTTCACAAAATATACAGTTCCTATATCTACTTCATAATCAACTTGTCAAAGTTGCGTCAAGACAATTTCTGACAACCGTGTTGCATGACCAAAACTGATCTATATTAAAGTCACAATCAATTCTCTCTAGTTCTATTTTCTATGGAACAAGTTACACCACTAGAGCTACCTGTATATCAGATTATTGTCGCTAGAAGTATAATCAACCTTCTACATCATTAACGCATAAGTTCCGTGGTAGGGCAAAGAGCTATCCAGATTTCGGGTATTCAAAAGCAGAAGCCAGGTCATCAAGGGTGGTTGACTTTGGATAATAGTTTGAGGGAAAACGAGGCCATTATAATTACGGATTAAGCGGATTAATTCACATAGGTATACGTTGTTTGGGTATATGTTGTACAGTGTGTATAAAGCAGGAACTGATTTCACTGCAAGCCCCTCCCCTCCTGCTCCCCCACCTCCCTCCTTCTCTCAGTAATTATATTAAATTAATTCACTTTGGTTCAGTTTATTTCATACTTCACGCTACACATTGTCAGTTTTGTTTAAACGAAATATACTGATAATATCTACAGACTTGGGATATCGTGTCATGGATTTTTTTCTTTCTTTTTGTCGTTCACCTCGACAGACCCATATCTTATCTTTTGAATCCCCTTTCCCTCCACAACACGTCTTCAGACCAGACATGTAAAATCCCTCCCCCCCTACTGCACCCCTCCCTCTCTGTAACTCCTGTGTAAGGCCATATTTTATATTCCTCTTTTCCGCAGCAAATCCCCCAAACTCATCTGCTTAATCCCCAACTCACAGTTTCCTGTTCACGTCAGGCCGACTTAGTACATCCTGATTACTCATAATTAGTCATGACTAATTTTCAGCTATTAGTACAAGGGAAACGTAGCGCGAAAGTTATTGAGAATCGAAAGTGGTGGGATATTGAATAATGCAGACACGAGTCATAATTATACAAAACCAAGTACCGCAAGGGGTGCATCGAGAGATAATGGTATATTGCTTTGTACATGCTAGCTGTCGTTCAAATATTACTTCCACCCATTGATAATTGATGTATGGAAAGGTCTTTTCTTTCGCGTCCATTTTCTTTGAAGTGTTTGAAGTCTACTTTGAAAAATATCCGTGTTGAAAAGTTTGTAATTATTTTTTATTATCTGAAGACGCGTTCATAAATGAGCATCAATGCCAAAATGTGTAGCCATAGACATAGTTCGTTTATTCTCGGAGTGCATTGCCTATGGCGAGCTTCCCTCGTCTATATTTACTTACAAATGGCTTTTTATCTTCGTGTGTTCCCTCAGCAGTCCTACCATTACAAGTATAATATAATTCATTTATTGGAGTTCGCTTATTAGCTGAGTAGCTTTATACACCATAAATGTTCAAGCAAACAATATGTCCGTTGCAGTGCAATATTAAATTCATGTATATATTGTACTTTGTACCTTGGACCAGGGACTTGTGAATTGACTGTCAACTCACTGCTTGTATGTTGTACATTTTGTTGATCGCCTTGAGAGCGTTACTGGGAACTATAATTTGCTAGAAGGTGAACGAGAGTGGGTGTCCTGTTGATTCTTATTTAGTTACGTCTATATGCTTTAATTTTCCATTCAGTTTACGTGTTGAATGGAAACCTTGAATTTCATGCCCTTGGTTTGTGTAATAGCGATAGAGTGCTCTGGGACCCAGGCGCGGATCCAGGATTTCTTAGGGGAGGGGGCCCAACTTTTTTTTTTTTTTTGCTCCCGAAAATTTGAAAATCGCGCCGGCCGAAAAGTCGCTCAGTGGGGGGGGGGGGGGGGGAGGGGGGGGGGGGGGGGGGGGGGGTAAGCGGACAC
Organism: Strongylocentrotus droebachiensis; assembly: GCA_035222895.1. Lineage (NCBI taxonomy): Eukaryota > Metazoa > Echinodermata > Echinoidea > Camarodonta > Strongylocentrotidae > Strongylocentrotus > Strongylocentrotus droebachiensis. The sequence continues at coordinate 424,217 of JAVYIG010000893.1, forward strand.
TTTTTTTTTTTTTTTTTGAGTCCAAAAAAAAATCGCAACGACTCAGCCAGACGAAAAGTCGCTCAGTGGGGGGGGGGGGGGGGGGGGGGGGGGGGGGGTAGTGAGCACATTTTTTTTTTTTTTGGTCCTCGAAAATTTAAAAATTTGCACCCCCCCCCCCCTTGAGCGCCAGGGGGGGGGGGGGCCCAACCCCCAAAAAAGGTAAAAATCGCGTGATTTTACATGATTTTTTTCTCGAGGGGGGGGGGGGGGGGCCCGGGCCCCCCGGCCCCCCCCCCCCTGGATCCGCCACTGCTGGGACCTGGGCAACTTCCGGCCGTTTAGCAAGACTGGACAAGAGTTTCATTGGTGCATTAAATGTTTATCGTGGACGGAGTATATATACTTCACTGCATTCAACTTTAAATTACGTACTCTTTGGGCATAAACAGAGTATGCTGACTCACTTATTAGATATTTGGTATCGATTGTGTGGAAGGAAAATATCACTGTCATTGAAGTATTCTTGATATACATGTACTATATAACATTCGGATAAGTAAGTCAGTTATGCTTCGGGGTATTAAATCGCTTTATACAGATCTTGCTATACCCATCATTGGACGTTTTAGAGGACGTCCCTTTTTAAACTGACTCTGGCAGGTTGGCGAATTCTAGATGAAGATTCGTGGGGGGGGGGGGGAGGGGTCTTCAGATTTAACTAGTGTTAGGGCAATATAAGTGTTTGTATTATCGTTTTGATTGTTTCGGAATTATTGATAGCTGATGTTGATTATTGTCAAAACTGATAGTGGTGGTTGTGGTGAATGTGGTGGTTGTGGTGGTTGTGGTGGTTGTGGTGGTTGTGGTGGTTGCCACTAGTAGTGGTAGTAGTAGGCTAGAGTAAAAGTGGTTGAAGTACAAGTTGCAAAACGAATAGTTGAATTTGTCAATAGATGGAAACATGAAAATGTGACATCTCTTTACATGGGCATATCAACATTCCTTCTGTCTTAATGAATTCTTGAGTGGCCTACGATTTGTTTTAAATAAAAGACACAACAAAATGGCTGATAT